>OY757941.1:33183723-33253723 GCA_963585895.1 Sepioteuthis lessoniana
CTAATGCTGAATGCTAAGCAAGGAGACACCTTACCCTTGATACGTATCTGACAATCCTGAATGTTAAGCGAGGATGTATCAAGTACCTTTTTTTAAAATCTTTGTTATGACTCGATCTGGGATTGAACCCCGTTCTCCCAAGTCATTGACGAGCACTATAACTCCTCTTGGAGCAATTATTTAAGTTTTAAATAATGTTATTATCATATTTACTAACCCCTCCGCTCGGGCAAGATATGAGACAAAGTCAATTTTTAAGCGGAGTTTAACCGGTTTGAATCTAGAGTTTTCCTTCTCCTAGACTAGTTGCCTCACCAAGGCTGAAGAACCTAGCTGGAGGGAGAATGTTTGGATTCATACCTTTCCCGAGGGTATTAGTGCTATGTGAAATGCAGTCAGTCAGGTTCAGGATTTGAACTCGTGTCGCTGTGTCCATATCCTGCGACGATAACCATTACACCAAGGACACCGCCAATGTTATAATTAATTAGAAAAACTAACGAAACTTTATATAAAAACACTTATAAAAACATTACAATTATTTTGATTTTGTCCAAATCTATTTCTGTATAAAATATACGTAGGATTGCTTTTAATACATTTCAGAATAAAACAATAATATTAGAATTCAATACCACCAAGTAATTATTTATTAAATACTGTTTTATTAAAACCAGAACGCGAATTAACCACACCACATACTATGTAAACCTTTATTTCTTAGTGATATATAACACATGTTGCAGGATTTTAAACGCATATATAACATGGGCTGTTTTGAAACAAATCTAACTCCGCCAGAATTTAATAGAGACATTATTAATAAATAAATGCTAATTAAGATAAAATAATGATTATTTAATAATCATTTGAGAATATAATGTAAATAAGTACGGGAATTGTGATATCATTGCTGACGTAGGTTTGGTGACAAACAGACAGACTCATTATATCCATGAAGAAGTATTTGGCGTTTTCTAGGATAAAAAATAGCTTAGAGCAGATTCAGATTTTTTTTTTCAATTAGAGCTTTGGAAGTTTACACTTATCAAAAATATTTTTTACTTAGAAGACGAAAAAAGATAGAAGTTATGGTTAAATAATGCACAATGAATGAAACTCTTTTTCTTTTTAAAATAGTATATTTTGTACTGAACACATTTATTCCAGCAAGCTTACCATTGGTTGAAGTAATCCTAAAATTCTTCATTTTTGATTTAGAGAAATTGTGCTGATTATCATAGAGTCGTGATTATATAATAAAAGAAAACTCGACGCAAAAACAGAAAAATGTGTACAAAATTCTCGATGCTACTATGATAAAGCATGAATATATACAAATTATGTGATCTTAAAGTCCGTTACTTAAAGTTATATGTTAAATAGTAATATTGAAAACCATTTAACGATGTTTAAAGAAATGATCAACATTGAATTGAATTAATATTATTGGATTACAATATTTGAAACCATTTAACTGAATGCAAATAAATGAGCCAACACACCATTCACTTACAAATCAAATATATATATATATATATATATATATATATATGAGAAAATAAGTGGAAAAGAGGTAAAACCGACACACAGACAACAGATTCAATATTAATTAAATCCATTGCCTATGTTTTGGTCTATCTTTTTTAGCACTTTTTTTTCACATCTTGTCAGATTTTTTCATTCAACTATTTTTCCACACACACACACACACACACACACATATATATATATATATATATATATCAACAGGATTTTGCATGAAATAACCCACAAGGATTGATATGCCATAAAACACAGCCAGTCTTCCCTATTATTATTATTATTATTATTATTATTAGGAGGTGCCTGTGGTGTAATGGTTATCGTCGTAGGAAGTGGACACGGCGACACGAGTTCAAATCCTGGACGACACTGATTTCATTTCACATAGCACTAATACCCTTGGGAAAGGTATGAATCCAATTATTCTCCCTCCAGCTATGCGTAAATAGTAGGGCAGACTAAGTTCTTTAGCCTTGGTTAGGCAACTAGTCTAGGAGAAGGAAAACTCTTAATTCAAACCTGTTAAATGTCGCTTAAAAATTGACCTTGTGTCATACCCTGCCCGAGTGGAGGGGATGGTAAATACGCCTAAAATACAACCAAACCAATAAATTAGCAGTTTCCAAGAAACATTTCATAAATAAAACCTTCATACTATTGACCTCTGATACATCTGTAGAAACCAGATCCAACTTTTACTACGTTCGAGGCGCTCATGTTGTAACGGTTAGAAGCATAAGAAATGAAATCCGTGAACTGAGTTCAAAATTTGGATGAGGCAGTTTGCGTTTCATTTCGCGTTCATGCCTTTGCGAATGGCATAAATCCACCTCTTTTCCCGAACTACCAGTGATGGGTAAGTAGAAGAATAGACTGGGGTCTTTAGCTTTGGAACAGTAACCAATCTAGGAGGAATTCAAACCAGCTAGACTCCGTTAAAAAAATTGACCTTGTGTCACATCTTGCTCGTGGAGGTGGTGTTGGGTAAATATACTCTGTTAAATCTGCGAAGAGGAAGTTTTTGAGTTTTTTGTTCCCTTTCAAATCGATCACATGGTCTATCTTATATTACTAAAAATTTTTTATATAATGGGAGAGTGGCTATTTCATTTTTATGTTTTTTACACCAGTTTTCACTAAATTCAGGCGATTCTCCTCCCTTTTCTCTGATTTTTCATACTATTCTCAGGAACATCAGATATATTGGGTTTGGGAAGTCTCAATTCTTTCTCTGGTATCCAGTTACCCCATTATCCAATCATTTATGTTTTATATTTATAGTTACCCACGAGAAAGATGCGACACAAGGTCGATTTTCAAGTGGACTTAAAGAGTTCAGTCTTCCCTATTATTTAGCTAGAGGGAGAATAACTAGATTCTAACTATTTCCAATCGTATTAGCACGATGTGAATTGTTTTGTAAAACGTTATGGATTAAATTTTACAAGTCAAAACTAGCTCCCACTCTTTTTTGTAATTCTTTTGTGACTGTTCCCAATCTCCTACTATGCTCTCTAGCAAGGTCCTGGTATTTATCTATCCCTTCACATTCCTTTATATTATTAACTCGGTGATTTCCTGGAACGACAAAATCTAATAACCGAAAAGTCATCATGTTTATTTGCAAAAAATAGGACTGTTTTTTTTTTTTCTGTTTCAAGTCAGTAGCTGCCCAGTCGGCCTGCTTCTCTGCAGTGGGTAAGATCCCCCACCAACATATATGACACTAAACAATCTGATGGTGTGGTTCCAGTAATGCTGAAGCTTTTTGGGAATGCGGAGTACCCCTTCATTGCCATTGCTCCCAGGTCCACTCTTGCTTGGAAGGGTAGCACCTGATAATGGTCCTATCTATAAATTAAATAGAACTATACTGCGTACTTATGCTAAACTGAATTGTTTAAATTAGAACTGTTTGACGAAACTGAATAGAATGAAAACACGTTTTTGAAAAACTGTATTCTTACAATTTAACTACGTGCTTATGCTAAACTGAATTGTTTGAAATGGAACTGTTTTTGAGACTGAAACTCTGATTACACTTAACTGAATTGTTTATTATAGAATTGTTTTGGCAATTAACAATGTGTAAACAAAAGCTATACTTATAGAAAACTGAATTAGCTGGATTAGAACTGTTTGAATAAACTGAATTGGTGGAAATAGAAATGTTTTGGCAATTAAACTGTGTACACATGCTAAACTGAATTGTGTGAAATAGAACTGAATATTTGTAAAGAATGGATTTGGCGTTAAATAACCTACAAAGGTTGATATGCCATAAAACCCAAACAACCACCAAACAACCTTCAAGTCAGCAGTCCCATGTCTTCTTTTTATATATCCAGACAATTTTCCGAGTTGTATGATTTTATATCTATCTCATTCCTTCATCGCCTCGTCGGCTGGGACCGTGGAATACGTCCACTGCATCTCTGAAGAGGGCTGAAATTTTCCAGAGGGATTACCTATTGGCCGTGAGTGGCTAAACGTAACGCCTGATCACAAGATCCTGGTGGTTGAAGGGTCCGTGACACGTGTCCGAAGTCATCACATGACCTGCAACGCTCCACTTTAGCCTTTACATAGGGTAGATGGGCTTATGGAATTACCCTATCCGATCAATCGGCTGGTCCTCTCAAATCCTCGGACGTATGCGATTAAGTCCAGTCCGTATTCTTCAAATTGCTCTTAAAAATTGCTTTTACAAATACTCAACTCTTTTATATTGCAGTTGCTCGAAAACTGTGGCTAAAGGTCAACCGTATCGAGAGAAGCGATGAAAATCATTTCTACTTGTTTAATAATGTAGATAAAAATAATGAAAATTATTTTGTCTTATTTATCAATACACATGAAGTTAATGAAAATTATTTTGGATAGAAAACTAAAATGAAAAAAATATCCATATCACACCAAGAAAAAACAAACTTAAAAAAATAAAAAAAATAAAAATCTTCATGAAAGAAACAATAACGAAAATGTTATAAAAAAGTGAAGGTGGTTGCACTTGTCTCTCTAGCCACATTGCAATAGCTGAACCAGAATTCCTCCAACAAAAATGCAGCATAATTGCTAAGATATAAAAACTACCGGAAGTGAAGGGGTGTGAAGGGTGTTCCGGAAGTGTTGCTTTCTGTCTTTATTCTATAAGCGCCATTTACAAAAGTGCCGGGGTTGGCGGTGGAGGTGTGTGTGCAAAATTTCCTCAGCCATGACCGTCACCTAATGGTTACACCCACAAGGCTTACGTACGAACAAACATTCTCTCCACTTGCAGCTGTTGGCTGCCGTTAAAGGCTGATAAGATGCGATGTTTTTTTGTTTTGTTTTTGTTTTTGTTCTTGTTTTTTCCTCATTCGTTTTTTTTTTGTGTGCTTGTTTGGGTCATCTCTCCTTCTTCATCTTTCTATTATTATTATTATTATTATTATTATTATTATTATTATTATTTACTCATTGAGAGTTTTTCACATCAGTTTTAGCTGATGGTTTTTCACAGGAGTTTGAGTGACAACAAGTCTCCTCAAGTCTCAAGGACTCTTCTCAGTATTCTGGCCGTTCTAAATAATGCTGTAGTTTTGATGGTCTCCACTCGTCGGCCAACTTTCAAGTCCTCCAGTCCCTTTAGTAATCCTTTAATTACTGTACCAAAAGCACCAATCACAATCGGCATAATCGTCACCTTCATCTACCATAGTTTTTCAATTCTCGAGCTAGGTCGAAGTACTTATCCTTCTTTTCACTTTCTTTCAGCTTTTGTTTTCTGTGGTCAGCCGGGACAGCAAAGTCCACAATTGCACAAGTTCTTTTCTTTTTGTTGATTATTATAAGGTCTGGTTTTCTGGCCGAGATTAAGTGATCAGTTTATATATCAAAGTCCCAAAAGAAGTTTGTGCGTGTCATTCTCAAGAACACCTGCTGGGTTGGGCATATACTATTTGTTCGTATGGTCAAATATAAATTTCTTGCACATCTCTCAGTCGTGTCCAATCTTATACTCTTTCTTTATACTCTTATACTCTTAATTTGCTGCATTTGATTATTATGTGATTGATAGTTTCGTCTCATTATTATTATTATTATTATTATTAGAGTTTTTCACATCAGGATTAGCAGTTGGTTTTTCACTGGAGTCTGAGTGACAGCAAGTCTCCTCAAGTCTCCAGGTCTCTTCTCAGTATTCTGGCCGTTCTCAATAGTGCTGTAGTTTAGACGGTCTCCACTCGTCCGCCAACTTCCAAGTCCTACTGTCCCTTTTGTAATCTTTTAGTTACTGTTCCAAACGCACCAATTACAATTGGTATAATTGTCACCTGCATGTTCCAGACCATAGTTTTTTTTTCAATTCTCTAGCAAGGTCGAGGTACTTATCCTTCTTTTCACATTCAATCAGTTTTATTCTGTGGTCAGCCGGGACAGCAAATTCGACAATTTTGCAAGTTCTCTTATTTCTTGCTGATTATTATTAGGTCTGGTTTTCTGGCCGAGATTACGGGATCCGTGTGTATGTCAAAGTCCTATAGGAGTTTATGTGTGTTATTTTCTAAGACTGGTGCTGGGTTGTGCATATACCATTTGTTTATATGGTCGAATTTAAATTTCTTGCACATTTCTCAGTGGATCACCTTGCCGACCCAATCGTGTGTAGTCTTATACTCCTTCTGGGTTAATTTGCTGCATTCGCTTATTATGTGATGGATGGTTTCATCTCTGTCACCGCATAGCCTACATTTCCTATTTTGTTGCGTCTTATCTATTCTCGCTTTGATTTGATTGGTTATTATGGCGTTGTTTTATGCTACTATTAGGAAGGATTCTGTTTCTCTCTTAAAGTATCCTTTTCTTAGCCATGTCCAGGTTTTGCCGTGTGAGATGTTGTTTATTAGTCGTTTAAAACGCCCATAGAGTTGCTTTCCAACCCATTTTTCTTTCCTAGTTATTGTCATTCTGTTGTCCTCGTGTTATCAGTATCGTTTCTGAATTATTTTACTCTTTTGAGTGATTTTCGAACCAGTGGTAGCTGATGGTTTCTCACTAGAGTCTGATAGTTTGGTTAGTTGTTTTGTTTTACGGCATATCAAACCTTTTCGGGTGATTTAACGTCGAATTAAATTTCAAACAATTCAGTTTAGTATAAGCATAATTTTTGTTTCCAAACAGTTAAATATCAAAACAGTTCTAATTTAAACAATTGAGTTTAGCATAAGTAAAGTTTAAATGTCATAAACAGTTCTATTTAAAACAATTCAGTTTAGCAATAGTACACAGTTTAGTTCTATTTGACCGATAAATAGGAGCTTAGCAAGTGCTACCACTCCAGGCCAGAGTGGATCTGGGAGCGATGGCAATGAACGGGTAGTCCGCATTTACAGTTCCAGCATTACTGGAACCTCATAATCAGATTTGTTTAGTGTCATATGCAGGACATTCGCTGTGGGTGGGGAAACAAAGAAGCAGTTGGTGTATTCTACAGTTCCAGATGGGTTGGCTGGTCGATCTCAACAATGCTCTCCAATTGTCCTCTTATTTCCACGCCGTCCAGTCCCTGTACCAATCCTTTGGTTGCTGTACCGAACGCACTAATTTCAATAGTGTTTAGAGCCTTACTTGGAACCATTTAAATGAGTTCAAATCAATGAATGGTACTAGATATAAGTATTCGTTTTAAACAGTCATTCTTGAAACCACTTAACTGGAGGCAACCAATGATTAATACTAAATAGAATTATTCGAATTAAGTTGCAATTCTTTAAACCATTTGACTGTGTGCAAACAAATGATTAATAGTAAATAGAATTATTAGTGTTTGATTGAAATACTAAAACCCATTTAAGTGTGTGAAAACCTATTAATCGCACCCCCTATATATATATATATATATATATATATATATATATATATATATATATAGGATTTGGTATTAAATAACAAATGACGTTTGATATACCGTAAAAACCCAACCAACCAACCTATCAATTTTTTCTTTTTCTCTATCTTTTTTTACTTATTTCTGTATCATATATTCTTTCCCTAAATATATTTTTCTTTTTCTCTTTTTTTTTCTTCTTCTCTCTGTATCATATATTCTTTCCCTAAATATATTTTTCTTTTTCTCTCTTTTTTTTCTTCTCTCTGTATCATATATTCTTTCCCTAAATATATTTTTCTTTTTCTCTCTTTTTTTTCTTCTCTCTGTATCATATATTCTTTCCCTAAATATATTTTTCTTTTTCTCTCTTTTTTTTCTTCTCTCTGTATCATATATTCTTTCCCTAAATATATTTTTCTTTTTCTCTCTTTTTTTTCTTCTCTCTGTATCATATATTCTTTCCCTAAATATATTTTTCTTTTTCTCTCTTTTTTTTCTTCTCTCTGTATCATATATTCTTTCCCTAAATATTTTTTCTTTTTCTCTCTTTTTTTTCTTCTCTCTGTATCATATATTCTTTCCCTAAATGTATTTTTCTTTTTCTCTTTTTTTTTTCTTCTCTCTGTATCATATATTCTTTCCCTAAATATTTTTTCTTTTTCTCTATATTTTCTTTTCACTCACCAATATTTTTCGCATTCAAAATTCACTCTGTCTTCTTCCTCTTCTTTCTCCATCCCTTTCTTTCCCTTTTCCCTCTTTTTCTTCATTCTCCGTACATATTTCTTTCTCTTTAATATTCTTTTTTTATTTTTCTTTTTTTCTTTTTTGCAAATCCTTTTTTTTTTCTCTTCCTTCTTTTTATTTCTTCACTCTAACTCTTTCTTTTACTTTATATTTTTCTTTTCTTTTACTCTGGGTACCTCTTTTTCATTTTTTCTTCTTCTTTCCCTTGTTCTTCCTATCGTTCTCTCTATTCTTTCTTTCTCTTCATTCTCTCTATTCTTTCTCTTCATTTTCTCTAACTCTTTATTTTTCTTTCTTTCTTTCTTTCTTCCTTTCTTTCTTTCTTTTCATTGTCTCTACTTCTTTCTTTCTTTCTTTTCTTCTTTCTTTTTTCATTCTCTCTACTTTTTCTTTCTTTTCTTTTTTTATTCTCCCAACTTTTTTCTTTCTTTTCATCTCTTCTTCTTTCTCTCTCTCTTCATTTTCTCTGACTCTTTCTTTCCCTTCTTTCCTTCTATTTCTTTATTTCTCTTTATTCTCTCTACTCTATTCTTTCTCTTCATTCTCTCTATTTTTTTCTTTTCTTTTTTTTCATCTCTACTTCTTTCTTTCTCTTCATTCTGACTTCCTCTTTCTTTCTCTTCATTCATTCTATTTCTTTCTTTACCTTCATTCACTCTACTTCTTTCTTTCTCTTCAGTCTTTGTACCTGTTTTGTTTTTTTGTTTTTTTTTTTTGCTACATCTATCTTTTCTTTCTTTTCTCTTCATTTGTCTTGTTTTGTTCTTTCTCCTCATCTCTTTCTTTTTTTCCTCTTCCTCTATTTTAAATTCTTCATCTTTATTAATTTTTTTCATATTATTCAGTATTTTTATTTCCTTTTCTTTCTCTTTATCAATATCTTCTTTTTTCATGCTGCTTCTCTTTTTCTCTTTTATTAATTTTTTTTCGTTTTTTTCTTCATTTCTCTTACCATTTTTTATGTGTCATTATTTTTTATTTCTCTTTAATTCTTTATTTCTTTTCATCAATCTATTTTTCTCCTTTTTTCAAATTATTTTTCTTTACACATCATTTCTTCTTCTTCTTGTAATTTACTTAGCTTTTTGTTTAGATGTGACACAAGGCCGAATAAATAAGGCACCCAATGAGACTCGAACTCATTCGTGATGGTTCGCTAGTCTTGCTTTGTAACCATTACTCTACTTGAGGCGACCTTATTCTTCTTATAACTGAATCTATGAACCGATTTTTGGACTTATACAAGAAAGCATTGAATTCAAACTGAATTCTCTTTGTTTAGAAATTTACCTTTTGTTGGAGCAACCCAATCAGCTGGGGCTGTAGAATACACCGTGGGGGTGTCCTCGTGGCGTAATGGTTAAAACGATGGACTGCGGAATCGTAGTAAGCGAATTTATACTCCAGTCGCGCTATTACGTTCACTTTTGGGCAAATACCCTCGGGAAAGGTATGAACCTCCTTATCCTCCTTAGCTATGGGTTAAATAGTACCACTACTGTTCTTCTAGGAGAATGGCTTTGGCATTAAATAACCTACAAAGGTTGATATGCCATTAAACAAAGAAAACAATAGAATACACCGACAGAATCTCTGCAGAGGGGTAAGATCCCCGATCCATGAATGTCTTGGATATGATACTAAACAGTCTGATTGTAAGGCTCCAATAACGCTTAAGTTTTTGCGAATTCGGAGAAACCCATAATTGTCATCGCTCCAAGGTCCACTCGGGCCTGGAGTGGTAGCACCTGATAGGGTCCTATCTTTTGGTCAAATAGAAATGTTTGACATTTAAACTGTGGGTAAACAAATGACTTGTGCTAAATAGAATTTTAGAAATAGAACTATTTGTTCGTTTAACAGTGTTTAAACAAATTACAGAAATTAAATTGTTAATGATATATAGCAATACTTTGAACCTCTTATTCGTGTGCAAGCGGATAAATTTTCGGTAGAATTATTAGTGTCACATAGAATTATTAGAGTCAAAATAGAATTATTAGAGTCAAATAGAATTATTAGAGTCAAATTAGAATTTTAAGAGTCAAATTAGAATTATTAGGGTCAAATACAATTATTAGAGTAAAAATAGAATTATTAGAGTCAAATTAGAATTATTAGGGTCAAATACAATTATTAGAGTAAAAATAGAATTATTAGAATTGTCAAAATTATTATTAGAATTGACTATTATTACAATAGTCAAAATAGAATTATTAGAGTCAAATTAGAATTATTAGAGTCAAATAGAATTATTAGAGTCAAAATAGAATTATTAGAGTCAAATTAGAATTATTAGAGGCAAATAGAATTATTAGAGTCAAATTTGAATTATTAGAGTCAAATTAGAATTATTAGAGTAAAAATAGAATTATTAGAATTGTCAAAATTATTATTAGAATTGACTATTATTAGAATAGTCAAAATAGAATTATTAGAGTCAAATTAGAATTATTAGAGTCAAATTGAGGTACTTAGAATTATTTTAACTATGTGCCTAAACTGAATTATTGGTATTAGACAACTGTACTTGTACCACTTCACTGTCTGCAAACAAATGATATATGTGGAATTGAATTATTTGTGTTAGATTGCAATAATTGTAACCATTTAACACAAGAAACAATAGCGATACAACTGTGAAAACAAATTACTTCTAACTTCTTTTAAGAATAGTAGGGATATTAACTAACCCATTGCTTGGGAGAAAAAAGGGTTCAGACTTTTCCCTTGGGTATTAGCCTGAAAGAGAACGTAATAGCTCGACAGTCGTTCGAAATTAACTTTGCAGCCACAGTTCAGCACTTTAGCCATTACGCCATGGGAACTCCCAATCCCACATCACTTAGACCTGGTGGCAAAAACTAACAAGGGATATAATAATAAACCATTTAAACTTTTCTTTTCAGATGTTTTCTGTTATAAAGTTTAGATTCAATGCATATTTTTTACATCTCTGGTTGAACTTTCAAATAAAATTTCAGCTGATTTAATTTCCCTGGAGAGTTGTCTAATAAAAATTTGAATATTTTTAGTAGCCCAAATACATTTTATTTAGATTTTATAAAGCTGCATAAGACATGGGTTAAATGACATAGTAATATTTCCATGAACTGTTCTAACCCTTCTTATCATTAAGTTCATTCATTAAAACTTGTTAGTGACATATTAGCTCTAGGGAAGACTGGGACACGCTTTTGTAGGAGAGAGGTTTGTTGTTCATTTAACAAGTACTTACGTATTAAAACCAACTTTTGGAAATTTTACTCATTTAAATCCGACGTTTGACCTGCATGCTGGACATGTGCGTTACGATTTTTTTTTTAAATTCAAGATTTAATTGAGTTGTTTTGTTTTTTTTTCATATTTAGAATTTATATATAAACAAACTGGTTTATGGAAAAGACAAACTTTTTTCCTCTGAGTTTACGGGGATATGATATTTTTATGAGAAAGAAGAACGAAGAACTGAATGAAACAGATTTGAATCAAATACGAAGAATTAAGAAAAGGCGAAAGAATAATTCTATAAAAGTAGGAAGGAAAAAATGAATTGAATGATCGGTGAACTAAAAGAAATAAAAAGAAAGCAAAAAGAAAATTGAAAAGAAAGAAAAAAATTTCGAAAGAAACGAAGAAATGAATACTAAAGAAAGAAATAAATAAAGAAAAATAATTTATTTCTAATTTTGGTAGAACATTTTAACATTGAGGCGTTTGTAGTTTCATTTTTACCGTCGTAGGAGTTGGACACGGCAACCCGAGTTCAAATCCTAGACAAGGTTGTTATCATTTCATGTATCGCTAAAAGCTTTTGAGTAAGATATGGATCAAACTATTTTCTCTCCAGCTATGAGCAAAGAGTTGTGAAGACTGGTCTCTTTAAACTTTGTAAGTCAATCGATCTAGAAGGTGTTAGTATACACGGCGAGAGTTTCTGAAAGTCTTCTAAAAGCTTAGAATGCCCTCTGTTTCTCGTCACCCCATCGTAGTTTAGAAGAAAACAAACATACAAAATAGCCTAAGTAAATATCCCAATGCCCCCCCTCAAAATAAATAAAGTAAATAAATAAATAAAAAGCCCCCCACCCCCCCAACCCCCCAAAAAACTGACCTTGTGCTAAAAACTGACCTTGTGCTAAAAACTGACCTCGTGCCACATCCTGCTCATAAGGAAGAGATGGTATATATATATATATATGTGTGTGTGTGTATATATATATATATATATATGTATCATCTCCTCCTATATATATATATATATATGTATATACCATACCCTTTTTTCTCCAAAATACGCCTCTATTCCACGAGATGGTATATATAAATATATATATATATATATATATATATATATATAACCTCCTCCTATATATATATATATATATATATATATATATATACCATACCCTTTTTTCTCCAAATTACGCTTCTATTCCACGTAGTCATTCATTGCATTATGCAGGTTTTACGATTTTTAAATTCATTAGTGAGTAAACGGTAAAGCAGAACTGAAGATTAAGAACAAGCTGGTGCCACCAGAAAGCAGTTTCAATCCTGGTTAGTATAATGTCTTTAAGTTGTACTATTTTAAAATGCCAAAAATTTTTTACAAAATTGTATGCTGTTTATTCTTTGTAAAATGCTGCTTGTATAGTGTATTTTAAATCTAAAGACAGTTTTACCGTAAATCCAAATTGAATATATGACTTCTGGCCCCATGTGTTAGTATACACGGCGAAAGGTTCTGAAAGTCTTCTAAAAGCTTAGAATGCCCACCGTTTCTCGTCACCCCATAGTAGTTTAAAAAATAAATAAATAAATAAATAAAAAATAAATAAATAAAATTTAAAAAAAAACATGTTGGGGCCAGTATCAGAAGGCAGGTGAACATAAACACAAAACTCTTATAAATATACATTAGTCTTGGACTTTAACTAAGTTAAAACTTACGTGTAAAGGAAGCCCCCCACCCTTTTTTTTCTTACGTACTCATGGGAAGCAACATGATGGACGTAAGTAATGCCTAATCTGGTCCTGGACCTGTGAGACAGGCGGCCCAACGTCCAGGATCATCAGTTCGATCGGGGAACTACTATTGTTCATCTATAAGAGCGGTTTCTACAGATGAGAATAAAAACAGCCATAGAAAGATAACCATGACCCACACTCAAAGCACATACATAAACCGCATCGCTCTTCGCGCGGGTAAAAAAAGACCGCGTCCTGCTAAGGTTGGAGCCCTGGCGTTAGTGTTCGAAAAATCAGCTACCGAGCCCAAACAACAAAAATTACTAAAATGCAAACAAACAATACAAATAGCAACATTTTACGTTAGAACTTTAAATAGAATAGGTCAACTATCAGAGCTGACTGCATCGGCCGTCGAAAATGATAGACATAATATGCATACAAGAACACAGATACACTCACACCGAAGATATCAAATATCACGATACTGGCAATGGATGGACGCTAGCTACTGTATCAGCATGGAAAAACTCTGTCAATGCCACGGTAGGAGGGATAGGAATGCTTATAGGACCAAGAGCGTAAAAAACACTTAATAGCATCGAGAGAATAAAACCTAGGATGATGGCAGAGACATTTAATGGCAACCCCAGAGCAACAATCATCTCCTGCTACAGCCCTACCAATGTTTGTGAAGAAACTGAACTAGTCGCCTTCTACGATGAGCTATCCTCTCTAGTGCTTAGCATACCGAAACACAACGTACTAGTCATTGGCAGAGATATGAATGCCCAAATCGGGAAAAACGGAAACAACAGATACAGCCTTCACAACACATTAAATAGGAATGGGCAACATCAAACAGAATTCATGATGGAAAATAGATTAAAATGCCTCAATAACAACTATCAAAAAAGGGAGGGAAATTTATGGACCTACACATACGCGAACAATAGTAAAGCACTGATAGACTACGTCTTAATAAACAAGAAATGGAAAAGCAGCGCGATGAATTGCGAGGCATACTCCTCTTTCGAGGGTGTATCCTCCGATCCCTGAATAGTCACAGCAAAGATTAGACTAAGCCTACGAAAAAACGCCTCAGAAACAGTGTCCACCAAACACTATGACAGGGTCCTTCTTAACAATAGAGATATTAGAGATTATTTGTATTAGAATTAAGAAACAGATTCGAGACATTACAAAAGAAGAGAGAAAAAGGTACCCTAAATGACGAATATAAGAATTTCGTCTACGCGCACCTAGAGGCGACAGAGAAGTGTATTCCAACAAAACATAGAACTAAACATAGAGTCCCGTGGGAAACGTTAGCAGTTAGAGAAAAGCGTGCACACGTGAAAACTGCCTCCAAAAGCTACCGGAAGAGCCCAACAAACACAAATGCCATAAAACTAAAAAAGGCACAACGGGCATATATCTAAAAGAACAGACAGAATACGTACAGAATCAGATAGATAAGATTAGAGACTCAGTGGAAGATAGGCAATCTAGAATAGCCTGGCGAACAATAAACGAAGTAACTAGAAGGAAGAGCACAAACAAAGCAAAATTAAAAGCTGCAAACCAACAAGAAAGAATAAAACTGTGGAAACAACATTTCGAAAATCTACTAGGAAACCCATCAAAAGTTACGCATGAACCAATCACCACAATTATTAGTAAGCAATTGGACATTAAACTAGGACCATTCACGCAAGAAAAACTCGACTCGGGTCTTAAAAAACTTAAAAATAGGAAAGCTGCAGGGCTTGACGAGATTCTACCAGAAGTATGAAAGACCAGACAATTTGACGACATACTGCTCCGACACTGTAACGCAGTCTATAATCAAAATCCGATAGACAGATAGATGAAGGAAAGCATCCTCCCCTTCTCTAAAAAGTGGGACCTCGGATTAGCCAAGAACTACCGAAGTATAATACTTACATCCATAGCAGCCAAAATTTACAATGCCCTACTACGTAACCGCATAGAACCCAAAATCGACAATATCAAAAGGAAAAACCAAAATGTGACATTACTATTTGTCGACTTTACCAAGGCCTTCGATTCCATTCACAGAGGGAAGAAGGAACAAATCCTACTAGCATACGGCCTACCAAAAGAAACCGTAGCAGCAATAATGATTCTCTATAGAAATACCAAAGTGAAAGTACGTTCACCAGATGGAGACACAGAATACTTCGACATTGTAGCAGGAGTACTACAAGGGGACACGCTAGCCCCATACTTCATAATCATCTGTGTAGTCTAAGTGCTTAGAACATCAATCGATAAAATCAGAGAGAACGGCTTCGAACAGACAAAGAAGCAGGAGATACCCCGCAAAAACAATTACCGACGCCGACAACGCCGATGACAAGCGTTATTAGCAAATACACCCAACCAAGCCGAAACACTACAGCAGAGTTTGGAACGAGCTGCCGCAGGCATTGGCCTCCATGTCAATGCACACAAAATAGAATATATGTGTGCAAATAATAAATAACAATACTTAAAACTGTTTAACTTAGCTCAAACAAATGAGCACTGTCTCTTTTAAAAATGTTACCTAGAAAATAATAATTCACAAATCACACACACATATATAAATATATATATATATTTATATGTGTGTGTGTGTGTGTGTGTGTATATATATATATATATATATGTTTTAAGTTAGCTGATTGTAGTCAAGGGTTACACAAATGCTCCCATTTCTATAGCAACTACATCAAAGTGTAGGGGAGTGCGTCACTTACCCTTGATCCGTACCTTATTATGCTTATTTCAAAGAGACTAGGCATCATTTACTATCAGTTAAGCTTTTGGTATGACTCGAGCTAGAATTAAACCCGGTCTTCCGGTCTTTTATCGAACACTCTAATCATTAGGCCAATATATATATACGTATAATTTGGCCTCCATGTCAATGTACACAAAACTGAATATATGTGCTTTAATCAAACAGGCGACATTTCCACACAAGATGGAACTTCCCTGAAACTGGTAGACAAATTCACCTACCCAGGAAGCAGTGTCTCATCAACCGAAAAAGACATCGACACGCGGCTAACGAAGGCATGGACTGCTATCGATAAGCTATCGATCATATGGAAATCAGACCTGACCGATAAAATGAAACGCAGTTTCTTCCAGGCAGCGGTCGCATCGATACTGCTATATGGATGCACTACTTGGACGCTAACTAAACGGATGGAGAAGAAGCTAGACGGCAATTACACAAGAATGCTGCGAGCAATATTGAACAAGTCCTGGCGGCAACACCTCACAAAGCACTAACTATACGGCCACCTGCCTCCTATCACGAAAACTATCCAAGTGAGACGAACCAGACATGCAGGACACTGCTGGAGAAGCAGGGACGAGTTCGTAAGTGATGTACTCCTATGGATCCCCACATATGGACAAGGAAACGCAGGACGACTAGCTCGAACATACATACAGCAGCTATGTGAGGATACGGGATGTAGCCCTGAAGACCTGCCAGAGGCGATGAACGATAGGGATAAGTGGCGAGAGAGGGTCAGGGATATCTGTGCTAGAGGCATGACATGATGATGATGATGCTGATTGTTCTTTTTTGGGATGATTTGATATTTAATTAGCCTCGAAGGTTGATACACCATTAAGCAAAGGAACCAAGCCAATCCCTCTTATCTTGGTTGTTTTATGGCATGTCACCATTTGTAGGTTATTGAATGCCAAATCCTGTTTATACATATATATATTTGATATATGATTTATAAACGAATAGATTAATGTAGGTAATATATTTAAACGAGCTAGAGCTCATTTGTTTGTACATTGTTAAATGGTTTCAAGATTTGCTGGGCTTTACAGATTTTTTAATTGAACATCAATAATTTTTGCGCGCAATTAAATGGATTTAACTTTAGAAAATTGTCACATTTTTTTTACCCATAGATAGGACCATAACTGGTACTACCAATTCGAGGAAGAGTGAAACTGGGAGTAATGGCAATAATACATTCCCCAGAGTTCCAGAAATGGAACCTCACAATCAGATGCGTTTTAGTGTCATACCAAGACCCTCGTTGGCAGAGTGGGGGTTAGGTCTCACCTCCCTGCAAAGAAGCAGTCGGCATATACGACTTCCCCAGGCGACTGGGCTCTACATCTATCTATATGCTTGAAAAAAAAACAAGAAAAAAAAACAGAAAAATGAACAAAAAAGACAGACTGGTGTCAAGAGAATCTTTCTGAAAAATCCATAGACAACATTTTAGAGAAGAGGTAAAAACCGATCAAATCCATTAAAATATATTAAAAAAGAATCATTTTAGAAGGTGGAAGTATTAATAAATAAATAAAAAACAACAACAACAAAATAAATGAAATCGTTTTGCTGCCCAATTCCTTTTGGTTTTTTTTTTAGCGGATAAACTAAAGTGGTTCCCCCAATTAAAATCTTTTGCTCAGCTTAAAGAAAACTTAAATAATACTATGCTTTAAATTAAAAGAAAAATAATCTCATTTGTAAGTTAATTCGACGCAATATATTTTCATCTATTAACACGCCCTGCCAACCCACTAACGCTTCCCCCAGCCCTCAACCCCCAGCTACAAGAATGATGTCCTTATTAATAATCTAATTAGTCTCCTGAAGAAAGACATATCGTTGTGGATTACTAGATTAGGCCTAAATAACATTTAGATAGGCAGAAAACGTGAATTTATTTGTTCCGAGTTAAGACGTATTATAATCGCTTTTCTGTAACGGATTGGCCACAACAAGATAATACAACGAAATGTTTAAGTGGATTCATGTGTTTGCTGAGAGGGTAGAGTTTCTGTTTTACTTGACTACATTATAAAACTTAATACATAAATAGTTATTTGCAGGTTCAGCCTTAGTGTGAGGGCAAAAAATACAAGAATAAAGTAAAATAGAATGGATGAATAAAAAAAATGAATAAATGAATAAATAAATAAACAAAAACCCGGTAATCGATATTACTATATTATATAATCTCTCTCTCTCTATATATATATATATAACCGGACATTGGCCTAGCGGTTAGAGTGTTCGCCAATGGCCCGGGAGACCTGGGTTTAATCCCAGGTCGAGTCATACCAAAGACTCAAAAAATGGTACTTGATGCCTCCTTGCTTAACACTCAGCATTATAAAGTACGGATCAAGGGTAAAGTGGAGCAATCCAGGGAAAGGAGTCGCGCCCTCCCCTACACCTTGGTGTAGTAAGCTATCGAAAAGGGAGCCTTCGGGTCACCCTCGACTATGGTCGCCAACTTTACTTACTTTACTTTTTATATATATATATATTCTCCACAAACAAGTACGCCTTTTCGAAATTTTAATAAATGAATTGGTATGATGTTCGGTAGAGTTTTACGGTATATTAACCATTATATTTAATACCAAATCCTCTTTATACATATGAGAGATATAGAGAAAAATTGATAACAAAGAGAGGTTTATTGAGAAGCAAAGTCGACACGATAGCGTTTCGGCTCTAATGAACCATCATCAGGACTGTGAGGGATGATATTAGTGATTTTTAATCGACGATGAATGTTTGAAAATACAAAAATACCAAAACATAGGAAAAATCCCTATATCAAGAAAGAGTTGTCCGTTTAATCAGAGAATCAGTATATGTTCTTTCTAGATTATGTCATTTGACTTATTAAAAATATTGTATAGAATTTATGTTCCGTTTGTTTATCGAGAAAGATTTCGACTCAAAACGTGGAAGAAAAATGTTTTTGATTTTTGTATTCTTAAACCTCATCAATTCAACACCACTTATATAATCCCTCATGGTCCTGATGATGGTTCATTAGAACCGAAACGCTGTACTTCTCAATAAATCTCTCCTTCTGTTTGGATTACCTTGTTATCTATTTTTTTTCTCGGTATGTTGTCAGATTAGACGCCATTATTTACTTCCATGTGAGAGATATATATGATATGTTCTATTTCTAAAAATTCGATTTAGCATAAGTCATTTGTAGGCACACAGTTTAAATATCAAACGGTTCTATTTGACCCATAGATAAAACCTAATCAGCTGCTACCACTCCGTGCCAGAGTGGACCTGCAAACGATGGCAATGAAGAGGTACTCCGCATTCCCTAAAGCTCCTGTATTACCGGAGCTTCACCATCAGATTGTTTAGTGTCATAAGCAGGACACTCATATGGTGGTATTTGTCGTACGTTCCACCAACTGGACGAGTATGGCACCAGGCTTTTTAAGGTGAGTCCGGGCATAGAGTCGAAACCCACATGCACCCTACGTTTCCAAAAATGCCTTGAGCTCTGTCGGCATTCCCATAAAAAGGGGTGCTTCAGGCGCCAGGTGATAAACCCAACCTCTCCGGAGACGGTTAGAGCCTGTTGGGACGGCCTCCTGAGGCTTAAGGGTGTCGGTATCAGCCGCTAGACGCGAATGCAAGGCTTCCCCGGCACCAGCGTCCAGCGGCCTCAGACAACTTCCATCAAGCCAAGACACACCCGACACGATGCGTGTACCAGCGAAAACGGCCGGTCGAAATGCGTCCCGGCCCAACAGCCAAGCAAGCATGGTCAACATGGAAAAAGGAAGCGAGCGAACAGACACAGACATGCTCTGAAACCAAACTCCGCGAAAGACCGACCGCTTGGTATGGTGGATCGTCTTACTCCTCTGCAGAGATGTAGTCGGTGAATTCTACTGGCCCGACCGTGTGGGCTAAATGAATCTGTAGATCCAGATATTATGTAATATCTTTACAAAGAAAGAAGATTATTTAGACATAAGAAAAAGTATAGATTTAAAAAAAAGGAAAATCAAACTTCTAGTATTACCTATATACAAAATGATGCCTAAATAATTACGCCCCAAAATCTAATTTTTATAAAGGTTAGGTTTGTCAAGATTTTATGGTGTACCAACCGTTGTTGGTTATTTCGTGTCAAGTCCTTTTTATACATATATACATGAATATATCTATATATATATATGATTGGTAAACACATTTTGGGGAAAACATTTTAAAATGAGCCTGACCTCATTTTGCTCCCAGTTAAATGGTCCCAAGTATTACTCTGTATTACAAAAAATTTAATTAAATCATTTACACATTTAAATTATCACACAGCTCTATTTTAAAAAAAATCAATATAGCCGAAGTCTTTTTTTTTCACAGCTTAAATTTCAAGCATTTAATTTTTAAATGTTATATTTGATCCGTTGATAGGACCCTATCAAGTACTACCACATTAGACCACAGTGGGCCTGGAATCAATGACTATGAAGTGGTACTCCCCATTTCTTAAATCTCCAAGGCTGGAGCCTCATTATCAGATGGTTTAATGTCATACCCGGGACACTCATTGGGAGTGGGGTCTCACCCCACGGCAGAGATTCAGTTGCCGACTGGGCTGTTTGTATAGAGAAATAAGTAAACCCAGAAATACTTAGAATAAAATATTTACCCTTGGAAAAGATTTGAACTCCTTATCTCCCCAGCTATGAGGGAATAAGAGGGTTCATGCCTTTTATTGATGTACCATTAAACAAAGAATCCTAAACCAAAAGAAGATTATGGTTGTTAGAATTCGATAAAGCCGTTAACCTGTCAATAGCAGACGAGAGGAAATCTGATCTTATTGACAAAACAAGACGGGTATCCTTCAAAGTACTACAGTATGATTGCACCACTTACACTTTAACGAAACGTCAGGAGAAAAAAAATAAAAAATAAACAAAACACAAGCATGCTTCGTTCTGTTTTTAACAAATCCTGGTAGCAGTGTTCATCAAATGATCGTTTGTATGGCCACTTATCTCCCATCTTGCAAACTATTAAAATAAGTTGAGCAGGACATGTTGGTCAATTCTGGAGAAGCAAGGATGAACTCATAACCAACGTAGTCTAATGGACTTATCAATGTTGCCCGATCAGTGAAAACTTACATGCACCATCTCTTTATGGATACTGAAGAGGATTTGATGAGAATGATGATCAATTGGAACGAATGGTAAAAGTGTGTCAACGGAGTTCATGCTGTTGTCACACCTTGATGATCATGAAGATGAAGTTAAAGAATTTTTGGTAATCTGATGTGAACTAAAGTAACAATACAATGCCAAAAATAGTGGAATAGAGAAGGCAACAAAAATACAACCAATATAATCCATAACTATTTTAAAAAGAATTTCACATAATGAGGTTACAGAGAATGAATGATAATAGGGAAGAATCAGCTAAGCTGAATACAAGAAGCCTTGGACTTTTCTAACCAAGCAAGAATGATTTTAAAGAAAGAGTTAATCAATAGATCCTTGGGATCCATTGTTGATATTTGGTGTAACATTAAAATCAGCTGCAGAGCAGTTAAACTGGGGTAAAAATACAAGGTTAACCAGTTATATTTGATTCTAGGGGAGAGGATGGTCGGGCAGGAGCCGAGGCTCGAGCCCTGCTGGTCTATGCTGGTCATCGACCACTTAGTACAATGTGGGCATAATGCGCCTAGCTGGTCTTGGACCCAAATCTGGCTCCAGGCACGTATGCCAGATTATAGCTTAAACTGGACAGCCAGGTCCAGTGCTATACAAAGGTGTGAATGTTGCAGCTCGCCCACCCGAAGGTGGCCCAGCCGAAGCCGAGGGCTTTTCGGCTTCAAGTCTTCCATGGAGCATTAACCGTCCGGCAAGGATGTTAGACAGTCCGCTGAACAATCAGCGAGAAAGATTAACCAGTTTGATGGATAATCGTTGAAGTCAAGGTGAATCTGAGAACAAAGCTCTGATTGATTGGTTTAACCAAATGACCAAAACGGTTGATTGGTTGGTTGTGTGTTTATGGCACATCAAATCTTGTAGATTATATAATGTCAAATCCTATATATATATATATATATATATATATATATATATATATATTAATTAAATGATTTGTAAATTTATAGTTTCTTGGCAAGAATTCTTCAAAGAGCGAGCCCTCATTTGTTTGCACATAGTAAAATGGTTTCAAGTATAGTGATTAATTAAGTAGTTCTATTTGACGCATAGATGGGACCCTAACAGCTACTACCATTATGGGTTACATCACATTAACTACTCTTAAGGTTTACACCACATTAAATATCATAAAGAATTAAACCTCATTAACTAATATTGAGGGTCACATCACATTAATTACTATTAAGGGTTACACCACGTTAAGTATGCCTCCAGAAATGGAACCTGACAATCAGATGTAGTTTAGTGTCATATCAAGACCCCTCTGCAGAAATTATATATATATATATATATATATATATATATATATATATATATAGAACAAGTACATTAATACAGACACTCAATTATAATTTTTTTACCCGTCTGTTGACAGGTTCATCAAGATTTCTGTTCAAATCCATCTGATGAATCTGTCAAAAGACGAGTGAAATGAATTTATAATAGAGGATATTTATTTATCCTTTTTTGTTCTTAATGATATTCAGCTCAACATAAGTTTCTTTATATATGTTAACTGATCTCAATCAGCCATGCATTGAGCACTCCCTTTGGAGTATTCTGTTTAAGACTATTTACAGACTTAATTGATACACAATATATATATATATATATATATATATTGAAAATTTTACACGCATAAAATTTATCTGGCATTATGATTTGTGTGGGAAATTTTAGCGAAAAACACAGATTTTAAAATAATCAACAAAAATCAACTAATAATGTGATTTGAATAAAAGATTTTTGAATTAATAAATTTCTGAATGAAATTATTTTGTAAGAAAAAAAAAACTGCGTAAATATTCGAAACTAATCAATCCCCACTTGAACACTAAATTCAATAAAAAATCCCAAGGGAAATGCAATCAGAAGACACTTATTGCGGCTTTTAACAGATGCATAAAACATGCTTGAATATAATAAAAAACATATGAAAAGTATTTTTCTTTAATTATTATTTTACTCCCTTTCGAGTTTTCCATAGCAGCATTAGTTGTTGGTTTTCTTGCTGAATTTTGAGTGACAGCAAGTCTCCTCAAGTCTCATGGCTCTTTTCGGAATTCTGGTAGATCTCAATAATGCTGTAGTTTGGATGGTCTCCACACGTCGTCTTATTTCCAAGTTCTCCAGTCCCTGTGTCAATCCTTTGTGGACTGTACCAAGAGCACCAATTACAATTGGTGCTCACTGTCACTTTCATGTTTCACAGTTTTTTCCAATTCTCTAGCCGGGTCCAGGTACTTATTCTTCTTTTCACTTTCTTAAAATTTTAAACTATTGTCAGCCGGGACAGCAATGTCCACAATTCGGCAAGTTCACTTTTTTTGTTGACTATTGTTAGGTTGATTATTATTAGATTTGATTTCAATATCCCAGAGGAGTTTGTGTGTCTCATTTTCCAGGTCGAATTTTCGATTGTACATATTTTATTTGGTCGTATGGTCAAATTTAAGCGTCTTGCACAATTCTCAGGGGATCACCCTCTTCACCCAGTCGTGTCTAGTCATATACTCTTTTTGTGCAAATTTGCTTCATTCACGTATTATGTGATTAATCGTTTCGTCTCTATCACGGCATTTGCTTATTATTATTATTATTATTATTATTATTATTATTATTATTATTATTATTATTATTATTATTATTATTTTACTCCTCCCGAGTGCTCAGGATATGACACTAAACAATTTGATGGTGAGGTTTCAATGATGTTGGAGCTTTGGGGAATGCGGAGTACCCCTTCATTGTCATTGCTCCCAGGTCTACTCTGACGCGGAATATTAGCACCTGATAGGGTCCTACTTATGGCTTAAATATAACTAACTGCATACTTATGCTGAACTGAATTGTTTTAATTTGAACTGTTTGATTAAACTAAATAGCTTTTTGACAATTAAACTGTGTACTTACGTTTAAACTAAGTGCTTATGCTAAACTGAATTGTTTGAAATGGAAATGGAACTGTTTTTGAATTGAAACCGTACTTACACTTAACTGAAGTGTTTAATATAGAACTGTTTTGACATTCTACTGTGTGTAAACAAAATCTGTATTTATACAAAACAGAATTCCTAGGTTCATATTTTCTTTTCCTAGCCATGTCTCAGTCTTCTCGTGTGAAATTTCCTTAGTTTATTGCTTGGAGTATCCATACGATTGTTTTTCGTCTTATTTTCTTTTGTAGTTAAGTTAGCGACGTTAGTCGTCGGAGACCCGAAGGCTCCCTTTTCAATAGCTACTACAGCGAGTAGTCAATGCACACAAAACGGAATATGTGTGCTTTAATCAAACAGGCAACATCTCCGCACTAAACGGTAGCTCTCTGAAACTAGTTGGCAAGTTTACCCACCTAGGAAGCAGTGTCCCATCAACCAAACAGACATCGACACGCGACTAGCAAAGGCATGGACAGCTAACCCTAACCCTAACCCTGTCGAGAATAGGCTATCGGTTATATGGAAGTCAGACCTGACCGATAAAATGAAACGCATTTTCTTTGAATCAGCGGTCGTGTCGATACTGTTATATGGATGCACTACATGGACGCTAACTAAACGGATGGAGAAAAGCTTGAAGGCGACTACACAAGAATGCTGCGAGCAATATTGAACAAGTCCTGGAGTCAACAACCTACAAAGCAGCAGATATACGGCTACCAACCTCCCACCACGAAAACTATCAAAATTAGACGAACCAGACATGCAGGTCACTGCTGGAGAAGTAGGTTAGAGCTCATAAGTGATGTAGTCCTGTGGATCCCTTCACATGGCCGAGCAAAGGCAAGGTGACCAGCTCGAACCTACATACAGCAGGTCTGTGTAGATACAGGATGTAGCCATGAGGACCTGCCAGAAGCGATGAACGATAGGGGGTGGTTGAGAGAGGGTCATAGATATCCGTGCTGATGGCACGACAAGATGATATCGAGATTTTAGATTCTCATTGTTTATATAAAGATTTCTAGTTCTTATTGAATTTCTTCATTACATTCATAAATATGCAACGGTTTTACTTTTCCTGTCGATGGAATATTTTAGAAAGTATTTTTTAAATTATTGCTACTTAAATAATCGTGAAATATTGGTTTGGTTTGTTTTGGTTTGTTTGGTTTTATGGTATATCAACCTTTGTAGGTTATTTAACGCCATATCCATTTTTATGTAAATAATCTGTTCTATTGAAAACAGTTCAGTTTAGCATAAGTACACTGTTTAATTGTCAAAAACATTTCCATTTCAAACTATTCAAGCAGTTATATGTAACAATTCAGTTAAGTGTAAATACAGTTTTAATGTCGAAAAACAGTTCTATTTGAAATAATTCAGTTAAGCAGTTAAACAGTTCTATTTGAAATAATTCAGTTAAGCATAAGCACGCAGTCGGTGTGTTCTACAGCCCCAGCTGACTGGGCAATACACAGAGTTAAATGTCAAACAGTTTTATTTCAGATAATTCAGTTCAGCATAAGTACACAGTTTAGAAGTCAAAAACAGTTCTATTTCGAGCAATTCAGTTCAGCACTAGTACGCAGTCTCATTGTCAAAACAGTTATATTTTAAACAATTCAGTTTAGCATAAATACGCAGTTTAAATGCAAAAATCAGTAAAGTGAAAGAAGCATGGTATATAGTTTTATTTAACCCATAGATAGGACCCTTATCAGGTGCTACCACTCCGGGCCAGAGTGGACCTGGGAGCGATGGCAATGAAGAGGTACTCCGCATTCCCCAAAGCTCCAGCATTGCTGGAATCTCATGATCAGATTGTTTAGTGTCATATCCAGGACACTCGTTGGCGGGGTCTGACCCCTCTGCAGAGGTGCAGTCGGTGTATTCTACAGCCCCAGCCGACTGGGCAAGTGAAATATTGCATTTATACACCATTTACAGAAATGGTGACATTCTTAATAGAAAATTGTAATTCTTTTTTCTTTCGCATAAAACCTATGTAAAAATATCTATGGATGATCGCACAGGCATTGCATTTACTTTTGCTTTGTTTTTTTGTTGTTGTTTTTTTTTTTTTTTTTTTGGTTTAATGGCACATAAACCTTCGTAGATAATCAAATGCCAAAGCCCTCCTTGCAGAAAGAGAGTAGTGCTACGGTTTAATCCTATTTACCAACCCCTCCGCTCGGGCAGGATATGACACAAGGTCAATTTTTAAGCGGAATTTAACAGGTTTCAATTCAGAGTTTTCCTTCTCCTAGACTAGTTGCCTCACCAAGGCTGAAGAACCTAGTCTGTCCTACTATTTAGCAATAGCTGGAGGGAGAATTATTGGATTCATACCTTTCCCAAGAGTATTAGTGCTATGTGAAAGGCAATCATTCTTGTCCAGGATTTGAACTCGAGTCGCCGTGTCCATTTCCTACGACGATAACCATTACACCACGGGCACCTCCATAATGCTACAGTTTAATCAATCGCTGTTGTGTGGGGTGGGGATAAGGAAGTTCATATCTTTCCTAAGGATATTAATCCGAAAGGGAACATTATAGCGCAACTGACGTTTACTGCAATATCGCCGACCAGCATTTTCTTTTATTAATCTTTTCGTGGTTCCCGTGGTGTAATGGTTATCGTCGTTGGAAATGGACACGGCGACTCGAGTTCAAATCCTGTACGAGAATGATTGCATTTTCACATAGAAATAATACCCTTGGGAAAGGTATGAATCCAATTATTCTCCCTCCTGCTATGGGTAAATAGTAGGATAGACTAAGTTCTCTAGCCTTGATGAGGTAACTAGTCTAGGAGAAGGAAAACCTATTAAACTCCACTTAAAAAATTGACCTTGTGTCATATCCTGCCCGAGCGGAGGGGTTGGTAAGTAGGATTAATCTTTACGTTTTTTAGCTATACGAGCATGTATTCAGAAAAAAAATTTGCCGTTTTTGGTCACATCTACTTAAACTGTTTCATGCGATGCTGGTAAAATATATCAATAATGAGGTAACCAAAGTAATTGCGGGTTAAGTAAGTAGAGACTAGAACCTGAAGAGACTTTTTGGCTTACTCACTGGTCTAGTGGGTAGAGTGCTCGCCAATGGTCCGGGTGGGGGGTGGGGTTCAATCCAAGGCCGAGTCATACCAAAGACTTTAAAAATGGTACTTGATACCTCCTAGCTTAAGACTGAGCAATATAAGATACATATCAAGGGTAAAGTGGAGCAATCCAGGGAAAGGAGTAGCGCATTCCCCTACATCTCGGTATAGTAGCTATTGAAAAGGTAGCCTTCTGGTCACCCTCGACTACGGTCGCCAACTTACTTGATTTTTTTACCTTGCAATTTTGAAAAAAAAGGCATATTTTTAAATTATCAATTATATCAAATTATTTTGTCCTAAATTTACCTTTTTTAATCGTATGATAGAGTGGCATAGTGGTTAGAGTGTTCACCAATGGCTCAGGAGTCTGTGGTTCAATCTCTGGTCGATTCTTAACAAAGACTCCAAAATGGTACTTTATGCCTTCTTGCTTATCAAGGTACGGATCTTTTTCTTTCATCATACAACGTGTGAAAGCACGTGCAATACCCCATCCGCATCAGCCGCCAACCAGGAGTGATAACAGTTTTGGTAGCGCAAGGCAGTACTGCCACTCCTGGCGCTACCAAGCAGCTTTTGCCACCGGACAGGGTATTTAAAAGAAATATATATCTATATATACGCCAGATCAAATAAAAGCAGACATTACGTTGGACGTTCGTTCATCTTCATTTAAGTGCCGTTTGTGATTTAAAAACGCGTTTACTTCCAGCCGTTGATGTCATAGCAACCGTTTCTTGATTTTGCGTAATCACACGATAATGGTGTTTCCACGTGCATATCATTCATGTTGAAATCCTTTTTATATCCGTCATCTATTCGGTTCGTTTTCCTTCAGTTTTTTTTTATGCGTTACTGCACAAAAGCACTTGAGACAAACGTCATATATAATTCTGCTGAAAGATGTTATTTGTTGATCATTGGGGCCCTTAAGATAGGTGGTGAGTAAAAAGAAACCTCCAGGTCTAAGTTTGTCCAGGTAGCTATCTGATAACCCTTGGGCCACTAAATTTTTGGCTTGCTCGGAATGTTTCCAGGACGCTGACGCTCAGCAATGGGCTCGTGAATACTGTGTGGGTAATCCTGATTTATAAGCCCATCATTCGATTTACATTCTCCGGTAGAAGAATTACGTTCTTTCCACCAGCGCGCCATGTGCATTCGTGACCCTCGCAAGCTGTTGAATTTTCTGCCGCAATCACACTTTGTACCTAGGTACTATTTACCAACCCCTCCGCTCGGGCAGGATATGACACAAGGTCAGTTTTTAAGCGGAGTTTAACAGGTTTGAATTCAGAGTTTTCCTTCTCCTAGACTAGTTGCCTCACCAAGGCTGAAGAACCTAGTCCGTCCTACTATTTACCCATAGCTGGAGGGAGAATAAGGGGGTTCATACCTTTCCCAAGGGTATTTGCCCGAAAGTGAACGTAATAGCGCGACTGGAGTACGAACTCGCGTACTACGATTCCGCAGTTCATCGCTTTAACCATTACACCACGAGGACACCTCACACTTTGTACCTAGGTACATATCCAGATCGTTACCGTATGAGCAAGTATGATGGGTGATATATTCTCCCTCTCCGCTACAGACACCCTGAGGGCATTTTTCTTTCATTGTACTATCCATATTTGTTAAATTTCTGTCTTTCCAGGATGTCACTCCAACTATCTGAAGAGTCACTTTGTCTTTCCAAAGAGTCATCTTGCTTTCCAGAGAGTCTCGGGGTTCAAATTTTCATCATACAACGTGTGAAAGATAATGTGAATACATATGTAAATGGAGCAATCAAGGGAAGCAATAACAATACTAGTATGAAAACGAATTAGTTCTAACTCATTTAAAAATGAAATTACTTAGAAACTCTTCGCTTACAAGTCATATATGTATATCTATTTAAATGTGTCCACTTAAAAATTGTATATGTGTATCCATTTAAATGTGTGCAAATAAATGAATGGTTTTAAATTAAGACGTTTAATTTTTGTGAAGTGGGTACTTCCATTTGACTGCAGGAAGCAACACTAGAAGAAGAAAAAAGGTTTTATCTGCTATTGATCAAATGCAGAATTAAGCAAGTTAAAGTGAGAACGATTTAATTTTAAAAGGTATTCTTCCAGCTAACTTCTCTAGAAACCAAGATACAAAAAAAAAACTTCGGCTCTTTCTTGATTCTTGTTTGTTTTTTGAATGAATTTTCGTAAACACACACACACACACACTCACACACACACACACACGCACACACACCTATTCATATATATATATATATATATACCTGTCTTGAATATCTGCATTCGAATTACTGATTTTAAAAAATATTTTCTAATCTTACATTTACATGACACAATGATGAATGAGAAGAATTCGATTACTTGGCATAGTGGTTAGAGTGTTCACTAATGGCTCGGGAGATCGTGGTTCAATCTCTGGTCGAATCATACCAAAGACTCCAAAATGGTACTTTATGCCTTCAACGGATGAAATGTAAATGGAGCAATCGAAGGAAAGAAGTAGCGCCCTAAACTATTTAACCATGTAAAAACAATTGCAATACTAGTGTAAAAACGAATTAGTTCTAACTCATTTACAAATGAAATTACTTAGAAAAAATTCACTTACAAGTCATACATGTATATCTATTTAAATTTTGTTCACTTAAAAATTGTATATGCACATCTATTTAAATGTGTGCAAATAAATAAATGGTGTTAAATCATCACTATTACATACCAATACATGAAACCATTATACTGTGTGGAAACAAAAAGAGCTCAAGCCCGTTTTAAAATGTCTGCCAACGATGCATATACGAATTATATATTCAGTATAAAAAGAATTTGGCATTAATAACCTTTAAGGGTTGATATGTTAAAAACCCTAACCTAACGCATAATACACTGAGTCAGAGTAGCCTATAGCAAGGAAGGGATGAAAATCTTCTAGAATTGGAGCCTCACCATTAGATATAGTTTCAAATATGTTACATGTTGACAATACTTCAATGGAACGTATCGGCTCAAGGTTTTTTTTTATATGACCGACAAACCTACCCAGACCAAGATCAGCTTACGTGTTCTACGGCCGCCAATGAAACTGCTACTAAAATCGAAACGTTTCGCGCAGAAACTCCTGGACAAAAATTCAAAGTTTGGGAACAGCGTAATGCGGCCTCTGAAAATGAAGTGTTTGTAATCGATGTATATTATTGTACTGGAATCGTCAGGTTCTGCGGTTGCACTGAGGAGACACAGTTTAGCAACAAAATCATTCATTCAGATTGATTAATCTTCGTGATTTAAATCTAACTGAAGAATAATCTAAAGTGAAAAGTTGACGAAGGAGGATAATTCTATGAGACCGATTTGAAAGAATATAAACTTATTTTTATTAATAATTTATTTATATTTAAATTCAGTGAAGACAGGACAATTGTCAAGACGTACAAACTGTAAAATAACATTTTAAATAAACTTCATAGGAAGAGACTCATATCTAAACAGCTGATTTGGCCAGCCTTATCTAGACAACTTTAGTGAAAGAGTTTCAATGCTTGGTCATGAACGGATATAATCGATTATTGTTATATATTGACCTCCGACCCGGCCGGGCTGTCAAAAAAGGAAATGCACCTGTGTAAATAACAGGTGCATCAGGTCGAGGAATATCAGAATATAACCTTGACCGTGGACGGGTTGAATGAGTGCGATTTATAACGCCCACAAGAAGAAAGTGGACGCCTAACTATTATATAACTCGGGTGAAGACAGGAAGTCAGATCAGTTGGAGATCAGACCAGTTAGTGGCAAGATGCGGTAGAGAAAGTCAGCACCCAGCAGAGTAGGCCCTCAGGCCCCCGATTGAACTGTTGGAGATCAGACCAGTTGGAGAGAAGATGGAAAGCCAGCACCCAGCAGAGTGGGCCCTCAGGCCCCCGATTGAGCAGTTGGAGATCAGACCAGTTGGAGAGAAGATGCTAGAATGAGGAACATATCCCAGAGAAGCTAGGGCCCCGGTTGAGCAGCCCAGGAGAACAGGAAAGAAACGCTGTTATGGCCATAAGAATGGGGGTCAATATGTTGCAGTTCTGTCCGGTCTCCAACTACCTCTCACAGTAACCCTTTCGAGCCCTTTCAAGCAAAGTGAGAAGTATATTTTTCTAAAGAATTGTGTCGCTCGTCTTTATTGTGTCGTCATTATGATTCTGCATACATATGTGTTTGTATAGTTGGTCATGGCTATGCAACATTATTAACTGGATCATATCAGTTCTCGTTGCGTACTGTTCCTAAGGAAAAAATAGAAACTCTTCAGTGGTTTTGAAAACATCTTAAGTTTCTATGGACTAAGTGAAATAAATCTAAACTTTAATATTTGAATATATTTATCTCTTGGAAACAGCTAATAAAGACCAAGAAGAAATGTCCAAAATATATCCTTTAAATGTCGGAGTCTAATTCTCGAGTGGCCTTGATGTTAGCAAGGTAGACTAGCAATCATTCGCCAGTGAGTTCGAGTCTAACTGGGTTCCTCATTCATATGGCCTTGTGCCACATCTAAGCAAATTACTAATTAAAACCGCATAGATCAAGTATTATAAAAAGGACATTTCAGGTCAAAATTTAAGTTATTACTATCTGTTACTCAGCAAAAAGATTGATCTATTCTTATCACACACAAACTCACTCACACACACACACACACACATATATATATATATGTGTGTGTATATGGTTATATATGTATATACACACGCACACACACATAAGCGTTCATACATGTATTGGCGGTGCCCGTGGTGTAATGATTACCATTGTAGGAAATTGTTATTATGTTCACTTTCGGGCAAATACCCTTGGGAAAGGTATGAACCCCCTTATCTCCCTCCAGCTATGGGTAAATAGTAGGGCAGACTAGGTTCTTCAGCCTTGGTTAGGCAACTAGTCTAGGAGAAGGAAAACTCTGAATTAAAACCTGTTAAACTCCGCTTAAAATTTGACCTTGTGTCATATCCTGCCCGAGCGGAGGGGTTGGTAAATAGGACCATTGTAGGAAGTGGACGTAAAACTACATCAGATCAAGAGGCTCTATTTTTGAAGCTTTAAGGAATGTGGAGTCACTCGTTCATTACGATTATTTCCAAGCTACTTGTGACCGGACAGGTTGTATCTATAAGGTTCCAATCTATGAGTCAAATGAATCTGTATAAAAATTATCAGTATTAAATAGAAATTGAGAAAACATAAAATTGAATTATATATATATATATATATATATATATATATATATATATATACATATATTTACTTGTGCAAGTAATATATATATATATATATATATATATATATATATATATATTTGGTTACGGTGTTTAATTATTAAAAACGTCTGAAATAAAACTGTTTACCACTTAAAATATTTTGACATTATAAATTATTCGGGAAAATAATACTCCATGTATACAAATTAATTTTTTAACACACACACACACACACTTAACCATCACATAAGCACGCACACATGCAGACGTGTACAAGTAAATGACCATATATACTTATGTGTGTGCATATATATATATATATATACATATAAAATAAAAGATAAAAGAACCATAACTGAATATATATATATATATATATATATATTGCACACATTATACACTTAAACATACATAAATAGAAAGGTACTTAGAAGAGAGAATCGTTTACGTATATATATATATATATACGTAAACGAATCTATATATATATATATTAAAAGTTCATGTGTACATAATGATCTATAAAAGCGCATATAGACATACATCATAATATATATATATATATATATATATATATATATATATATATATATATATATATTAATTAAGAACACTTATGTATTTAAAATGAATCTTTGTATAAACATATCTATTTCCATATATATGATGATTTGTTGGTTTTTAAGAGATTTTTGAATTTAATATTTTACATGAATTTATTTTTTAAATTATATTGAATTACTCCCACTGAAATTATAACTATATAGCTGCATATCAACGTGCGTTTTGTCGTACGTAAATGGGAATATGTAAGTATTTATGAGTGTGTAGATATTTGCATGTGTACTCACGTAAGGGTATGTGTCCGAGTGAGTGTATATGTGTGAGCTTATATGTGTATATATGTATGCATAAGTGTAAGTGTGTGTATGTATCTTTGCTTATGAATATGCAAGTGTGTGTGTGCGTGTGTGTGTGTGTGTGTGTGTGTGTGTGTGTGTGTGTGTGTGTATCCCTGTGTGTATATGGGTATGTGTGACTGTATTTGTAGGTGTATATGTGACTGTATGTATGTTCCTCTCGTCTGTCCTTCTGTCTTTAAAAAGATCTGAGAAATTGCAAAGTTCGCCGCTTTCTTGATTCAAACCCAGACGTTGTTGCCAGGCCATCGGGGAGTGAGAAGCAATCCGTGTATTTGCATCAAGTAGCCCCTCGAGGCTAATCCGACGACATGTGTTCAGTCCCACGGGTTGGCAACACAACGCTCCTAAATTTGGCTAAAGGCTTCTATACAGGAAACGATTTGACAGAATTTATACAATAATAAGTTCCTTCATTCCAACTATTTCACGTCAACTAAACAAACAAACAAACAAAAAAGAAACATATTAATCATGATAGACTGCCCACCTTTTTGAATGAGGTGCAAATATAATTTTTTCTCACAAACTTTTGTTCATAAATATTTTCTGATTTTTCTGCGATGAAATTTTCGATCTTAATTGACTTTTATGTTAGATGAGACTATTTTGTTTTATGGCATAGAAACCCTTGTGGGTTATTTAATGCCAAATTATGTTTACTCATACACACGTATACTTATATACATAGATAGCCCATTATTGGATAAAACGATGGAAACACCTTTGCATCATAATTTTGAAATTCCGATAAAACTCAAAAGTTTTTCATTTTTATGCTTTTGATTTATTGTTAATTTGTAAAATACAGCTTCGCTCACAATATGAAACTAGGTAAAAATTCTCACTGTGCCGTAAAAAAAGTGATGAACCGGAAGAGAGTGACCTATGAACTGCATGATAGTTATTTCCGCTCGATGACAATCACACCTGCCATTCCGAAGATAGTAGAAGGGACACATCCCAATGGTCAATAATCGAAAGAAATCGCGCAAGTGTGCTCAGCTGATAATATGGGACTAGGTGAAGGTCCCACTTCAGAGTGATGCACCGGAAAAGAGTGACTTGTGAACTGCATGACAGTTATTTCTGCTCGATGACGATCACACAGGCCATTCCAAAGATAGCGGAAGTGACACATCCCGATCGCCATATATCGGAAGAAATTGCGGAGGTGTGGAGGCGTGTCCATATCCCCGTGTGGGGATTTGAAGGTAATATAAGGCCGATGAATTGAATAGAAGGCAGTAAAAAAAGGATCCTGCTGTTCACGAAACTGACCTCGTCGTCACTCTGTGTGCGTTGTCTCGGCCAACGTCTATTTACATCGAAGAGTTCAAGCCTCATCGACGAACGATTCTAATTCCTCTCCTGACTGCTCCTACTTCACACAAGCGTCCGTCGAGAAAATAAATATATATTGTTATACATAAATTCCGTGTTGTCGTTTGTTTGACCAGAGAGCGGAACGTAACATATTTTTCTCGTCTCATTTTACCCAAATTGTTTTTTTTTTACAGATATCATAAGAAGAAACTAATCAAAATTCATTAAAATCTATCAAATTTTAAAAGAGGTCAAATTTTTGGTGCTCGAATGGCACAAAAACCGCTAAATTATTTGGTGTAGCAAGGAGTACTGTCTTGAAAATCATGACAGAATTTGAAAAAGAAAGAAAAACCTTCTCACTGAAGCAAAATTCTGGAAGAAAGCGAAAGCTTTCTGATTGGGACCGGCAGACTTTTACGCAGATTTTTAGGAAGGATCACAGAAATACAGCTCCAAAAATAACAGCAGAGCTTAATGACCATCTCGAGAACCTAGTTTCCGCAAAAAAAAAACTGTAAGAAGGGAGCTGTGCAAAGCCGGATTTCACGGCAGGGCTGCATTCAGAAAACCATATTGAAATGAATTTGAAATTTTCAGATATTTCCATTATTTGGTCCCACGCCTGTATATGGGGAAGTCCCCGTGGCCTGATAGCTAAAATACACTAGTCGAGCTATTACGTTCACTTTCAGATGAATAACATTGAAAAGGCATGAACTCATCATAACGATACTTCGTTTGACTGCTGATTTGGCAGCTGTTCAACAAAATGCAATTATTTTCCTATAATCTCTGACACCCCTTTTTGCGAATATTACGGCTTTAAATTCGGATCTTTTTTTCTCTTCCATCTTTCTTAGCTTCGATTACGAGTCATGAATTTTGCTGGTTACGGACACAGCGTTTGTCTATTATCCAGTAAACAGCCATTTCATTCGTGAACAGATAATACAACATACCACTTTGCTCCCATTAATATTTTCCAAAACAAATTTAAATACCATCTGGACTAATTCCTTCGATATTGAGGCCAGATAAATATTTTCGGCCTCAAAGATCTTGGTTACTTACGTGCCAGAATCCCTTCTCCAGTTGCATGAATATGTTCTCTTTCGGGCAAATAGCTTTGGAAAGGGTATGGACACTTTATTTTGCAAGCTATGGGGGAAATAATACAACTACTCTTTGTCTACACGAATTGAGTTGGCATTAAATAATCCAAGAAGTTTGACATGTCATTCAACAAAGAAACTAAATCAAACCTGAATTACTTAATTACAACGTATTACGTAAATAAGAAGGGCTCCTTGTGGCGCAACGAGTATCGTCGTTAGAAATGGAACCGGCGACCAGAGTTCAAATACTAGAAGAAACATTTGCATTTCACATAGCCCTTGTTTATCTCTGCTGAAAATGCATAGCCACTAAGGGTAAATTCATTGGAAAAAATATTTTTTAGGTGAAATCTTGCTACATCCTACGGTTCTCCTTATCCGTTGCTCTTTCTGTCGAACGAAATAGAAGACTTTACTTTCGCAGCGATGTACCTGAAAAATATGCCGACATAAGCAGAGGACACTGAAATGATGTTTCTGATGGAACTAAAGATACTTAACAGTGATTACAGATTAAAACAAATGCGTTGCATTAAGTATGAGATACCCTCTGTATTTTTCGATCCAATCTGTCAACAATTGTTCATCTCGTTTACAAATTCGAAAAAAAGATTTATTTCATTGAAGCTATCGGTCATGTGGAAATCAGACCTGACCGATAAAATGAAACGCAGTTTCTTCCAATCAGCGGTCGTGTCGATACTTCTGTATGGATGCACCACTTGGACGCTAACAAAACGGCTCGGAAAGAAGCTAGACGGCAACAATACAAGGATGTTGCGAGTAATATTAAACAAGTCCTGGCGGCAACACCCCACAAGGCACCAACTATACGGCCACCTGCCCCCCATCACGAAAACTATCCAAGTTAGGCACGCAGCACAGACGTGCTCATAAGTGATGTACTCCCATGGACCCCCACTTATGGCCAAGCAAAAGCAGGACGACCATGTCGAACATACATACAGCAGCTATGTGAAGATACTGGATGTAGTCCAGAAGACCTGCCGGAGGTGATGAACGATAGGGGAAAATGGCGAGCGAGGGTCAGGGATATCCGTGCGGGCGGTACGACATGATGATGATGATGATGATAGTTAGGAATTTCCACGGCGTTGTGGTTAATGTGCTTGACTGCAACATCGAAGTGAGTTGGAATTTGAGTCGTGTTATTACGAACTAAAAACTTCGAGAAAGATATGAACTCATTTCTCTCCCGAACTATGGGTTCAATACTACCATTATTGTTCTTCTCCAAGAATTGCTTTGGCCTTAAATAACCGACAAATGTTGATATGCCATTAAACAAAGAAAGAAGGAAATAGAAAGAAAAATATCAATGACAATGTCTATCTGCATTATCTAATAATTTGAGTTAATGTCATTTATCTTAATAAGCTAGAAGTATAATGAATTCAACAGAAAGAAAAGAAAATAAAGTAACATGAATAATAGGATAACTGCCAACAAAAAATATCGAACATCACTCGTCATATTTGCCCATTTTTTTTGTTCTTGAAATCAGCTGGATCTGAAAGCCATGTGAACTGGCTTGCAAAAATGTTTGGTTGAGTTTAAAGGTATGAACCTCCTTACCTTCCCAGGTATGGGTTAAAAATTACCACGATTGTTCTTCTACAAAGATGGCTTTTGAATTGAATAAGCAACGAAGGTTCATATGCCAGGAAGAAAGTATGGCAGTTATATGAGGTTTGGTTTGGTTTGGTTTGGTTTAGTTTGTTGGTTTCTATGGCATATCAACATTTGTAGGTTATATAACGCCAAATCCAGTTTTATGTAAATAATCTATTTAAGACTATTCAGTTTAGCATAAGTACACTGTTTAATTGTTAAAAACATTTCTATTTCAAACTATTCAAGCAGTTATATGTAATAATTCAGTTAAGTGTAAATATGTTTTAATGTCGAAAAACAGTTCTATTTAAATAATTCAGTTAAGCATAAGCACGCAGTTTAAATGTAAGTACGGTTTAATTGTCAAAAACACTTCTATTTCAAGCTATTCAGTTTACTCAAACAATTCAGTTTAGCATAAGTATGCTGTTTGTTCTATTTAACTTATAGATAGGACCCTTATCAGGTGCTACCACTCCGGGCCAGAGTGGACCTGGGAGCGATGGCAATGAAGGGGTACTCCGCATTCCCCAAAGCTCCAGCATTGCCGGAACCATCAGATTGTTTAGTGTCATATCCTGGAAACTCGTTGGTGGGGGTCTTACCCCTCTGCAAAGAAGCAGTCGGTGTATTCTACAGCCCCAGCCGACTGGACAATATGAGGTTTGGGAAGTCGTTTAAACATATTAGTTCGGGATATTTATTCAATTCTGTTTCATAAAGGTAAGTTATGTGCGTATAATTTAAGATGAAAAGATTATGATGATATGTTTTTTGGGTTTTTTTTTTTTTTTTTCGTTTAACAGTATAACATTTTAACATTTAAACTGTGTACTGATGCAAAACTGATTGTTTGAAATAAAACCTTCCTAGGTTATTTACAATTCACGACACACTTGAGGCCGTTTTTAACACATTGTTTTGATATTTGAATATAAATACAGCTTTGCCCAGTAGAATAAACAACTGTTTTATCCTATTCACCAGCCCCTCAGAGTGGTCGAATCTTTGATGAAATCCGTTACATTTGCCGCTCCTAGTGTTTTCCTTCTCCTACACTAGTTGCCTCACCAAGGCTGAAGAACCTAGTCTGTCCTACTATTTACCCATAGCTGCAGGAAGAATAATAGGATTCATACCTTTCCCAAGGGTATTAGTGCTATGTGAAATGTAGTTACCCTGGTCCATCTACCCAGACGGTCACGGTGAAATCGAAATTAATCCCTCCCACCATCGCTCAAACCTATATCCACATTTACCCAACCCCTCCACTCGGGCAGGATATGACACAATGTCAATTTTTAAGCGGAGTTTAACAGGTTTGAATTCAGAGTTTTCCTTCTCCTAGACTAGTTACCTCACCAAGGCTGAAGAATGTCCTACTATTTACCCATAGCTGGAGGGAGAATTATTGGATTCATACCTTTCTCAAGGGTATTGTGCTATGTGAAATGCAATCAGTCTCGTCCAGGTTTTGAACTCGAGTCGCCGTGTTCATTTCCTACGACGATAACCATTTCACCACGGGCACCTCCAAACAACTGTTTTATTAAGCTCAACCGACTGGGGTGGTGGAACACGTCGACTGTATCTCTACGGAGGGGTAAGATGCCCCCCCCCAACATCAACGGGTGTACTGTATATGACACTAAACTTCATCTGGTGAGTTATCAGTTCTGGAGCTTTGGGCAATCTAGAGTACTCGTTCATAGTCATTACTCCCTGGTCCACTCTGTCCCGAAGTGGAGATACCATTTAAGGTCACATCTATGAGGGAAATAGAAATATGAAACCATTTTCTTAACATGAAACCCGTTGAGAGTGTGCAAACAAATTACTGATGTTAAACTGAATAAATTGGATTACATTGCATTGCCCCGTACGCTGGGGCGGTTGAATACACCGACTACCCTTCGGACGAGAGGTAAGACCCCTCCGAAAGCGAGGGTCCTGGATATGACAATAAACAATCTGATGGTGAGGTTCCAGCAATTTATGTGTCATATAGAACTAAACTGCATTCTTATGCTAAACTGAATTTTTTGGAATAGAACTATTTTGAAATTTAACTGTGTGTGGACCAAAACTATACTTATACTAAACTGGATTGTTTGAATAGGAATTGTTTGACTAAACTGAGTAGCTTGGAATAAAATGTTTTTGACAATTAAACTGGGTACTAATGCTAAACTGAATTGTTTGAAATAGAACTGTTAATTTGTATAAAAATGGATTTAGAGTTAAATAACCTACAAAGGTTGATGTGCCATAAAACCCACCCAAGCAACAACAATTACATAGCAAGTCTTTGATAAAACGCTGGATTGCAGAATCGTAGTAAGCGAGTTCGAATTCCAGTTGCCCTATTATTTTCATTTTTGCGCAAATACCTAGCTATAGGCTAAAAAGTACCACTGCTGATTTCTATAAGGATAGATTTGGCATTAAATAATCCGTAAAGGTTGATATGCCATTAAACAGAGAAACCAAACCAAAACCATATCTTGGAACTACTTAACTGTGTGCAAATAAAACTACAAGTGTTAGAAAACAACATTTGAAACCATTTAAATAACTGCAAACAAATAAGCTCTGGAACGTTTCAAAATCTTGTTGTTTACTAACTGGCAAAAAAATACATACCTTATATGGGTATGTATGAATAGGAGTTAGCATTAAATAACCTTGAAGGTTTGATATGCCATAGATACAACCATCCAACCAACTATAATTTTACTTTATGCACAAAAGAAGAATTTCAACTATCGTTTTTTTAACGGTATAACAGGTTTAACCTAGAAGTAAAAACAGAGTAAACCACAAAATAGGCGTCAATATCGTAGACAGTCTTAGCCAAAGCCATCTGGCCCAGTCAACTGGGGCTGCAGAATACACCGACTGCATCTCTGTAAAGGGATAAGAATCTCCCAACAAGTCTCCTGGATATGTCACTAAACCCCCTATACCTGGTCAGTTGGGGCTGCAAAATACACCGACTACATCTCTGTAAAGGGATAAGACTCCTCTAACGGGTGTCCTGGATATGACACTAAACACCCTAAACCCTGTCAGTTGGGGCTGCAAAATACACCAACTACATCTCTGTAAAGGGATAGGACTCCTCTAACGGGTGTCCTGGATATGACACAAAACAATCTCATGGTGAGGATCCAGTAATGCTAGAGCTTTAAGGAATTCGGAGTACCCCTTCATTTTCTTCGCTCCCAGATTCAATCTAGCTGGGAGTGGTAGCACCAGATGAAGTTATATCTTTGGGTCAAATAGTACTGAACAGTGTACTTATGTTAAACTGAATTTTTAAAAATATAATTTTTTTTTACATTTAACTTTGCGTAAACAAAAATATACTTATGCTAAATTGAATTTTTTTGAAATAGAACTACGTGGTCCATTCAATAAGTTTCCAGACTTTTGTGAAAGGTATTTAAAATTGTCAAAGACTCTTAAAAATTAACTATGTTATTGCTATACATCTTTTGAGATGACTGACCAATTTTTATGTTTTCATGTTCAAATGAACAGCTACAGCAAGAATTGGAATACACCCTACTAAAGCCTGATTGTCACAGCTGGGGAATTTCAAATATGCAATCTGGACGCAAGGAAGAACGATATGCAATAAAATTCTGTTTTAATCCTGGAAAAAATGCCACAGAAACGTGTGGAATGTTTCAGACTGCTTTTCGACCATTTTGCATGAATCGAGCATCAGTTTTTGAGTGGCACAAGAGATTCAAGGAAGGCAGGGAGTCTGTGAGGGATGATGAGAGGTGTGAGAGGAATAAGGAAGTCAATACACCAGAGTTGATTGGCCAAAGGGTTAGATTTAGGGCTAGGGTTACTATGTTGAGATTTTGTGGAGGTTCAGGATGAGATTCCTAGGGAAAAGGCCAGCACTCTTCAAATCGGGTCAGTAGCATTTCCGGCAGGACAAAGCAATAGTCCATAACTCCATCCTTGTCGCAGACTATTTGACCACGATGGGCATAAAGACAGTTCCTCAGCCTCTCTATAGTTAGGACCTTGCTCCCTGTGACTTTTGGTTATTCCCTAAGCTCACAGACTGTCGTTATGAGACAATTGAGATGATGAAAGAGGCTGTGACGAAGGTCACTGACACGCTCACACAAGAGGACTTCCATGGGGCCTTCCAAAAGTTGTTGGAACGGTGCAACAATTGTATTGCAGCCGGAGGAGATTACTTCGAAGGGGACTAGTGTTTCATGTGTTTACTATCAATAAAAGTGCCCATAGGAAAAAAGTCTGGAAACTTATCTAATGATCCTCGTATTTTAACATTTAAACTCTGTACTTCGGCTAAACTGAATTGTTCGAAATAGAACAGTTTATATGTATAAAAATTGACTTGGCATTAATTAAGCTACAAAGATTGATATGCCGTAAAACCAAACCAAACCAAATTCATCCTTGTTGAAGAACAGAAGTGGAAATATTTAACTTATAGTTGGACAGATTAGTGAATTCCTACCTTTCCTTAAATGTATAACAAGCCAAAAATGTACGAAATCATATCACTGGAATAGGAACTCGCTTACTGCAATCTCCGTAGTGTAATGGTAATCGTCGTCAGAAGTGAACTTGATGACTCGAGTTCAAATCCTGGACGAGACTAATTGCATTTCACATATCATTAATACCCTTGGGAAAGGTATGAATCCAATTATTCTCCTTCCAGCTATGAGTAAATGGTAGGGCAGACTAGGTTCTTCAGCCTTGGTGAGGAGACTAGTCTAAGAGAAGGAAAACTCTGAATTCAAACCTGTTAAACTTCGCTTAAAAATTGACCTTGTGTCACATCCTGCCCAAGCAGAGGGGTTGGTAAATATGATAAATCTAATAATCACAGGCACATATTTTTTTATTTTATTTTCATCATGTGAAAGCACGTGCAATACCCCGTCCTCATCAGCCGCCAACCAGAGTGATAACACAGTTTCGGTAGCTCAAGATGGTACTACCACTCCTGACGCTACCAAGCAGCTTTTTCCACCGGATAGGTTATTTAAAAGAAATATATATCTATATATACGCCAGATCAACTAAAAGTAGACATTACATTGGACGTTCTTTCATCTTCATTTTAGTGCAGTTTGTGATTTAAAAACGCGTTTACTTTCGGCCGTTGATGTCATAGCAACCGTTTCTTGATTTTGCGTAATCACACGATAATGGTGTTTCTACGTGCATGCCATTCATGTTGAAATCCTTTCTATATCCGTCATCTATTCGGTTCGTTTTCCTTCAGTTTTATCTTTTTTATGCGTTACTGCACAAAAGTACTTAAGACAAACGTCATATATAATTCTGCTGAAAGATGTTATTTGTTGATCATTGGGGCCCTTAAGATAGGTGGTGAGTAAAAAGAAACCTCCAGGTCTAAGTTTGTACAGGTAGCTATCTGATTACCCTAGGGCCGCTTAATTTTTGGCTCTCTGGGAATGTCTCCAGGACGCTGACTCTCAGCAATGGGCTCGTGAATACTGTGGGGGTAATCCTGATTCATAAGCCCATCATTCGATTTACATTCTCCGGTAGAAGAATTACGTTGTTTGCACCAGTAGCAAATACACAAGTACGCTATGGAACGGTATGAATCCAATAAATACATGCACATACATATTAATATGATTATGTTTATGCCACTATATGAATAGACAGATACATTTAAGATTGTATTATATGACTACCTATTTTCTATCATCATCATCATCAAGTCGTGCTGGTAGCACAGATATCCCTGACCCTCTCTCGCCACTTTTCCCTATCGTTCATCGCCTCTGGAAGGTCTTCTGGGCTACATCCCGTATCCTCACATAGTTGCTGAATGTATGTTCGTGCTGGTCGTCCTGCTTTTGCTCGGCCATATGTGGGGGTCCATAAGAGTACATCACTTATGAGTTCGTCCCTGCTTCTCCAGCAGTGTCCTGCATGTCTGGATCGTCTAACTTGGATAGTTTTCGGGATAGGAGGCAGGTGGCCGTACAGTTGGTGTTTTGTGGGGTGTTGCCGCCAGGATTTGTTCAAGATTGCTCGGAGCATTCTTCTGTAATTTCCGTCTAGCTTCTTCTCCAGCCGTTTTGTTAGAGTCCATGTAGTGCATCCATATAGCAGTATCGATGCGACCGCTGCCAGGAAGAAACTGCGTTTCCTTTTATCGGTTAGGTCTGATTTCCATATAATCGATAGCCTATTGATAGCTGTCCATGCCTTCGTTAACCTCGTGTCGATGTCCCTTTCGGTTGATGAGATGCTGCTTCCTAGGTAAGTGAATTTGTCAACTAGTTTAATAGGGGTTTCGTCTAGTGTGGAGATGTCACCTGTTTGATAATAGGACGTATATTACGTTTTCCATAAATAAATACAAATATACTAAAAAATGGTATTTATATCTATAAATAAACAATCCACAGATATTGATAAGAATGTATCTATATCTTACAATAGATATGAATACATAAAAACATTGGAAATATTATATTTGTTTCTAAATTTATGCACCTGCATATATATTGATAAGTGTGTATATTTCTTTATACATAAACATGCACAGACATACACACACACACGTATTAATAGATATATATAAAAACATTCATATATTCATAAATATACAATTATACTCATACACACACACACACACACACACACACACATATGTGTGCACATGTGTGAGAGTGTGTATGCATGTATGTATCTATGAATAAGCTTGTATTCCTTTGCTAATATAGATAGATAAAATACTCAACCTAATGAAAACAGAAATGTATAACATTTCATTTTAGGGAAGAGAGGAGATTTAGAATGTTCCCAACCACCCAGAAAAGAAAAACAGAAAAAAAATTTGTTCAAGTTTATATTAATATTTTTTTTTGAAATATAAAAATCATTCTAATACAAATCGGAGTTTTTTATAGGTAAATATTTAGTAGACTGGGCTCTTTTACAATGCTGTGGTCCAGCACGTAAGCCTCCTACGTCCCGGGGATTCTCCCCCAAAATAAAGGAATAAAACGTTTAGTTTAGTTTGTTTTGATAGCATATCAACTATTGTAAGTTATTTAATGACAAATTCATTTTTAGGGGTGTCCTCGTGGTGTAATGGTTAAATTGATGAACCGCGGTATCGTAGTAAGTGAGTTCGAACTCCAGTCACGCTATTAAGTTCACTTTCGGGCAAATACTCTTGGGAAAGGTATGAACCCCCTTATCCTCCCAGCTATGGGTTAAATAGTACCACTACTGTTCTTCTACAAGAATGGCTTTGGTATTAAATAACCTACAAAGGTTGATATGCCATTAACCAAACCAAATCCATTTTTATCCATATAAACAGTCCTATTTCAAACAATTCAGTTTAACATAAGTACACTGCATAAATGTAAGAACGATTATATTCAAATGTTTTACGGTCCAGTCGGCTGGGGCTGTAGAATACACCGACTACATCTCTGCTGAGGTGTAAGACTCCTCCAATGAGTATCCTGGATATGACATAAAGCAATCTGATGGTGAGGCTCCAGTACTGCGGGAGCTTTGGGGAATGCGGAGTAAATCTTCATTGCCATCGCTCCCAGGTCCACTCTAACACTGAGTGGTAGCACCTGATAGGGTCCTATCAATGGGTTAAATATAACAATATAACTAAAGTATGTACTCATGCTAAACTGATTTAAAAAAGAAATAGAACTGTTTCTGACATTTAAACAGCGTACTTATGCTAAACTGAATTGTCTGAAAAAGAACTAATCCTAGACAGGTTGACATGCCATTAAAACCAATCAATCAATTAATCAAATAAAAGGTTAACTTATAAACGTACGCAAGCAGTACATTCGTTTGTCATCAGAAGCAGGTGTTTTTTTTTTGTGGTCAACAGGAAGGATACGGTCGCTATCCAGTGATATTACCTGTACTTCAGTCTTCCGATACTGGTTGAGCTCCGATTGCCTTTTGCCGTTGTGCGTGGACGGTAAGAATTTTATTTTAATAGGTTTTGTTTAGTTTTATTTCTTCTGTTAATTGTATGCCAAATTTCTTGGCTTATTAAATGCCAAAGCCATCCCTGTAAAAAAAAAAATGCTACTGGACACATTGTTGAGGGAAGAAAGGATTTCAAACCATACAAAAGGCTATTAGTCTGAAAGTGATCTAATAGCGCGATGGGATTTCGAACTCGCTTACTATAGTGTCGCAGTCCAGTACATAAACCGCTACTTCACGAATACTCCCTATTTTTTCTTTCGACTCTCACTTCAAATAAACATATTTCCTCTGCATTCACAGTACCCAGTGGAAATTACCACCACATTTCACCAATATTGAAATAATAGCACTGACTATGATTATTTTCGAAAAGATAATCGTGATATGAAATTTTCATAGCGTTGCATCCCTAATTATATACATATATATATATATATATATATATATATATATATATATTATCTTTATATATATATATATATATATATATCATGTTTATAAATGTATATATATACATTATGTTTATACTTATATATATCATGTTTATATATATATATATATATATATATATATATATTGTAGTGAATGCTGGTGGGGTGTATTGTCTGAACAATACACGTGCATGGATTAATTTTGAGCTTTTAAAATATAAGCACTTCCGGAACTAATCTCCCAAATACAAACGACTTCAAAACGAGGCTCAGCTTAATATACAAGAGGGTCGGGTGTGTCCACATCCGTTTATTTTTTTTCTTCTTCCCACCACCCTGGATCTTTTCGACCTACTCATACCTCTAACATCAGCCGACCGATGAATATGACTCAGACACACAATTGCATGCTTTGTGTACCATAAAAAGTCGGACACACCCACTTGCTTTTCTTTCTTTCAAGTTGCGTCTATAAACAGGTGCCCTCTCCACACCACCCTGTCTCCAATGGAGGAAGCTGGGATTTTGACGTTAGAACCGGAAACGAAAAAATAAAACAATGTTTAAATTTGATAAGGTGCTTAAAATTCAGAAAGCGAGATAGCACAAGGATGCCTCGATTCTTTCTTTTCTTTTCTTCTTTTCTTTCTTGCTTTTTGGTTTTTCCAATCTTCAACGGTCATATATATATTCAAGTACAATTCTTCTTTGAATACCTATTTTTTCCAGTCTCTTTTCCAAATTCTTACAGATTGTTCCAGAGGCAACAAAAATAATGGCTATTACTATCAGCTTGATGTTCAAATTTTCAGTGAGCCGGGGGAAGTCTCCGTAGCGTAGTGGTTAACATGTTGGACTGCAACATCGTTGTAAGAGAGTTCGAGTTCGAATATTAATCGCGTAATTTCCTCCCCTTTCGATAGATACGTTTGCAAAATACATCATCTTCATCATCATGTCGCGCTGGTAGCACGGATAATTCAGAGTTTTCCTTCTCCGAGACTAGTTGCCTCACGAAGGCTGAAGAAACTAGTCTGCCCTACTATTTACCCATAGCTGGAGGGAGAATGATTGGATTCATACCTCTCCCAAGGGTATTAGTGCTATGTGAAATGCAATCAGTCACGGCCAGGATTTGAACTCGTGTCCCCGTGTCCATTTTCAACGACGATAACCATTACACCACGGGCACTGTGCGCTTTAGAGTGATAGAAAAGGAGTGTGAGTAAAGTTTGATCCTCTTTGTCTGTGTCCTCGTGGTGTAATGCTTAAGGCGTTGGACTGCGGAATCGTAGTACGCGAGTTCGTACTCCAGTCGCGCTAGTGCGTTCACTTTCGGGCAAATACCCTTGGGAAAGGTATGAGCCCCCGTATCCTCCCAGCTATGGGTTAAATAGTACCACTACTGTTCTTCTAGGAGTTGATATGCCATTAAACAAAGAAACCATCTATTAAACCAAAAATCCCACAAAATTAAATTCTTTTCAAGAAACAGTGGCAAATAATTGAATCAGATAAATTTAAAGAGAATTTTTAAAAATTACAATAAATATTTGTAAAAGCAATCAAGTTAGATTGGAAATATTATCCAAACATTCTTTACCAGAATTAGATTCTCTAATTGTAAATTTACAGATTGTTATTTATTCATCCTTGCTTACCCCGACCCCCACAAAAACTAAACACATTTCAACTTTTAAGCTGGCAAAGGAAAGGAGCAGGAGATACCCCGCACAAGCAATTATGGACGCGGACTAAACCGATGACATAGTGCTTCTGGCAAATATATCCACCCAAGCCGAATCCCTACAACATAGTCTGGAACGAGCAGCTGCTGGCATAGACTTCCATGTCAACGCTTACAAGACGGAATACATGCGCTTTAATGAAAGAGGCGAATCTCCACACTAAAAGGTGGACCTTTGAAACTTATGGACAAGTTCAACTACCTTGGAAGCAGGGTCTCATCAACCGAGAAAGACATCAGTACGCGACTAGCAAAGGCATGGACAGCTATCGATTGGCTATCGGTCATATGGAAGTCACACCCGACCGATAAAATGAAACAGTTTTTTCAAAGCAGTGGTCTTGTCGGTACAGCTATATGGATGCACTATACTAAATGCAAGGAGAAAAAGCTTGACAGCAATTACAAATGAATGCTGCGAGAAATATTGAATAAGTCCTGGAGACAACACCCCACAAAACAGCAGCTGTACAGCCACCTACCACCTTTCACGTTAAGTATCCAAGTTAGACAAACCAGACATGCAGGATACTGATGGAGAAGTAAGGACGAACTAATAAGCGAGGTACTCCGGTGGACCCCTTCACACCTCTTCACACGGACAAGCAAAGGTAGGATGTTGCCTTGAAGACCTAACGGGAGCGATGGATGATAGAGATGGGTAGCGAGAGAGGGTCAGGGAGATCCGATGATGATGATGATTGTTTATTTGAACAATTTTAAGCGGAAAATATCATTACAACAGGAAGAATGGTTGATTATGATGTTTATGATAAATGTTATTAATTTAATAGGAAGCTAAAAAAATATAACAAATAAAAAATACAGTCTAGCTTTTTTTTATTGCCTTTTGTTTATCATAGATATTTTAAATGTTGTTTTATTTCTTTTATACCAGTTATGCCCGAGTGAGAAACGTGAATCAATATTGAAAAAACAAAAGTTTTTAAGCTAAGACCTTTATGTACATGTGAACAATTGAAAGCGTAAAATACTTTTTTATAAATCTAAATGTTTTACTTCAGCTGTTTACGGTACTCTGTCGGCTGGGACTGCAGAATATGTCAACTGTCTCTCTGAAGGGGGATATAATCACTCCTCCCAAATCAGTGTCCTAGATATGGCACGAAACCATCTGGAACCATTTCTGGAGTTCATAAGAATGTGGTGCACTTCTTTATTTCCATCACTCCCAAGTCGGCTCTGACCTTGAGTGGTAGTAGCTGTTTGGGTTCCATCTATGGATCAAATAGAACTATCTAACCGTTTAACTGTGTGCAAACAAAGGACTGGTGTTAAATTGAATTGTTAGGGTAACGTGGCAATAATACATATGAATTATTTGTACTGCATAGCAATGTAACGTAATTGAACGGCTCACAGAAAATTGAATAGATAAATTACTGAATAAATAAATAAATAAATAAATAAAGCAGGCAGACTCCATATAGCCAGGACGAGGCACTCGTGGTAATTAAAAATGACTAAGGAAAACTGGAGTTCCGAAATTCTTGTACGCATGCGTGGAAATAAGGGGGTTAGATGTCCTTCCCGCCGACATCGAGTTTGAGTGAGGGGACGACGAGAGTCCTTTCGAGATTTGTCGGAAAAGAGTGATAAGGTAAAGACGTCGTCAGAACATGAGCCACGAGGATGTAAGGAGACGGAGGTTTGCATGCCCCAAATTCTGTGGGTGGTCGTTTCATGAGGGACGTTAGGCAGCGCTCGACCCAGCCAACTAGCATGTTGACACCCCCCCTCAAAAAAAAAAAAAATTCAGTGTCTGTATCTGCTCATCTTTTTATCACAAGCATGTGTCGCTTATTTCTGTCTAGTTGACAGTCATCTCCTGCTTCTATGCTCTCTTTCTTTCTCACAACGACTACTGGCAGGTTGGCGTAGTCAATGGACCTTTGTGGAATTTAATAGGGTTGTTGCTTTCATCAACTCGTTTCCACGATGGGGTCAAAGCGGGACGAAAAAGTCTCTCTTGATACTGCAATGTTACAGCAATATTAGAACTATCTAACTGTGCAAATGAATGAATAGTGTGGAATAGAATTATTGTTACATACGCCAACTTTGGGTAAAGTAGTATCACTGCTGTCCTACAAAGCATTAAATAACCTATGAAGGTTGATATGCCGTAAACAAAGAAACCGAAATCAATCTTATGTTTGTTATATTTAGTGTATGAAATATAGATTTGCATATACATAAATGCTGATTTGCATATTCATTAATGTAGATTTGTTTATATTTTAATGCTGATTTGCACATTCATTAATGTAGATTTGCATATAATGTTAATTTGCATATTCATTAATGTAGATTTGCTTATAATTAAATGTTGATTTGCATATTCATTAATGTAGATTTGCATGTACATAAATGTTGATTTGCATATTCATTAATGTAGATTTGCATATTCATTAACGTTGATTTGCATATTCCTTAATGTAGATTTGCACATTCATTAATGTTGATTTGCATATTCAACAAAGTAGATTTGCATATACATTAATGTATTTTTTCAGATATATCAAAGTAGATCTGCATATGCATAAATGTACATTTGCATACACAAATGAAATAAATTAAGTTGAGGTGCCCGTGGTGTAATCGTTATAGTCGCAGGAAATTGACACGGTGACACGTGTTCAAATCCTGGTCGAGACTGATTGCATTTCACATAGCACTAATACCCTTGGAAAAGGTATGAATCCAAGAATACTCCCTCCAGCTATGGGTAAATAGTATTGGTGAGCCAACTAATCTAGGGGAAGGAAAACTCTGAATTAAAACCTGTTAAACTCCGCTTAAAAATTGACCTTGTGTCATATCCTGCCCGAGCGGAGGGGTTGGTAAATATGATTAAGTTGATTGGCATATTAGTTGACGTCAATATTTTTTTACTTGAAACTCTGGGTTAAACCTACACCTGCTGAATAGGTTGACCCCCAAAACACACAGTCGGCTAAAGATGATGAAAAGAATTTAAAGACTGATTTTCAACGGTTTAACAATATGATCATTCATCATTTTATTGTCAAATGGTAGGTTTTAAAGGAAATTGATATTGGAGTGTAACTTTATAAGTATGTATAAGTAAATACTTTTAAAGACACTGGACGGTATATTAGAATCAAGGTTTTAATCGTTAATGAAATAAGAATATGTTAATTTTCAACAAACTCCCATTATGTCTCATTAAACTGCCATAACCTAAGTAATTTATAATGTACGTAATTTTTATCTGAAATCAAAATTACATTACCCATATACGAAACATGGAAATCTCACACATTAGAGCTTATATTCATATGAATTCGCAATCTTTTGTGATATGACCAAATTGTGTAAATAAACAACATTTTTAATTGTCTGGCTGGCCGCCTTGGTCCTGTGACGTTCCGATTAGTGTTTACAGTCAGTGCATCAGCTGTTGGAAATGGTATGAGATATAACGTTAATCTAATTTCTAATTTGTATTAGTTTTATTTTTCAAATCAATTTCTAAGCTAATTTGTTAAATATGTTCAACAAACACGAATTTAAGTAAAGAAAGTTTAAGGCAGCCGACTGGAATTACGCTGACTGGTGTATATTGATTGTCTTAAGTGCTGTTCAACTTGCTACCCACTCTTTTGTAAAGGTTTGGATTAAAAGCGCTACTGTATAAGTCGACCCTTAATTTGGTAGAGATTAAAAAGACGACTTGTACACTGCAATTGAATAGTGGTTAAAATTGTATATAAATTTCAATCACAAAATATAGCAAGCGTGGAAGGAGTAAAATCGTAGTATCTTTCGTCAATAATAACTGATGTTGTTGCATATAAATTTCATACATTTACCGTTACATTTTTTAACTGTAAGTGTATGCTAAAAACATACGTATGGTCTAAAAAATCTACAAATATGGTAATGTCTAGCCAAAAGAATAATCCTTGACAGAGGACCAAGTTAAACGAAAAAAGTGCTCGATACGGAGTAGAGCAAATATGAATATAACTACCTAATGGTTCAGAAGAAATCTTCCTCGGTTTCAACTTTCAGGATCATCAGGGAAAAAACAGCTTTATCATGATTATACGGAAAGGTGAAACCTAGGTAGATTTCTTCTGGCCAATAAGGTATATATATATATATATATATATATATATATTAGGTTAGAAATTACCATGACAAGAAAATCCGGCACTCAATATATATATATATATATATATACGATCCCTTTTGCATAAAACTAAACTGTAGATGCGGAACTGACAATGGATTGATTGACTTATTTAATGACATGTCAACCTATGGGGGATATCTAATTCTGAAGCTATCTTTGGACTAGAATAGCAATGATACTATTTAACCCATACGTGGGGGAATTAGGGGGGTTATACATTTCCCAATTGTATTAGTCCGAAAGTGAAAATAATATCCCGCCCACGTAAGGAACAAACTTTGTGATCTAATATGTAGGGCTCAAAATCTTGTGTCTTACCGAGCTAACATGCGTGAAAACAACGCATTATGTTTTTTGCTCCACCTAAGGAAAGACACACAAACCAACTTATGTCCTACAAACCAAAGTTTAAAGAAAAAATAAACAAATACAGCCTAGTCGACTGGGGGCTCAATTATAAACCGACTGCATCTCAGCAGAGAGATAAGACTTCCACAAGGTGCTATAACAGTTTTGAGCTATCGAAACTGTGTTATCACCCTGGTTGGCGGCTGATGAGGGCAGGATATTGCATGTGCTTTCACAGGTTGTATGATGAAAATAAAGAGGTTTTGCATTAAATAACCTACAATGGTTGATATGCCATTAAACAAAACCCAACAAAACCCTATATATTTAATAGATATGTATAAAGAGGATTTGGCATTAAATAACCAACAATAGTTGATATGCTATTAATCCAAACCAAACCAAAGCAAATTCTATATATTCAATTGATATCTATGAAGAGGATTTAGCATTAAATAATCTACAATGGTTGATAAGCCATTGAACCAACCCCAACCCCAACCAAATCGTACAAATTTATTAGATATATATAAAGAGGATTAGGCATTAAACAAACTACAACGTTTGATATGCCACAAAATCCAACCAATCAACCTAATAAATAGACGAGCTCATAAGCGATGTACTCCTGTGGACCCCCACATATGGATGTGCAAGAGTGGGACGACCAGCACGAACATACATACAGCAACTATGTGAGGACACAGGATGTAACCCTGAAGACCTGCCGGAGGCGATGAATGATAGGGAGAAATGACGAGAGAGGGTCAAGGATATCCGCGCTGGCGGCGCGAGATGATGATGATGATGATAATTAAAAAGATTCCCATAGTCTTTAACCAAACTCACATAAACAAAAATTTGTAATCAAATTATGTAGTATATTTTTTGGTTCAGTATTGTTTTGTCATTTAATTTCGAGATGACGAGTTAAAGCGATGTAATATATATATATATATATATATATATATATATATATAAACAGGTTTGGTTGAATATCGAGGACTGTTTCTTTTTTAAAATCTGCAAGTGAAGACGTTGAAGTCTTCTCACAAAGTTTCTTACTTCTGGTTCAAGTTGGTAAAGTTGCTACCTAAGTATCCAATATATATATATATGTATATATATATATATATATATATATATATATATATATATATATATATATATATATATATATATAATCATTCTTTGTAGAAAGATAATCTACAACAAAGATCTGGTTTTACTTTAACTTTAGTTTTGTTTGGTTGATTTTATATATTGCTATATCATACTTATGCATATATATATATATATATACATATATATATATATATATATGTATATATATATATATATATATATATATATATTGTGTTTAAACAAATAGTTTTCTTTGTCCAGTTTGCTGGGACTGTAGAATACACTGACTTCACCTCTTCTGAGGGGTAAGACCCCCCCACACACAACGAGTGCCCTAGATTTGACAGTAAACAAACTGATAGTGAGGTTCCAGTGATGCTGGAGCTTTGGGGAATGCCGAGCACCCCTTCATTGCCATCACTCTCAGATCCACTCTGGCCCAGAGTAGTTGCACTTGATACGGTCTTATATGTGGGTCAAATAAAACTAAACTTTGTACTTATGCCAAACTGTATTGCCTGAAATAGAAATGTTTTGTCATGTAAACTGCATACTTATCCTAAACTGAATTGTTTGAAATAGAACTATTTTCGATATTGAAATTATATTACACTAAACTGAATGGTTTGAAATGGAACTGTTTTGATATTTAACTGTGTGTAAACAAAAACTATACTTATACTAAACTAAATTGATTGAAATAGAACTGTTTGACTAAACTAAATGGCAAGAAATTAAAATGTTTTTGACTGATAAACTATGTACTTATGCTACCTGAATTGTAGAAAAATAGACTTGGCATTAAATAACCTACAATGGTTGATATGCCATAAAACCCAAACAAACAAACGAACAAACAAATAGTTTTGTGATAAAATTTTTAAACAAGCCTTGCCTAATTTGCTTGGACACAGATAAACGGTTTCAAGTATTGTTAACGCTAGTAATTCTATTTTTACACTACTTACTGGTTTCAAGTATTGCTATTTATTGTTTGCACACAGTTTAATAGTTTTCAAAATTGCTATCTAACACTGATAATTCTAATCATTTGTTTACAAGCAGTTTAAGAGTTTCATGTTTTGCTATTTATTGTTAAAGGATTTAGAATATTGCAATTTAACGGTAATAATTCTATTTAATATTCGTTATGGAATTGATATATTAGACCAATAGATGGCACCCTAACAGAAACAATTTCTTTGGATCAGAGTAGAACTTAGAGAAACGGTAATGAAAGTGTACTGCATATTCCCCAAACCCCCAAGCGGGAACCTCGCTATTAATATAGTTTAGCATCTTACCCAGCACACGAAGTATACAGGGTGCTCCGAAAATAGGTGAAGAGAATTGAAATAGGTTTCTCGTTTATATTAGACTTCAAAGCTGTGTAAGTTGTGATTGACGGCAGTTTGAGCCACGGCGTTCATAAAATTTTAGTGCTTTTGTATCATTGTACACAATGAAATCTAATTGCCGTCTGCAGACAGGATTGAACCTGCAACCTTCAGATGATTGTCTCCTTAGAAGCTTAGGGAACCAACGCCTATAACCGTTATGTGATGTCCGGCACTTTCGGACTAATACAATTGGAAAATGTATAAACCTCCTAATTCTCCCACGTATGGGTTAAATAGTAGCATTGGTATTCTAGACGAGTAACAATACAGGAATACTTAACACTTGTACCCGGTTATGGCTAACGGAATCAGAACAGGCAACCCCCATGGATTCAATAAAGGACGTAGTTCGAAATTCCGAGAAGGTTCCCTGAGTTCGACAAACACCTAAAGAAGGCCGGAGGACATATCAGCCGAAACGTTGTGGAAATAACAATAAAGATGAAAACAATAATCCGAAAACCCATAATGATAAAAATACTGTCAACCTATTTTTGGACCACCCAATATATATATATATATATATATATATATATGCATCCACAGGCATATATATATATATATATATGTATGTATGTATGTGTGTGTGCTTGTATATATATATATATATATATATATATATATATATATATATATTTGTGTGTGTGTGCGTGTATGTGTGTGCGTGTGTGTGTATATATGAATGTACAATTATCAATAATATATATTAGTACTAATCTTATATTGTGCATGATTTGATCATACATAATACAAACTATACATATATCATATATTACACTGTAGTATATGTGTATATGTAGTGTATATATATATATTACAATATATGTAGTGTATATATATATATTACACTATATGTAGTGTATATATATATATTACACTATATATATATTACACTATATGTAGTGTATATATATATATTACACATTAGGTGCACACACAGACACAGACACAGATACGCAAAGACACACACACACACACACATATATATGAATATATATAAATTTGCACTATATATATATATATATATATATGTATATATGTATGTATGTATAATAAAAATAAATTTTCTTGGGAAACTTACATTATTTAAACATATTTTTGTAAGGCAACTGTGTCAATTATTTACGAGACTTGAATCATTTATTCTTGAATAATCACACCTAATATAAATCATCTTATATATATTATGTAATACACATTATTTAAACACATACACACACACACACACACAGATACATATATATATATATATATATTTATCTGCCAAAATATGTAATATATATATATATATATACATATATATATATATGTATATATATATATGTAATAAAAATGATTATTCGTTCTAAATTTACATTGTATATACATAAGTTTTGGAAGGCCACTGTGTTAATTATTTAGGGAAGTTAAAACATTTCTTCTCGCATAATTACAGTGGATATTGGATTTCATGAGATTGTACATAAGTAAATCAGTCTGTATGTATTTAAATTATGCAGAAAGTATTTATTTAGTTTTCAACATAATCTCCTTCCATGTCAATCGCTAGTATAACTGAAAGAAAAAAAAATTCTCCTATGAACATTTCTAAACAATATTCAGCTTTTAACTCCGTGTCACATTCCACACACACACACACACACATATATATATATATATATATATATATATATATATATATATATATATATATATTGCCCAGTTTGCTGAGTCTGTAAAATACTCCGACTGCGCTTCTGCAGAGGGGTAAAGAACCCCAACGACTGTCCTGGATATGACACTAAACAAACTGATGCTGAGGCTCAAGTAAAGCTATAGCTTTGCGGAATGTTGAGAACCTCTTCATTACCATCACTCCCATGTCCACTCAGGTCCAGTGTGGTAGCACCTGATAGGGTCCTATCTATGAGTTAAATAGAACTAAACTTCCTACTTATGCTAAACAGAATTGCTCGAAATAAAACTATTTTGACATTTAAACTGCGTACTTATGCAAAACTGAATTGTTTGAAATAGAACTGTTTTTGACATTGAAGCTGTTCTTATGCTGAAATTAATTAATTGAATTAGAACTGTTTGACTAAAGAGAGTATCATAAAATAGAAATGTTTTTGAATGCTAAACTGAATCGTTTGAAATAGAACTGATTATTTGTATAAAAATGGATTTGGCGTTAAATAACCAACAAAGGTTGATATGCCATAAAACCCAAACAACCAACCAGAATATATATAAATGTGTAGAGAGTTAAAAAATACAAGTCCTTCAGAGGATGATTTCATTTGCAGAGATACTTCACAACGTTAAACGTTTTGGATTTTAAACTTTCATCACGGTGTCTAAGTCGTAAGCTCAAACACTTAAATGTTTAACGCTGGTAAATACTTCTCTAAATAAAATAATCATCTGAAGATTTTGCGTTTTTTCATCTTGGTACATTTTCATTCTGTCAGGTTTATTTACAGTTTTTTTTCCACACACACACACACACACACACACATATATATATATATATTAATGGTTATCGTCGTAGGAAATGGACACGACGACACGAGTTCAAATCCTGGACGAGACTGATTGCATTTCACATAGCACTACTACCCTTGTGAAAGGTATGAATCTAATTAATCTCCCTCCATTTATGGGTAAATTGTTGAGCATACTAGGTTATTCAGCCTTGATGCGATAACTAGTCTAGGAGAAGGAAAACTCTGAATTCAAACCTATTAAACTCTGCTTAAAATTGACCTTGTGTCATATCCTGCCCGAGCGGAAGGGTTGGTATATATATATATATATATATATATATACACACTTAGGTACAATGTTGAAGGAGTCTGAGCTCATTTTTTGCACCAAATTCAATGGTTTCTCTTATTTCAATGTAATACGAAAAATTCTATTTACTATAAAACATTTGCTTTTTCAAGTATCACTAACAATTCAGTTAAAAATTAGTCATTTGTTTACACACAGATAAATGAATAAACAGTTTCATTTCAAGCAATTCAGTGTAGTCATTTGTTTGCAAACAGTTGAAAAATTTACAAGCAGTTGAAAAACAAACAGTTGAAAAAGTTTGCAAACAGTTGAAACATCAAAGTTTTATTTGACCCATGACAAGACCCTATTAACTGCTACCACTCAGGACCAGAGAGGACCGAGTAACAATAGCAACCAAGGGGTGCTCCACATGCTCCATAGCCCCAACATTACTGAAGTCTCCCAATAAGATTGCTTAATATCATCTCCAGGACACTCGTTAGGAGCGGCAATTTAAAAATTAGTATAAAATTCAAATAGAATGTAACCATTAACTTACAATTTTTAGTTCTAGTTCAAACACTTCTGTTTAATACTCGTACTCAGCGTATTGTTTATACACAGTTAAATATAAAAACATTTCTATTTCAAGCAAATCAGTTTAGCCTCATTACACAGTTTAGTTTTATTTGACCCATAAATATGAATCTTCCTGTTATTCCCAAAGAATGCTGCGAGCAATCTTGAACAAGTCCTGGCGGCAACATCCCACAAGACACCGACTGTACGGCCACCTGCATCCTATCACGAAAACTATTCAAGTTAGACGAACCAGACATGCAGGACCCTGCTGGAGAAGTAGGGACGAACTCATAAGTGATGTACTCTTATGGACCCCCACAAGTGCCGTGCAAAAGCAGGACGACCAGCACGAACATACATTCAGCAGCTATGTGAGGATACGGGATGTTGTTCTGAAGACCTGCCAGAGGCGATGAACGATAGGGAAAAGTGGCGAGAGAGGGTCAGGGATATCCGTGCTACCAGCGCGACATGATGATGATGATGATGTTATTCCCAATGTGAGCCAGAGTAGACCTGGTAAAAGCTGTCGGAATATTCTGCAACCCCAGCTAACTGGGCCGATTGTAAAGTCCCATAGCAGATCCTATCGGAACATTTTTTTTACAAGTGGAAAGAAGCCACGAACATTTTTTTAAAATGATTTACTCAGCTGAAATTAGTAGATGACTACGGCCAGAAGGCAGTGGCTACTCAGTGAGACATGAACCTACTTGTAATATTTAGGTTATCAAACCTGCTGTCCATGTATCCACTACATTTTCATGCCGGACCAGCAGTACTTATTTGACACTCCACGAAGTCAAAATATGTGGACATGATATATTTGATATGAGGCTATAAATGCATTTATCTAGCCCCTCCAGCAGGTCAATTTCTAATCAGCGCAGAGTTGGTTTAAATCCAGAGTTTTCCTTCTAGGTTTGGTTTGGTTTGGTTTCTTTGTTTAATGGCATATCAACCTTTGTACGTTATTTATTGCCTAAGTCATTTTCCTAGAATAACAGTGGTACTATTTAACCCATAGCTGGGAGGATAAGGGGGTTCATACCCTTCCCAAGGGTATTTGTCCGAAAGTGAACGTAATAGCGCGACTGGAGTACGAACTCGCTTACTACGATTCCGTAGTCCATCGCTTTAACCATTACACCACGAGGACACCCCTTTCCTTCTAGACTTGTTGCCGTACCAACACTTGTTGCCGGACCAATTCTGCCTCATTATTTAACCATATACAAAGGGTAGAAAAGATGGATTCATGCCTTTCATTAGGTCATTACCGGGAAAGAGAAGCGCAAACTATTTGATCTAGGATATAGTTTTCTAATCACCGTGTCATTTTTCTTAACCGATGACCATTTCCCCACAAGTGTCAATTCAATTAAGATACTAATTCACTAAGATTAGCAAAGTTGCGACAAAAGTCCAGAAGAATGGGGAACCCAGTGAGGATCGAACTCACTAACAACAGTTTGTTGGTTTACTTTCATAACTACTACATCATATGATGTAAGCTTCCTTTTCAATAGCTACTACAACAAGGAGTAGGATAGGGCGCTACTCCTTTCCCTGGATTGGTCCACTTTACCCTCGATCCATACATAATTTATAATGCTGAATATTAAGCAAGGGGGCATTAAGTACTATTTTTTGAGTCTTTGGTATGACACGACCTGGGATTGAACCCTGGTCTCCCGGGCCATTGGTGAACACTCTAACCGCTAGAACAATGAACAGCATTGCTTTGTGGTGACCAGTTTGTATGGGGCCCCAGTTGGGAATCAGACTCGTTAAAATGCTTTGCATCTCGAGCTTGCCAACCATAACACTATGTTGGGCAGGGCGCTACTTACTGAATTTGCATAGTTGAGGCACAATACCGCATGTGTGCGACACCCAGTTAGAGTCAAACTCACTAACAATGCCAAGCGAATTTGACTTCAAAGCCATTACAGCACGTGAGGTGCACTATGGTCAACATGGAGCTATTTACAAAGCTATGTATAGTGATGACACAATGACGGATGTTTGCGACACCCAGTGAAAATCGAACTCACCAACAATGCTCTGCTAATTTAACTTACAAGCCATTACAGCACGTGAAGTGTAGAACAAACAGAGCAGCCGGCACAGCTTGGTATATAATTTGATAGCGATTTTTCCTGCAAGCTTAGTTAATTTGCGCATTTTGATTTTTAAAAATCGCTTAAAAATGGAAAACGGGTTGTTTGAAAAATGAAATTGTAATTGAATAACTGTTTTCTAATTGCTTTTATTTTTACAAACTCTTTTTTTTTCTTCGTTTTTTTTTTTAATAAGTGATAGATTTCTTGAGAGCTTTTATGATTATTATAGGCTGTGATAAATATCGTTACAATCCTTGACCTTCTAGCTAAACATCAACATTACAAATCGAATCACCCAATTAAAAATATAAGTAAACTTTTCTAAAAGCTATAAAAATGAGACATATACTGTTACCAAAAAAAAAGTGAGTTGATATTCTATTTTTCCATTCAAGATTTTTCTTTTCAAAGTTATTTTTCATATTTTTCCTACCCAAAATGTAATTTGTACGATTCTTGGGTAAAAAATATGAAAATAGTTCACTTAAAGGATGTTTACTAATTTAAAAAAAAAACTTCATATTTACTAATTAAACTAACAACCGATAAAGAGCAAAACATGTTTTTGATAGCTGAATAACCTGGCTGGATTAAAATATCGAACATTAATGGTAATTATTTTTTCTTAGCTATACAAAGGAAAATATGGAATAATGAATAATTTTGAAGGGAAAAAAATGGAATCTTTTGACCAAAAAAAGTCGATATTGGGTTTTTATGAAAGGCTTAATTAATTCTTTCAAGCAAGAATTTCACTAATTTAAAGCAATATTTTTAATCCCAGTGATTCCAAATTTTCCTGGTGTGTCCCCATGGTATAATGGTTAAAGCGATGGTCTGCGAAATCGTAGCACACGAGTTCGAACTCCAGTCGCGCTATTACGTTCACTTTCGGACAAATACCCTTGGGAAAGGTATGAACCCCCTTATCTTCCCATGGGTTAAATAGTACCACTATTGTTCTTCTAGGAGAATGGGTTTGGCATTAAATAACCCACGAAGATAGATATGCCATAAAACAAAGAAACCAAACCAAACCATCCAAATTTTCTGAATGGTAATTTAAACATGTAAGATGGAACTTTCTTCTGGACTATTTTTTTTTTAAATTCCAGAAATTCTCAAATGAAATAACATCCAGAAAGCTCATGCCATCGATTTTATACGCGTTTCTTTATGAAAGATTTTGTCTTTATTTCTTTTTCACAAGATGGATAATCGTCGTGAAAAATAGCAAAAGTTCTTCGGCAATACAAGATCTTGATTCTTCACTGAATATCACTTTCCTCTAATATTATAAACGCCATGATTGTTATTCTTTATCCTCATCCTCCTGTCTTTACGTTCTATGATTAGTTTTTGCTTGGATTTTCGCTATCATTATTATTTTACACCTTGAAAGTTTTTTCTCTCCGGCATAGGCTGATGGCCTTTCTCTTGACTTTGAGTGACTACAAGTTTCCTGCAAGTTCTCTTTTTTTTATTTTTATCATAAGGTCTGGACGTCTGGCCGAGATTTGGTGATCTGTTTATATCTCAAAATCTAAGAGGAGTCAGTGTGTCTCATTCTACAGGACAGATTCTGGGTTTTGCAATGCCATTTGTTTGCATGGTCAAAATTTAATTTCTTGCACCATTCCAAATGAATCCCCTAGCCCAACCAGTCGTGTCTAGTGTTATACTCCTTCTGTGCTAACTTGTAGCAATTGCGTATTATATGATTGACAGTTTCGGCCCTATCACCATGTAACTTACATCAACTGTTTTTTTTTTTACGTCTAATCTATTATTGGTTTAATATAATTAGTCCTTATGGCGCTATTTTTAGCTGCTATAGGAAGAGATACCAAATCTCTTGGAAGGTTTTCCTTTCTTTGCCACGTCCACGTTTTCTTGTGTAAGATGTCGCTTATTAGTCGTTTAAAACGCCAAAAGAGTTTTTTCCTCCTCATTTTTGTTTTCTGGCTACTCCCTTTCTTTTGCTCCTCGTGTAGTCAGTATTGTTTCTGGTAGCAGTAATCAGTCTTCTTTTGCGCTCTCCTATGTAGTCTTCAAATCGTTGTATCGATGCATCGATGTTGTCTTCAATGATATCAACTTCTCTTACTCCCATTTTTCTTAACACATATTGTCTATCAACGTCATTTTTGGAATGTAGGGCCTTATGTATGATCATTAGTTTTCTTGTTCTCTGGTCCATTTGTTTAAGGTTTTCTCAGGCTCATTTCAAGAAAGGTCCCAAGCATCTTACAGGGGAAACAATCCTGGTATTTATCCCTTTGATAAGGTTCCTGCTATATAGTTTATTACGATTAGCTTTTTTTTGTTTTGAGATAGTCTTTTTTAATTTTTTCTCTCATATTCACTTGTTTGATGGTGTCCGCTTCCAATATCTCCAAATATTTGTAGGATTCCTTTCTATCAAGCGTTCTAATTTTTACTTAGTTTGGTATTTCCATTCCGTTTGTCATCTATTGTTTTTTTCTTTTTTTTGTAATTAATACAGCGCAGTTTTCTATGCCAAATTTCACGTGTATATATATATATATATATATATATATATATATATATATATATATATATGTATATATATGTTGACATGTATAGAGATGAAAAAAACATTACACGGGCTCTTCAAAGGACGACGTTAGTGATAAAATTATTTGCTAATGTTAAAGGTTCCGGTTTTTATACCTTCTTCAGAGTGAGTAAGTGATTAACCGAAGTGAAAAAGGTGAGAAAGTTTTAAAACATTTTATTTCTGTTAGTAACATCCTGTTTAAAATCTGTGTGATATAATTAGCATTCTAAAATTTATTTAAAAACAAATTCATATCACATCTATGTAAATTGATATTCAATTCATTTAATATCTACATTTTATAAACAACCCATTATATATATATGTGTCTATTCTGTTTTATTTACATGTGTCTATTCTGTTTTATTTATCCATTAGATCTGAAGAAGTCCTGTTATATATTTCTTCGTGTTTTTGGTTCACACCAGAAACGCAAAACAGGATGGAAATAAATTTATAATCCTAAAATGAACGGTCTTTGTTTTTTTCTTTAAAGAAATATAAATATATATATATATATATATATATATATATATATATATATATATATATATGCGTCTTTATAAATGTTAACCCGCTTTCTATCTCTGTTTAATTCAATTCCTATTCATTTAAGTTCTAGTAAACATTATTGCAAATTATTTTGAATAAGAGATTAAAAAAAATTTTCAGCACCAGTCTGACCAAATAAGGTATAGAGTATAAAATGTTTTAGTTGTGGTGAATTGTTGTAGGGAAATTCTGAAGTTTGTTACTGGCTTTTTTTCACATATTCTTATTAACTTATTATCTTTTTTTTGTTTGTTTGTTTAAGCAGTAAAAAAAAAAAAAAGGACGGAAAGAAAAAATACAGGGATACCTTTAAATTCGATTTTTATTTTCGGGGTTTACTACAATTTTGTTGGGTGGAATGTTTTACTGAACCAATACAAATAGTCAAGCTTCCTGGTCGAAGCGTTAGAGAAACATCAATCATTTTGGCAAATTGTGAATTTAAGAGTGCGCTACGTGTCTCTGTTCAGTCGATAAGTTAAATCGAGGCTGTTACGAACAAGAGACACAACGCGCTGCTAGGCAAGAGGCTGTAGCAAACACGTGTGTTTATACTGGATGTCTCGAGAAAAAGGAAGGTCCACTCCATCAAGGTATGTCAAGGGGACTGAGAAAGAGTTTCTCTTTGGCGGCAGGATACCCCTCTTTTCTGGCATGCGCATATTGCGCTTCCTGTCAGAGACCCTTAGGATATTTATTTATTTTGTTTCTTATTTAATTTATTTTTATTTTGATGTTAAATTTTTTAAATGTCTTTTTTAAACCCACAAAGGACAGAATTTGAAAAAAAAAGAGTTTCCGTTTGACAGAATTGTGCTTTGAAATGATACTAGATAACAACTATTTTCTATCATTGCAAACAACAAAAAGAGACTCATTTTCTCCCAATTCCTCGAGCCATCATTCTCGTCCGTAAACATACTCTACCAGGAATAAGTGGTGGGTACCTTTTCGAACCTACTCCTAGAAATACTCAATCTACCGTAAGGGTGATTTGCTCCCAATGGAAATTGTTGCAAGGATCGAGTTTTGTTATTAAATCTTGAATTTTTGCAAGCATGGTGTCTTGCCCAGAACGTGTTACCCCAGACTAACGTGGACTTTAAAGATTGAATTGCAAAAATGCCACGCTGTGTCTTTTGTTGATGTCGATTGGAGGAATTACATATTTACCAACCCCTTTGCTCTGGCAGGATATGACACAAGGTCAATTGTTAAGCGGAGTTTAACAGAGTTTTCCTTCTCCTAGACTCCTTGCCTCACCAAGGCTGAAGAACACAGTCTGCCCTATTATTTACCCATAACTGGAGGGAGAATAGTTAGATTCATACCTTTCCCAAGGGTTTTAGTGTTATGGGAAAGGCAATCAGTCTCGTCCAGGATTTGAACTCGTATCACCGAGTCCATTTCCTACGACGATAGCCATTACACCACGGGCATGGGAAGAAATAGTTGAATAGCCTTCCCCTACTGCAACCGGGTTTGTCTGCATTAGGACTTCGTCAATGATGTGACAGCATGCGATGAGCGAAAGAAAATCGCCTCGGGATATTATGCTGTCAATATCAATCAATCAAAAAATTTATAATAATCCTAATTTCTCATGCCTAGCTCAAAGGATTGGCACCAGCTAAGGTAACTCACTCTTATATATATATATATATATATATAAGAGAATATCATGTTCGTGGTAGAATCAACTTAAACGCAAGCATATGTATTTAACAATGAATATTAAATTTGTTTTACTTGGAGAATAAATTCAAAATTAATATAAATGTAATATTAAAGTTTTTGCAATTTTATGGGGAAATGTTGATTCAGTGTAAAAGTCTACTTTTACCGGGTGGTGCCAAGATCCAATAAATGTTACGCATAATTAATTTTTCTCCTCAATAGGCAAAAAATATGACGAAAAATAACGTAACTGAATTTTTTTTTCTCTTGATCGTTACCAAATTGTGAGGATGTAATAGTTAGAGTCAAAACTTTTGGTTGAGAAGCCTAGACTGACAAAAACACTGACTCACACACATTAGAACATTGGCAATGGAAGAGACAGACCGACACACGCATACACACACACACACACACACACACACACACACACACACATATATATATATATATATATATATATATATTATTATCATTATTATTTAACAATATAGAAATCCTTTGTCTACATATTGTAGTGTATATCCTTTCGAGTCACTGCATTGATTTTATGCTTTCCGGTAGGAATTGGTTGATCCTATTTACCAACCCCTCCGCTCGGGCAGGATATGACACAAGGTCAATTTTTAAGCGGAGTTTAACAGGTTTGAATTCAGAGTTTTCCTTCTCCTAGACTAGTTGCCACACCAAGGCTGAAGAACCTAGTCTGTCCTACTATTTATCCATAGATGGAGAGAGAATAATTGGATTCATACCTTTCCCAAGGGTATTAGTGCTATGTGAAATGCAATCAGTCTCGTCCAGGTAGGAATTGGTTGATGAAACTGTTTGTTGTATAGCAATAATCATAATCAATCACAACAGTGCATATACATATGCAAATACAGGGAAGGCGCCTTTGGTGGTGTAATGGTTAGCAAGCTCGACTAGCAAACCTACACGAGTGAGTTCGAGTCTCATTGGGTGCCCCTTTCATATGGCCTTGTGCCACATCTAAGCAAAAAGCTTAGTAAATTACCATATGCAAATACAGGGAAATACAGAACACAATAGGTCGACTGAAATACACAGGCGACTCTATTTTTCAGGTACGAACGCATTTAGTACGTTCTGACTTCAGTTCTTTGACACAAGGAGAGAGACAATTCTTAAAATTTCTTTTGTATCATACTATGCTAACAATACCATAACGCTCGGCACATCTCGTGCTCCAATCTCAATTTCTCAACACCATGGTGGGACCCCCACTTCTCAACATCGTTGTCGGACCCCAACTTCTCAACACCATGGTTGGAGCCCAACTTCTCCACACCATGGTTAGAACGCAATTTCTCAACATCATTGTCGGACCCAACTTTAACTGTCTGCCGTTGTGGCAGACAACCCAACTGTCTGCCTATATGGCCCAATGTCAACCTTCAACAGCCTCTTTTTCAAAAACATCAAATTCTCCAAACCATCGCTTTTGGGCATGATGTCATTCACACTCCAGCCCCATTTACTCTCTGGGGTTTATTATGACGATTGTGATTGTCATATCCTTCGCACACGAGCGTAAAAACTGTTCACCATGTCTGTTCGCCATGCCGAATAGTTCAAAACCCAACCAAACTGAATGATAAAATATAATTAACGAAAAATGATTAGAATAAAAAAAATCATTCTGTAAATATATAAACATTCCATTATAAATTGATTCCCAAGAAATTTCTGGCTGATTTTAGGCTATCATCAGGGGTGTTTATATTGCAAAAGCGATGTGATGTTTGCATGTACATCATTACATTGTATAAATTGAGCGTTTATTTTTTTATTCTGGTGTGTTTTTGCAGCATTTATTTTAAAATTTGGTTCTATAAGTAGCAGTATTAAGAAACCAATTAATTATGAGAGTTTCATTGATCGATTTCCGCTAAATATCATAAAATCAATGACTTGAAAGAATATATACAAAAATGTGTAGACAAAAGATATCAATTTTGTTTAATGAGATATGTATTAACGAAGAAATGCTGCCCCCCCCATATATATATATATATATACATATTTGCGTCGCTCATTAAATAAATAGGCTTAATTCTTTCTAAGCTGTTGACAATAAAAAAAACGATGTTTACACTTTTGTCTCTTTCAAGGAAATCTTTTACGATAGGTCATTTTATGTACCAAATGACGGTCAGCATGGCCTTTACTGACCGTTTCGGTGGGAACTTTTTTTCTTTTCTTTTCCTTTTTAACTGATGTGGACTGTCTTTTCGACTCGAGCTTGCAGTTGCAAACCCATCTTAAGCCAAATTGTAAACAGGTTTTGACTAAAACATGTAACGTTTTGCTTGTCTTTGTCTAGCAAACGAGGTTGACTTAGTTTTGATACCGTGTCTCTCTCTCTCTCTCCGAAAATTACTAAAATGTGTACTTGCGAATAAACTTTTGTATTCGCAAACCAAGACGGGGTTTTTGTGTGTTTGTAATATTTTTTTAAGGTGTGGTTATCACGACATCCGACTGACAATTAAGACGTAACGCTACACGTATAAACACGTTCGACACTTAGGGATACAAATGTTTATGTGTAGTAGTCATCATCATCATGATGTCATGCCGCTAGCACGGATATCCCTGACCCTCTCTCGCCACTTCTCCCTATCATTCATCGCCTCTGGCAGGTCTTCAGGGCTACATCCCGTATCTTCACATAGCTGCTGTATGTATGAACTGGTCGTCCTGCTTTTGCTTGGCCATATGCGGGGGTCCATAGGAGTACACTGATTATATATATATATATATATATACATTTTTATATATAATCTATCTATCTATATCTCTCTATATATATATTTGATTGAACATAATAGACATTTTTTTGTCAACATACTTTTTGTTAATCCTTTGAATTGCCGTATCGATCTTAAGATATTCGGCAGGAATTGGTTGATAAGCGTTCCATAATTAGTCATTTCCCAAGTACTTTATACCCAAATTTGGATTATCATCAGAGGAGAATGTAATACAAATGTGATGTAACTTTTTTATGTACATTACTTATTGTAAGAAGGAGCGTTTGTAGTGTTGTATTATGTAGCGTTTTCTTTTCGAATTTGTTGAATATCATAAAATCGATACGGAAATTCGAAAAGATTAAAAAAAAAAAATGTCGAAAAAACATATCAATCATGTACAATCAAATATGTACCAATGAAGAAATGCTTCCAATATATATATATATGTGTAACTGAAAGAAAACTCAACCATAGTTAAATTGTTATTATATTGTTATTTTGGCGAAGAATATAATCTGTATATATATATATATATATATATATATATATTGGAAGCATTTTTACATTGGTACATATTTGATTGAATATTATGGATATATTTTCTCTACATATTTTTTTGTTAATCTTTTCGAATTGCCATATATATATATATATATATATATAGCTTTCCTTCTCTGTAAATCTCTCCTTATACTTGGATTACCTTGTTATCAATTTTTCTTTATATATATATACACATATAATAAGAATATTCAGGTGAAAAAAGGCTGTCGAAACAATAAAGATATTGAGGATTTAGAAAAAGGGTGTTCCAGTAGTCGACCGATAACAAGGCCAACGTGTGGGTTCGTCTTAGCCGATGTAACTTTTGTATAATTTAAGCCAGAAAACTAAAATATTATCTGTTTATTTTTCTATTTTCTAATTCACATGTGTTAAGTCCCTAGGTTATTTGGACGACCACCAGACTTTTTAGCATCCTCAGGTGTTTCTTATAAAAGTACTGCGACTACTTTTATTCTATTTACATCCCACTGGATAGTGGTGAGGGTTCCAGCTAACCCTGCTAGTAGTTTTCAAAAGTGACCGGAAGAAGCTTACAACTCTGAAAAATCTAAAATTCTAAATACGAACGAATCTCCAACACTCCAAAGGTTCTCCTTCTACCAGCGAATTCAATTTCTAAATCCCCCGGCACTGTTATTCTATTAATTACCGAAATAAAAATGCCATTTTTAATAATGTAAATTTAACAAATTTCATGCAACATCTCTAACACGGTCTTATCGTCCCCCTCGATCCTCTTTAGTGAGAGTAAGTGGAATTACGTTTGAGTAAGTGGAATTACGAAAATGAAGGATATTAAAATTATTATTATCAATTGCTGTCCCGGAGGATCACAGAGTTAAAATCAAAGAAAATAAAAAGAAAAACAAGCGCTTCAAATATAGGAGTGTATTTATTTATGCAACCAGGAATAGATATATATTACTTCAATTTGTTCCGTATCGATGTAACAAATCGATAAATCGCTCCATATCTCTGTGTACGAGCAATAATCAGTTTACTACGATATATAGAGTCAAAAAATGTGTCTAGTATTTTATAATGGAGATGTATTCGCAAGATCAAAGGAAACATCAAGCAATTTTTATGGACATCACAACTTAAATGAGTCTAATGATGTACATATAAAAATGTAAACCTTTTCATCTATACGAATTCATGTTCAGATATTAAAGGATGTATGATCAGAAATGATTCAGCTTTTTTTATATCAACTGGAAGAAAATGGCCTGTAAGATTCTTTCAAATTGCTCCCACTGGGGCCTCAAACGCTTATCTCAGATTTCCTTCTCTTAATAAAAGAAAGTCTGCAGAATTTCTCGGAAGGATTGCCATCAACTATCTAATCGTGTTTTCTTTCATCTCACCAATGCCACCGACGGATATCATTTAGACTTTAGTTGCCCCATAATTGCTTAAACTGGTAAAGTGGCCAAGAGTTCGACCTTCGCGAAAAGCTTATCCATGTTTCCGAATAACGCGATTCGTTGGTGACGTTGAACTAACAATCCTATTTAGTTAGAGTAAGTGGAATTACGAAAATGAAGGATGATACAAGTTAAAATTATCATTATCAATTGCTGTCCCGGTGAACTACAGAGTTAAAATCGAAGAAAAGGAAAAGGGAAACAAGCGCGTGGACCTTGC
>OY757941.1:33258723-33366223 GCA_963585895.1 Sepioteuthis lessoniana
ATATATTCTCCCTCTCTCTCTTTATTTCACACACACACACACACACACACACACACACACACACACGCGCGCGCACGCACACACACACACACACACACACACATATATATATATATATATATATATATATATATATATATATATACATTCATGTATAAGTGGATTAATTAGTGTTTTTACCTTGATGTTCTAAAAAATTTACTGCATAATTTTGAGTATTTTTTATAAGAAAGTTTAACATTCACAGAATTAAAGGTATTAACACATAAAAGGATTATATATACATTGGTATATATTCTCACATATAGATTCATATATATACACATACACTATAAATATATATACACACTTATATATATATATATATATATATATATATATATATATATATAAGTGTGTATATATGTTTATAGTGTATGTGTATATATATGGATCCCTTTCGAAGTAATCTCCTCCGGCTGCAATGCTGCACTTGGTATAACGTTCCAAAAACATCTGGAAGGCCCCATGGAAGTCCTCTTGTGTGAGTGTGTCAATGACCTTCGTCACAGCCTCTTTCATCTCCTCAATTGTCTCATAAGGACAGCCTCTGAGCTTACTGAGGAAATAACCAAAAGTCACAGGGAACAAGGTCTTGACTATATGGAGGCTGAGGAACTGTCTTGATGCCCATCTTGGTCAAATAGTCTGTGACAAGGATGGAGTTGTGGGTTGGTGCATTGTATTGGTGGAAATGCCACTGACCCGATTTGAAGAGTGCTGGCATCTTCCGTCGGAATATCTTTCTGAACTCCCTTAAAACTTTAACATAGTAACGCTAACCCAAACCCTAAACCCTTGGCCAATCAACTCTGGTGAATTGATTTCCTTACTCCTCTCACACCTCTCATCATCCCTCATAGACTCCCTGCCTTCCTCGAATCTCTTATGCCACTCAAAAACTGATGCTCTTCATGTAAGATGGTCGAAAAGCAGTCTGAAGCATTCCATACTTTTCTGTGGCATTTTTTCCAAGTTTAAAACAGAATTCTATTGCATATCGTTCTTCTAAAGTGTCGTCACGTCCAGATTGCATTTTTGAAATTCACCAGCTGTGACAATCAGGCTTTCAGGCAGGCCTAAAACCGTGGATTCCGGATTTGTGTTCCATCAACAACACTCAGACAGTATGAGGTGAACTTGGGAACACTCAGTTCAGTTAGTTCGTCACTTTCCCGATTTGGACAAAAGGAACCAGAGCTGCCGAATTGCGCATAACGTGAGTAAGCGTTTTATTTACTGTAGTAAATAATTAAGGTCATGTATTTTAAGATGTTTTTTTTTGCATTTTTGTTTTTATAATCTCCTCGCCCCCACGGATATTTGTCGGATATTTTGACACAAGACCTAGACGTTTCTTGGCCCAGTCAGCTGTGGTGGCAGAATACACCGACTGCATTTCTGCAGAAGGGGTAAAGCCCTCCCCCAACGAGTGTCCTGGATCTGATGGTGAGGCCTCAATAATGCTAGAGCTTTGTGGAATGCAGTGAGCCCCTTTATTTGCATCATTTCTAGGTCCACTTTGTCCCGGAGAGGTAGTCCCTGATAGATTTCTTGCTATGCATCAAATCAAACTATTTGACATTTAAACTGTTTAATTATGATAAACTGAATTGTTGGGAATAGAACTGTTTTTAGATTTAGCAATGTATCAACCAAAAACTGTACTTATGCTAAACTGAATTGTTTGAAATAGAACTGTAATTACACTTAACTGTGTGTAAACTAAAAGCTGAGTACTTACGCTAAACTGAATGGTTTGAAATAAAACTCTTCATTTAACTGTGTGTTAACAAATGACCGATGTTAAATTGAATTGTTAGTGTTTAATAGCAATACTTGAAAACATTAAACCATGTATAAACAAATGAGCAATACTGAATAGAATTTTTCGTATTTCATAGAAATTAGTGAAACCATTTAACTGTGTGCTCAGGCTTATTTGAAAATGTTATCTCCAAAATGTGGTTCGATATCATACATTTAATATATGAATAAAGATGATTTAGCATTAAATAACCAACAATGGTTCATGTGCCTTAAAATCCAACTAAACCAAATCCTATATATCTAATATATATTTTAAAGGGGATTTGGCATTAAATGACCCTCAATGGTTAATGTGCCATAAAACCCAGCCAAACCAAAAACCAAATGTTTCAACCTCAGTAGAGTTCTGTGTGTGCTTGAGTGTGTTGGTCTGTGTTCTTTCTTGGGTTATTTTATGCCAACAGATTAAGAAATGTGGTAAAATATATATCTATGTTTACTTTTAGAGTTGCTTATCTTATTTGCATATAATTGTATGGTTTCAAGTATTCCTATCCATTACAAATAACTATATAATTTTAGTTATTTTTATTCAGTTATAGTATTTTTGCATACAGTTTTATGGTTTCAAGTATTCCTAGATAATATAAATGATTTGCATACAATTATATGGATTCAATTAACTGATATCAATCCTTAATAAACAATTATAGTTTCAAATAACTATTCTTTATACGAAGAATTTACAGTAATATGTTATCAATTATTCGCATCAAATATGATTAATTTTTTAACAGATCTATTTGTTCCATAAATTAGGACCCTAAGAAGTACTAACATTCCAGCCAGAGTGGATCTGGGAGTAAGTGCAATTAAGATGTACTCCACTCTACCCAGAACTCCAGACCATGCGCCTTACCATCAAATGCAGTGTAATGTTATACCCCGGACACTATTGTGAGGTGACCTAAAGTAACCAATGATATGAAAATGCATACATTTCGGAAGAAACTGACAGTAAATACAATAGTGTGAAAATGTACAAAAAAGTCTTCAGATGTTTTGGTTTGGCATGGTTTGGTATGGTTTGGTTTTATCGCATATAAACACTTCTAGGTTTAAATAACTAGTTTGAATCTAGTTTATACATATATGTTAATAAAAATATAAATACAAATAGGATTTGGTTTGGGTGAGTTTTATGGAATATCAACCTTTGTAGGTTATTTAATGCTAAATTCTACTTATACAAATATATTAGATAATATTTGGTTTGGTTGTGTTTTAGGGTTGTGTTTATGGTTGTGTTTTATAACCTACTATTGTAGGTTATTTAATGCCAAATCCGCTTTATATATATATATATATATATATATATATATATATATATATATATATATATATATATGTGTGTGTGTGTGTGTGTGTGTGCGTGTGTGTGTGTGTGTGTGGATGACTATAGAGAGATATATACTCCCCTAGCCCCGTAGGGTTGAGTTCTCTGGCGAAGAAGTAATCGTGTTGCCATAAGCGTTCATTGCAAGCCTCTTCTTATTTGAATTGAGGTCTCGGCTGCCGTTGAACGGATATACGTAAACAATAGTAATTGTGATTCATAACCGTTTAAAATTTACTTCGCAGCTACTGGCTGCTCGTGGCTGAATGGTTAAAGGCGTTTTAGTCAAACCGGGTTTCGATCCCAGCTATGGGTAGCTACTGTCTAGCCACACTGATGAGTTCTGATAGAATGAAACAGATCTGTCTGTGGATGACTATATATATATATGCTTATAAAGAGCATTTTGCATCAAATAACCTGAAATGTTTATATATGCCATAAACTTAAACCAAACCATATATGCATATATATATATATATATATTATATGATGTGGCTTGGTTTGAATTCAAGGCAAACCATCCATTGTTTTTTAATGCTAAATCCCCTTCATAATTTATAGTAGTAAAGTTAGCGACCATAGTCGAGGGTGACCCGAAGGCTCCCTTTTCGATAGCTACTACACCAAGGTGTAGGGGAGGGCGCTACTCCATTCCCTGGATTGCTCCACTTTACCCTTGAACCGTACCTTATAATGCTGAGTGTTAAGCAAGGTGGTATCAAGTTCCATTTTTAAAGTCTTTGGTATGACTCGACCTGGGATTGAACCCAGATCTCCCGGGCCATTGGCGAACACTCTAACCGCTGGGCCAATGTCCCGATAATTGTATTTATATATATGTATTTAATATATATGATTTAGTTTGGTTGGGTTTTATGGCATATCAACCATCGTATGTTATTTAATGCTAAATCATATATATATATATATATATATTTGATTGACTTTTGTTTGATTTTATAGCATGTCACCTATTTGATGTCAAATCCTGTTCATACATACATATGTAATATATATATATATATATATATATGATTTTTAAACACATTTTCAACATAACATTCTTAAAAAGGCTTGAGCTCATTTTTGAACACAGTTAAAAGGAGTCAAGTATTGCCATATAACTATCTCAATTAAACATCAGTGATTTTTTGCACACAGCTTGTTCTATTTGACCCAATCAGGTGCTACCACACCGGACCAGATTGGACCTAGAAGCAACGGTAATGAAAGGGTACTGTGCATTACCAAAATCTCCATGGCTGCAACCTTGCTATTGGATTGTTTGATTTCACAAAGTCTTTAGTTGCTGATTTTATTTATTGAATTATTTACCAACATAAAATATTGTGTTTTTATTTTTAGACTTTCATTAGTATGCATGAGTTTTAAGTCAAACAAAAAAAAATGAAAAATATGCTTTTTTTTAATGATCCTTTTTTTACATAAATTTTCAAATTCGGATTAGATAAATTTGAAACGCCAGCAACCGAAATAGAATGCTCAAAACTTTTTCATCCTTTTTTTAATTTAAAAAACCCTGACGCCTTGATGAAGGTCTAAAAAAACGCAACATTGGCAAATACTCCAATAAACAAAATCAGCTTCTGTAGACACTGTGTGTTTTTTGTATTTAAAAAAAAAATGTACATTTATATATATATATATATATATATGTGTGTGTGTGTGTGCGTGTGTGTGTGTGTGTGTGTGTGAGTGAGTGTTCTGAAATAGATACGAATAGACTGTGATAGATAGATAAAATGTCTTTAATCTAAACTGTTTTTAATTCAAACAAAATGTTGATCAAAATTATGAGATGGCACTTGAAATCCTGGCGGCACGAAATTTCGCATCTGAACGGCTACGGATATCATTAAACATACTGATTACTTCATTGCTATCAGTAATTGTTATGTCTGCAACGGTAGCTCTTCTCGATGTTGTCATTTTTATGGCCAAACAGATGGTAGATATACTTTAATCTAAACATAATTCAAGCCGACTTGGAATATTTTATGAAGATGCGTTAGGGGACACTTGAAATTCTTACCGTGGCCATATTACAGCAAGAGATAACGTAACGGCTAGAAGAACAGTGCCAAGTTGAGGAGAATTAGTGTTTCTCGGACTCCAGAAAATTCTTTCAAATACTACTTCCCTAAAAATCTTGTTAAAAGATCGCATAAACTCCTATGGGACTTTAACATACAAACGGATCATCTAATCCCGGCCAGAAGACCAGACCTTATAATAATCAACAAAATAAAGAGAATCTGCAAAATTGTTGACTTTGCTGTCCGGGCGGACCACAGAATAAATCTGAAGGAAAGTGAAAAGAAGGATAAGTACCTCGACCTTGCGAGAGAATTGAAAAAAAACTGTGGAACATGAAAGTAACGATTATGCCAATTGTGATTGGTGCTTTAGGCACAGTAATTAAAGGATTATTAAAGGGCCTGGAGGTCTTGGAAGTTGGCGGACGGGTAGAGACTATCCAAACGACAGAATTGCTGAGGACGGCCAGAATGCTGGGACTAGTCCTGGAGACTTGAGGAGACTTGCTGTCACCCAAACTCCAGTAAAAAACTATCAGCTAGCACTGATGTGAAAAACTCAAGAGGAATAATAATAATAATAATAATAATAATAATAATAATAATAAGAAGAAGAAGAAGAAGAAGAAGAAGAAGAAGTTGACAACCTTCGTTGAGGGTGACCGAAGGTTCCATTTTCGATAGCTTCTACACCTTTCCCCAGTTTGTTCCACCTTACTCTTGATTCATACCTTATAATGCTGAGTGTTAAGAAAGGAGGGATCAAGTACAATTTTTGAGTCTTTGGTATGACTCGACCTGGGATTGAACCCCGGTCTTCCGTGCCATTGGCGAACACTCTACCCGCTAGACCAATAGACCGGTCCATTATAATAAAAAAAAGTAAGAGAGAGAGAGAGAGAGAGAGAGAGAGAGAGAGAGAGAGAGAGAGAATCGGCTGACTAGAAGGTAAAACTGAAAGAAAGCAAAAAGAGAGATAAGTACCTCGACTTTGCTAGAAAAGTAAAAAAAAACTATGAGACATGAAAATGACGGTGATACCAGTAGTAACTCGGTACAGTCACCAAAGGATTGATAGAGGGACTGGAGTAATGGAAATAAGATGACTAATAGAGATTATCCAAACTACGGCATCATTAAGATCGGCTAAAATACAGAGAAGAATGATCGAGACTTGAGGAGACTTGCTGTCACTCAGACTCCAATGGACAACCATCAACTAAACCTGCAGTGAAAAACTCACAAAAGAGTGAAAAAATTATAATAATGAATGTACAACTCATTTGAAAGCTTTTGGTCATTTCCAAAAGAACATAAAAGATGTTGCAAGTAAATTCGAGCAGGAAATATCCTATTATATATATATATATATATATATATATATATATATACCTTTTATATATATTTATTTATACCTGTTATATGTATATATTTTCCCGCTTAACGCTCAGCATTATAAGGTAAGGATCTGAGAGTAAAGTGGAGCAATCCAAGAAATGGAGTTGTGTCCTCCCCTACACCTTGGTGTAGTAGCGATTGAAAAAGGAGACTTCGAGTCACCCTCGACTGAGGTCACCAATTTTATTTTTTTACTTGCATCGATATTTAACTATATATATATATATATATATACGCTCCCCCATGAGGGTTGAGCACTCTGGTGAAGGAATTTTCGGCCGCCGCTCGCATAATGCAAAGCTCTTCGAAAGAATTGAGCACTCTGGTAGCCGATAGGGTATAAAAATGTAAACAAATTGCTGCTGCTTTTGCTACATAAATACCTTAACAATTCCCTTGCCAAACGTGGTACGCTTGTTGGCCGAGTGGTCTGAGACTTAGTCTAATTTAAAGTTGGATGGGTTTCGATCCCGGCTTCGAGCGTCCTACGTGTCAAGTCACATTGAAGAGTTCTGATCGAACGAAACAGTCTGTGGATGACAATATATATATATATATATATATATATATATATATATATTAAACTAACCCTTCATACGAGTTGGGTGGGAGATAAGGCCAACTCATAAGTTGAGTTTAATAGACTTGAATATAATTTTCCTTTCCCTAGATCGGTTGCCATAACAAGATCAGTCTGCCCAACTATTTACCGAGAGCTGGAGAGGGACTTGTTGGACTCAACATTCCCAAAGCAATTAACGCTAGGTGGAATGCAAAAAGCCTCATTCAGGATTCGAACACGAGTCACCAGGTCTATTTTCCATGAAGATAACCATAACATTCCATGACTTATAATACTGAGACAAACACATTCTAAAAGAGATAAAGACAAGGAAGAAAAATTTAGTCATCTAAATGATAGACTATTAAAAAATGCTCACAAAATAATTACGGATATGAAAATGCCTGAAATTGTTCTTGATATCAGAGTAAATCGTAAGTTTAATCACATGGAAAACTGGAGAGTGGGAATAACAGCAGGAAGATAAACTCTTGCAGAGATTAAAATCCAATGAGGCATCTTCCAGAAACACTCACTCTGGCTACAGCTATTTGTTATCGCAATGATGTAAGAGAATTATATAATATAAGAAATGTGTTTTCTACCATCTCAAGGAAGGAAGAATGATGGACCATAATGAAGATGAAGGAATGAAGAGCATGATATACGGGTCTCACTTTATTTCTCCAAAGGGTTTAAAATGCTATAAGTGCGATATGGGAGAGAGTGACAGAGAGACAAAGAGGCAAAGACAGACATGGAAGACTCGAAAGTGGACTTCTATATTGACATTTTCTTAACCCACGTAGTGATTCCACACTCGGGGCCTTACATATTTGCTTCGTTGGCGTGAGGTACTCAAATGGAGGCTGCTGTAAACCGCTGCCCCTCCGGTGGCCCGTCGGCCACTCATTGGCGCACCCAAGACCACTTGATTGCCCGAATCTCTTCTGACTGCCAACTAATAGTATCTGACGTGGCTACCCGTGTATATACAATTTCATAACGTCCATGCTTTCTTCCGGTTGACAACCCACGTAAGCTGTTTCCGCCAGTTTGCAAAGATGCAAACTGAGTGGAGAAATCCCAGATTGACAGCTCTGTCAAAGGTCAACAAATGCACAGGAAGCTACAAATTTACCTATTTGCCGGAAACAATAAAACACCTTATCTATTTTAGAATATTTGCCAAAAATTAATAATAATTAGAAAACCTAATGCAAAATTTGATTGCCCAATCGACAGGGGCTGTAGAATACACCGACAGAACCTCTACAGAGGGGTAAGACCCCCGCGACGAGTGTCCTGGATATGACACTAAACAATCTGTGAGGTTCCAGTAACGCTGGAGCTTTGGGGAATGTAGAGTACTCCTTTATTGCAATCGCTCCCGGGTCCACTCAGCTTCAGAGTAGTAGCTCCTGATAAGGGTCCTATCTCTGGATTAAATAGACCTAAACGGTGAGTGAAGTTTACTGTTTTTTACGTTTCAACAGCGTATATATGTTAAACTGAATTGTTTAAAATAGAACTGATTGACATTTAAACTGCGAACTTATGCTAAACTGAGTTATCTGAAATAAAACTGTTTTCACATTTAACTCTGTGTATTGCTCAGTCGGCTGGGGATGTAAAATTCACCGACTTCCCCAATGAGTGTCCTAGATATGACACTAATCAATCTGATGGTGAAGTTTCAGTAATGCTAGGGCTTTGGGGAATACGAAACACTCCTTCATTGCCATTGCTCTCAGGTCCATTTTGGTCTGGCGTGGTAGCACCTCATAGGGCCCTATCTATGGGTTAAATTGAACTAACGGCGTACTTGTGCTAAACGGAATTGTTTGACTAAACTGAATAGCTTGAAATAGATATGTTCTTTACAATTAAACTGTACTTACATTTAAAATTTAAACTGCGTGCTTATCCTAAACTGAATTGTTTGAAATAGAACTATTTTCATAAACTGTACTTACATTTAAACTGTGTCCTTATGCTAAACTCAATAGTTTTAAATTGAACTGTTTTTGACATTGAAGCTGTACTAACGATAAACTGAATTGTTTAATATAGACATTTTTTGACTTTTAAATGTGTGAATAAAATCTGTACTTATACTAAATTCAATTAGCTAAATTAGAACTGTTTGACGAGGCTGAATAGCTTGAAACAGAAATGTTTTTGACAATTAAACTGTGTACTCATGCTAAACTGAATTGTTTACAATATAACTGGCTATTTGCATAAAAATGGATTTGGAATTAAATAACCTACAAAGGTTGATATGCCATAAAACCAAAACAACCAAACAAAATTTGAAAATCTTCAACAAATTTAGAGAAATAGAATTAGCTAAGGAAAAATTCCTTACTTTAAAAAAAGACAAGAAAAATGTGAAACGACAGAAGGAATAGAACGACTAAAGGAATAGAAAAATCAGGGAAGTATTAGAGCACTTAAAGACATTACAAATATTTGGGAATATTTAGTTTGGTTTGGTCTGGTTTTGTTTTCTGGTAAATCAATCCATGCCGGTTATTTAATGCTAAAATCTGTTTTTACATATGTATTAAATATATGATTTGTAAACACATTTTGTAGATACATACAGTTCAAACACTTCTATTTCTAACTATTCAACTTTGCACAAAATTAAACACAAATCATTTGTTTACACAAAGTTAGATGATCAAGCAGTTCTATTTCTCAAAATTTAATTTATCATGAGACAACAAAGTTAAATGGTTTCAAATATTGCTATGTATCACTAACAATTAAATTAAACATTAGTCTTTTGTTTACTCTCAGTGAAAGGATCAAAAAGTTCTATTTCAAACAATTCACTTGAGTATAAATCATTTGTTTGCCCCTGTCAGTTTTGAGGATCGGATAAATACAACAATTGAGATACTTGAAGAATATATATACATATATATATATATATATATATATATATATATATATGTGTGTGTGTGTGTGTGTGTGTGTGTGTGTGTGTGTTTGGTTTCGGAGATGACAACACATTCTAACAGTCGACAAGACTTTTTGCAATACATGGGTTTAATTAAAGTGGCTTAGGAAAAATTGAAATTGATTTTGAGATAAAACATGTTGGAGAAAAGGGCATCTCGCTCGTCATTTATTTTTATTGATCGTTTGTGTTTGCAGATACTTTTTTCTAGATTGCATTGGGTTTCGTCGATCTTACCTTAAATATAGATAGATAGGGAAGTTGATTTGTCACTCAGCCACCACTTAAAATTGGTGTGAATAACTTGCAAAGAATAAAATAATGATTGGCCCCAAAGAACTTGTTAAGGAGAGACTGTGTAAACAAAAGGTCAAAGGAAGAATCGAGATCATCCAGACTAGTATTCTCAGGAGAGTTCAACGAATCTGAAGAGACTTGCTGTCAGGAAAAAATAGTCAGAAATGCTTTGAAGAATCTGTAAGGATTAAAAATGGCATATGCACAACCCTGCACCTGTCCTAGAAAATGACTCGCATAAACTCCTATGGGACTTTAACATACAAACGGATCACCTAATCCCGGCCAGAAGACCAGACCTTATAATAATCAACAAAAAAAGAAAAAGAGAATCTGCAAAATTGTCGACTTTGCTGTCCCAGCGGACCACAGAATAAATCTGAAGGAAAGTGAAAAAAAAAAAAAAGTACCTCGACCTTGCTAGAGAATTGAAAAAGCTGTGGAACATGAAAGTAACGATCGTACCAATTGTGATTGGTGCTTTAGGCACACTAACTAAAGGATTATTAAAAGGACTTGAGGACATGGAAGTTGGTGGACGGGTGGAAACTATCCAAACGACAGCATTGCTAAGAACGGCCAGAATCCTGAGACGAGTCCTGGAGACTTGGGGAGACTTGCTGTCACTCAAACTCCAGTGAAAAACCATCAGCTAACACTGATGTGCAAAACTCTCAAGGAGTTAGATAATAATAATAATAATAATAATAATAATAATAATAATAATAATAATAATAATAATAATAATAAGACGAAGAAGAAGAAGAAGCATCTAACATGACAAAACCTGGACATGGCTAAGAAAAGGAAACTTTAAGAGAGAAACAGAATCTCTCCTTATACCAGCACAAAACAACGCCATAAGAACCAATCATATCACAGAGATAATTGATAAGACGCAACAAAATAGCAAATGTAGACAATGCGATGACAGAGATGAAATCATCAATCACATTATAAGCGAAAGCTGCAAATTAGCGCAGAAGGAATATAAGACTAGACACGATTTGGTCGGCAAGGTGATCCACTGGGAGATGTGCAAGAAATTTAAATTTGACCATACGAATAAATGATATATGCACAACCCAGCACCTGTCCTAGAAATTAACACACATAAACTCCTATGGGACTTTAATATATATATATATACAGACCACCTAATCTCGGCCAGAAGACCAGACCTAATAATAATCAACAAAAAGAAGAGAACTTGCAAAATTGTGGACTTTGCTGTCCCGGCTGACCACACAATAAAACTGAAAGAACGTGAAAAGAAGGATTAGTACCTCGACGTCGAAAACTATGGAACATGAAGGTGACAATTATACCAATTGTAATTGGTGCGTTTGGAACAGTAACTAAAGGATTACAAAAGAGACTGGAGGACTTGGAAGTTGGCGGACGAGAGGGGACCATCCAAACTATTACATTATTGAGAACGGCCAGAATACTGAGAAGAATCCTGGAGAATTGAGGAGACTTGCTGTTAGTCAAACTCCAGTGAAAGACCATCAGCTAACGCTGATGTGAAAAAACCCTAATGAGTAAATAATAATAATAATAATCTCGTTCTTGACATTCTCCCTCTAGTTCTTGATATTTTAAAATTTTTCTTTCATGGACAGCCTCGATGATTTATTCACTCGAAATTGTTAAAAAGAAATGTAGACTCTAATACAAGGAATATGAATATTCAGTCTGGATATAGATGTGGAATTTAGCATAGAAAATGTGCCATGGTAAAAATGGTAAGCGGAAAAGGACAAATAACGGAAGCAATAGAACGGCCAGATCAAGATAGAATCAGAACGCTGGAAGAAAAAGAAAGTTACAATTTCGTGGAATATTGGAAGTAAACAGTCTCACACAAGCAGAGATGAAGGAAAAAAGAAAAGAAAAGAAAATAGTATCTCAGACGAACAAGAAAACTTCTTGAAACCGAGGTCTGCGGCAGGAACCCCATCAAAGAGATAAATAACCGGGATGTCTCTTTCTAAGATACTCAGGACCGTTCTGAAAATGTACAAGAGAAGGAACTTAGACAAACAGACCTACGCTTGGTAAGAGGGCTAGAAAAGTCGTGTTTAGTTTTGTGACTTGCTTTTTTTTATCGTGGTTTGTAATTTTTTAAGACTCCATTATTGCTACTCTAAGGGTGAATTTGCGAAATCAGAAACAATGTTCGCAAGAAAAGTCAAGTTCGTCTTCGATAAACTCATTCCACGGCAAGCAAAGTTCAAGAAAACCGTCTCGCCCCATAAGAAACATTTCTATCCTGGCGATAAAATTCTTTTCAAGGCCCACAAAAACAACATGACATTCTAGGAAGTTGGCACCATCAAACAAAGGATTGGCGAACTGGTCTATGTTGTCCAAGTTCCAAAAAACACCCACAAACGCCATATGAACCAACTCAGGAAATGCCGTTTGAATGAATTCACCACAAAATACATGATAACAGCCGATCAACGCAATATTCGATCTTCAATCTCGACACGCCTCAAGTCTCTCCGGAAGTATGACGCTCGGGAAGAAAAAGAAAATTTACGCAACCACTCGACGTAAATCCCAAGTGGCAGAAGTATTAATAGTTTTACTTTTTTCCCTTTTTTCTAAGAAAAAAAAAGAACAAAACTCTTGGAAATAGGGTGTTGTGAGACCAAAACCTACCTGCATCATGGACTGTTCCAGCACTATATTACTAACGTTGTAATATCCTAATACCAGTAGCATACGGTAGCAGTAGTACAAGAGTACTAAAAATACGACTACCAATATTGGACACTATCCTTAGTAACTTTTGTTAATATATCTTTCTTACCTCTAAACCGTGTTCCGTGTTTTCCTTCTGTGTACCGACTTTGGGTCCACATCAGATACATAAATGTAACGTGGGACCCAGGCAATACGTTTGGGCGTCATGATTGACATACTAAATACTGAAAGACAAGAACAATCTAACCGATATGAACTACATATTAATAACACTAGAACCAAAACACATGCAAACCACACAGAACAAACACAAACACTTGAAAAAGAAATGATTATGTACGTGAATTTTGTCAGAAAAAAAAAACTAAATAACCATCGCTAAGAAACCAAGATAAAAACTGAAATAAATAAACAAATTATTAATACATATGTCAACGAAAAATATCACATAACTGAACTAATGTGTGCAGGAGCGAAATTAGTCTGTGATAAAAACAGTGTTCTCCTTAAAGAACACGAACAAAAACTCAAAACCAGGATGTGAATTTCGACTGGAAACACAGATAAGAAATCTATGACAACAAGGAAAAAAAAGACAGGGGGAGAACGCTGGGAAGTGTTTGGATGTAAAGATAAAAGCAACTCAAAAAGTAAAAAAAAATACAACACGAGGAAATAAAGCAGAAGGTAATGGTGAAAGAAGGGAGACTAAAAAGATATCGAGTCAGGATAAAGAAGACCTTCCAAAACAACAAAAAATTCTATCAGCAAGTAGGTGTTGAATGCATGAAGACATACCAACAACCGGATGATAAGGAATCAAAACAATTTTGGATCAAAATATGAGAACGAAGAGAACATAAAAGAAAAGCCGAATGGATAAGCAAAACAGCAAAAGAGTTAGAACGAGCCGAAGAAGGACTGAAAGCGAAAATACATCTCGACTAACGCAGAGCAATACTCAAAAAAGTACCGAATTGGAAAACACAGGACATGATGGCACACATGGATATTGGTCGAAAAATTCACTTCCATCCATAACAGAATGACAATGGAAATAAATAGATGCCTCCAAGAAACAGATATACCCATATGGATGACAGAAGGAAAGATCGCCCGGATCCAGGAAAAAAAAACCCAAAAGGAACTGCTCCTAACAAGTACAGACACAACGCCCCAACCGATTACGTGGAAAATACGTACAAACGGCGCAAATTACGGTGGAAATATACGATTCGGTAAGTTGCTGAAGAACAGAAAGGATGTCGTACGTGGAACAGATGTACTAGTGAGCAACAATACATTGATCAACACATCCTCAAACCTCAAAGAGACTAAGATGAGACGGAAGAACCTAGCTATGGCGCGGTTGGTCAGCAAAAAAGCATTTGATATGGTCCCGTAAAACTGGATTATAGACTGTTTAAAAATGTACAAGATATCCAGCGAAGACAAAACGTTTATCGAAAATACCGTGGAAATCTGAAGAGTCGAACTAACCACAGGAAGAAAAAGCTTAGTAAAGATGAAAATCCTGAGAGGGAACTTCCAGGAAGATGCTCTATCACTATTACAAATAATTCTAGCGAAGATACCACCCAGATAGGAAATTTTCAAACTTAGGCAGACAAACTTCATGAATCGCAAGAAAAAAATCAGCTATTTAACGTACATGGATGACATCAAACTGTTAACCAAAAATGAGAAAGAATCGGAAACCCTAAGACAACCATTGAGAATACACAGACTTGGTATAGGGATGGAATTTGCCATAGAAAAATATATCATACTAATAACGAGAAAAGAAAACGACATGAGACTGAAGGAATAGAAGTAACGAATGAAAATGAAATCAGAACGCTCGGATAGTTGGATATTTGGGTTTTATGGCATATCAACCCTTGTAGTGTCACGTGGTCTGTCATTAAAACAAATAGTTTTACTCATGCAAAATTAAATGCTTTCGAATATTGCTATCCAACACTAATAGTTCTATTAGCCTCAGTTAAATTGTTTCCAGTAGAGTAAATGATAAAATGTTTTCTTTTAGTCCCATAGATTAGACCCTAAACAGCTACGACCGTTCAGTTGAGAGTGGACCTGGGATTAATGGCAATGGAGGTGTACTCCTCATAGCCCAAATCTCCAATACTCGAGCCTCATCATCAAATGGTTTAGTATCATATCCAGGACATTCATTTGCAGAGGGATTACAGTGATGCAGTCGGCGTATTCTACAGTCTCCACCGAGTGGGCTACGTTGGTAGTGTGAAATGTTATATATATATATATATGTATATATAACTGTTTAAAGAGAACGTACTGACCGACATGCACACTCAGTTAAGCGCATCCTTAAGCCGGATGTGCAAAAACATGAAGTAAACTGTGGAATGTGCATTTCAAACAAACATGTGTTTTTTTACTGGAAAGATTAATGAATATATTCTAAATTGAAACGTTCTGTGTCTGCACTGTCTAAACAAGTTGGTTTATTATATATGCACTACCAAAAACTCAAATGCATTAATGTCGATTTTCTTTCCGTTGGAAAATTGAAAAATACACTGATCGGAGAGCAGTATCTGTGAAGAAGGTTATATCATTAAATTGGGGTAGAAATAATTCTGGTTTGTTTTACTTTGATTTTTATGCCATATCAACTATTGTATGCTATTTAATAGCAAATCCTATATATAAAAGTTGGCGACCATAATCGAGAGTGATCCGAAATCTCCCTTTTTCGGTGTAGGGGGGGCCGCTACTCCATTCCTTGGATTTCTCCTCTTTATCCTTGATCCTTACTTTATAATGCTGAGTGTTAAGCAAAGCGGTATCAAGTACCATTTTTTTAGTCTTTGGTGTGACTCGACCTGGGATTGAACCCCAGTCTCCCGGACCATTGGCGAACACTTTACTGGCCCGGTCGTAAACACCTTTTGTTGATAACATTTTATAACTGGCCTTTTCTTTTTCTCTCATTTAAATGGTTCCAAGTATTTCAACGTACCACGAATAATTAGATTAAACTTAAGACATTATACACAATTTAATGAACAAATAGTTCGATTTCAAGCAATTAGATTTATCATAAACCATTCATTTTCACACAGTTTTAAAGTCAAACGGTTCTATTTTCTCGTTTTAAACTTTTTTTAATGATTTTTTTATAATAATATTTGACTTACCGAGAGTTTATGTCTTATTAGGTACCCCATTCATACCGGCTTCTGTTGTATAGCCCTAAGGATATCAATAACAACAATAATTATACAAATAGTACGAACGAGTTTATTTCTTTCTACCTTCAGTCCTTGGTGATACGAAGAGAGAGACACAAATCATAAAAAACTTATACTAACCATACTATACCAACTATACTAATTCATCTCTGCCGGTTGAGGCCAAAACTGATCTGTTTGGATCTGATCCACAAAAACCCTACCGCGCGCTTCAACGGTCGAACCTCAACTACTCATCTTTTCAAAATCCTCAAATTTTCAGGACCATCTCTTCCGGGTACGATGTCAACCACATACTCAATTCAATCCAACGTCTGTCCACCCTAATTTTATGTCCAGGGTTTTATTATGACAGATGATGATTATCATATCCTTTCTGCATGGGTGCCATATGACTATGGCGCCTGAACTAACAGAAACTGAGTTGTTCAAAGCCTTACCAAACTAAATAATAAAATATAATTAAAGAAAAAGGATTAATATAAAAGATTCACCACCTTAATAATATAACACCTGTGCCACATCTGAGAAAAAAAGCTTCGTATATTACTATATTTGACTTGCTGCGAAAAATTTGAAGTATCAAAATCCGAAATAATTTAACCTTCGTTGATTGCTTAAAATACATTTATTTGCCTGTAAGAATTTAAATACCATAACTAAGCTAAATGTATCATTTTTCCTTCTTATATCTTAAATATTGTCAAATATTTACTTTCGGACAAATTTTATCTTTTCTTACAAAACTTTATAGCAGGTATTTTTCGACAAAATTTTCGCTCAATTTAAGGAAAAACAATCTATTAATTTGCTGATGAGTATTTTTATTGAATCATTAATACCATTGTTCGCAACGTATATAAGTTGATACTGGAGCTTATCAGAGTGGTAAAGGTTAGAGATATACTCATAGGAGACTCTAAATTGCTTAAATATTATTTGAGCAAAGAAAAAAGTCGAAACACAAAATAATAGAATGATAGACGGGCACGGAAATTTGAAAAGCTTTAATCAATGGAAGGCAGCCAGACTTAGAGGAAAGAGGTACGGTCGTACTCTTGTGATAATCTTCGGTACTGGACAAAGAAAACATTGTTGACCAGGAAGGTTTGATAAGAGAATCTTAATTGTTTTATATTATTTAGACAATTAAAATTGGAAGGTAAAAAATTGTTCGGTTTATTAATGAAAATTATCTGAAAAGACCAATTGGTTTGCAGAAAGAAGTTTGGTGGTCGACATCATAAGAAATGTTCAGTCTTTTGATAAACTTGGAAATTTTCTTCACCTACGCATTTTGAAAACCAGATTTGTCACACTGCACAGTTGTACCGGCCCAGAGATGAGGGCCATGTTGAATACAGAGAGAGTGGGGAAACAAGCGATCACTAAGACCCTGCTAATACCTGGTATGGGTAATGGATACTGACCAAAGTAGATTAGAGTTGAGAGGGTTGATCCAGCAGAGTATAGTTGTCTAACAGGCCGCCTGGCTGTTGTGACATCCTGGTTAGTATGTACATCCAGTGGATCAGCTATTGGAAAAGTCGACGGATATAGCGTTAATATAATACTTAACTTATATTAGTTTTATTATTCAAACTTGAAAAGTTCTGTGTCTACCATGTAAGGTAGCGAATGATATATGCACTAACAAAACACAAATGCAATTGGGTCGATTTTTTCCGTTGGATAATGAAAAAATTCATTGATCAGAGTGTAGTATTTGTGTGAACGGTTATTTCATTAGGTCGAGGCAATAATTGAAAAAAATGGTTGGTCAATTCCTCAAAAACTGTTTTCAAGAAAATTGGGCTAATGAAAAATTGATTAAGTATGAGCAAATTGTAAACCCAGTCAACCTTCACGTTGATCGGACATCGGACTCAATATTTGCTAGAGGCTTTGGTAACTCAGAAAAAAGTTAAAGGAGAGAGCCCAAACAGAGTTTTTAGAGGATCCGAATACTGAGAGAAGTGGGTCTGATTAGAGGGAGAGTCGGTCTACCAGTACTGCTAAACGCTCGACCTTGAGCCAGACGTCAAATATCTAAAATTTGCCTAACTAATAGACCGTTTACAACTGTATTGCATGTTACAATATTATTTGACTTGGACTGAAGGGCAAGGGATGATATTGGTCTATAAAACAGACAATAAAAACTGAAATGTTGTTACATTTGTAACCTTTACTGATTTTATTAGGATTTTTGTATCACATCGATGACTTCATGAAGCAACCTCCCCACTTTCTGTAAACAGACTACAACGTGGGCAGACGGGTGGATTCTCGTGAAGAACACCGACACTGAGAAATAAAATGTAGCCATGCCAATAACCCATTACCGGCAGTGGCCATACATCAATCCACCTCCTCACCTTCCGTGATGAAAACACGTGAGCAGAAGGGTGGATGGTCGTGAAGAACACAGACACAATCAAATCAAGCGGACCCCTGCCTATAACACGATACCAGTGGTGGACATTTATCAAGCAACCCCTTCTGTAAACAAACCACAACGAGTGCAGAGGAGTGGATGGTCGTGAAGAACACCGATACAATCAAAATTAAGTGGAACTATGCCTATAAGACAATACAAGCGATAGTTATACATAAAGCCACCTCCTCAACTTCTGTAAACAAAATACGTGTGTAGTGGGATGGATTGACGTGAAGAACACCGATACAGTCAAATCAAGTGGAGCCATGCCTATAGCAAGATACCAGCGTTGGCCACACATCAAGCAACATCCTCACCTTTTGTAAACAAAGCACGTGTGCAGAGGGGTGGATGATCGTAAGAACTCCGACACAGTCAAATCAAGCGGAACCATGCCGATAACACAATACCGGCGGTTGCCCTATATCAAAAGGTTGCATTGACTGTTAGCTGGACACGGTGTTGACTCCGGTCGTTTGCATTATATATATATATATATATATATATATATATACTTGAGGTCGACTAATACAACAGGCCTAAAATCCAAACCGTTGCAAGAGGGTTGTCGACCATTGGAACCGTACTCTTTACAATCTATATACACCATTTACTGTAACTCCAGCAGACTGCTTCAAAATTTTTCACATTAAACTTGTGCTTAATGAAAATATGTTAAAATTAACACATCATCATCATCATCATCATGTCGCGCTGCTAGCACGGATCTCCCTGACCCTTTCTCGCCACCTGTCTCTATCGTCCATTCCTCCCAGGAAGTTTTCAAGGCTATATCCTGTATCGGCACAGAGCTGTTTTATATAGGTTTTAGCTGGTCGTCTCCCTTTGCACGTCCATGTGAAGGGGTCCACAACAGTATATCGCTTATGAGATCGTTCTTACTTTTCCAGCGGCATCCCGTATGTCTGGTTCGTCTAACTTTGATAGTTTTCGTGTTGGGTTGTATGTGGTCGTATAGCTGCTGTGTTGTGGGGTGTTGCCTCCAGGAGTTGTTCAATATTACTCGCAGCATTTTTGTGCAATTGCCGTCAAGCCTTTTCTCCCTACGTTTAGTTAGCGTCCATGTAGTGCATCCATATAGCTGTGTCGACATGACAGCAGCTAAAATAATAAAAATGTTACACAAATGAGATGTTATACGGGGTGGAACGATAAGATTGTCGCCCTAGAAAAGACGACATGATTCCATTTCCATCTAATGAAATCCGGTTTTCTTTTTTCAACCTTGGAGGGCACAGCTCAACGCATCGGACGACCCGTCGGACAGCTACAGTTATGGTCTTTGCCACCTCACATCTTCGAAGTCGGCTCGAAAGTCAACACCAAAGTGTACCTGGATGTGCTGAAGACTGTGATGATCTCCTGGTGCAATCAAGTGGCCGGCGGCAGACCCTGGCTGTGGCTGTGTACCCTCCTCTCACTGGTCCCCCTCCTCCCCCGACTTGAACCCGTTGGACTAATTCCTTTGGTCATAGATCGAGAACATCACCAATATCACCTCCCACAACACCAAAGGCAGCCTGATCACCGCCATCCGCCGAGTATTCGCCGAGCTCCCGCCGGCGCTTGTGGAAAAGGCATGCTCTCAGTTCCGGATCCGTATCGAGCCGGTGATTGAGGCTGAAGGTGGCTACATTGAACAGATGTCAGCTCTACTACTTAATCAAGTTACCTGAATTGATTTTTTCAATAAAAGTTTTAAAATAAAGCTGTAGTGCTGTTTTCTTTAGGACGACAATTTTATCGTTCCACCCTGTATCAATATATATTACTCGCAGTTTCCAGCAGTTGATGCACTGAGTGTAAATACTAACCAGAACGTCACAACACACAGGGGCCAATTTGACGAGAGCGCAATAGATTTGGATTCATATGAATATAAGAATTAATGTGTAAATTGGCATTTTTGATATATGGCTGATGTAATTCTTATTTCACCGAAAATATCGTAAACCATGCCCAAATGGAGTAATGAAGTTTACAGTGTTATTCTTATATATTCTTGTATGATTTTGCTAAAGGTTATCAAAGCTTATCTTTATTTACGCCAACTGGCTAAATGTTGACTCAATGTGTATTTAGAGTGGGGGCAACATATGAAGCTGCAAATATTTCTGATGGGGTTATCGTCAGGGGAAATGGACTCGGTGACTCGAGACCATAACCTTGACGAGGCTGTTTCCATTTCAAATCGCAGTAATATCTTTGGGAAAGGTATGCATTCAATTATTCGTTCTCCAGCTGTGGGTAAATATTAGGGCAAACTGAGCTCTCAAATACTGATATGGCAACCAGTCAAAGAGAAGGAAAACTCCATTCAAACCAGCTCGACTCCGCTAAAAGTTTGTCTTGTGCCAAATCCTGCTCGTGCGTAGCGGTTGAATATATACATGTATCAGGTATAGGACTAAACGAATGTTTTGAGCTAACAACTTTCATGTTGACCTATATGCTAGATCGATTTGTAAGTCGTAATTTACCGTATATATATATATATATATATATATATATAGATATAGATATACTCACTTAAAAACTGAAAATAATCTAAAAATTAAAAAAAACTGAATCCATATGATTTATTAAACTGGTAAATAAATTAGAATTTGAATTTATATTAGTGATTTTTACTCTATTGTTGTGATTTGGTGGGTATTTTTACCGTAAATAACATTAATTTTAGATATTTTTAGTTCATTTTAATGATAAAAATTGATGTACTAAAATTAGATATGTTTATATAATAATTTTTATATATTTAAATGTTTGGTTTAGAGTGTTCGCCAAAGGTTCCAGGAGACCGGGCTTCAATCCCAGGTCGGGTTATACCAAAGACTCAAAAAAGGGTACTTGATACCTGCCTGTTTAACAGTCAGCATTATAAAGTAAGGATCAATGGTTAAGTGGAGCAATCCAGGGAATAGAGTAGCACCCTCACCTACAGCTATTGAAAAAGGAGCCTTTGGGTCACCCTCGATTAGGGTCGCACAACTTTAATTACTAATTGTAGTTGTAAATTTTTCCTTTTTTCAATTTGAAGATGAAACAGGATGTTTTTTCACATGCCATTATAAGTTCATACTTATTGTTACTCGAAGGTAAAGGCTTACTTTTACATAGAAGAAGTAATTTTTTTTTTGTTATGTTTTTTTTTCTAGTCTAGTTTTGAATGAGAAAAAAATTATTTTAATCCATTTTCTTGTTTGATCTGAAGAAGTCCTATTAATTTTTTTAGTGCATTGATCTATGTCATTGCTTTTTAACAGGATGGAAATAAATTTATCATCTTAATGTGACCGATTGTTGTTTTTTTAAGAGAAAATTATTTTCTCTGTGGATTTTATTTATCATATTTACCCAACCCCTCCGCTCGGGCAGGATATGACACAAGGTCAATTTTTAAGCGGAGTTTAACAGGTTTGAATTCAGAGTTTTCCTTCTCCTAGACCAGTTGCCTCACCATGGCTGAAGAATACAGTCTGTCCTACTATTTACCCATAGCTGGAGGGAGAATAATTGGATTCATACCTTTCCCAAGGGTATTAGTGCTATGTGAAATGTAATCAGTCTCGTCCAGGATTTGTCGCCGTGTCCATTTCCAACGACGATAACCATTTCACCACGGGATTTTATTTATTGAGCTCTGAACCGGGATTACTTAAATTTGATATTTTTAAATATTTCAGTAGTTCTGCTTGGAATTGTTCCCAAGTACAATATACTGGATTGAATAATATATGTATATATAGATAGATGTAAATTTGGCAACCGTAGTCGAGGGTCACCAGAAGACTCACTTTCTATTAGCTACAACACCGAAATGTAGGAGAAGGCGCTACTCTTTTCCATAGATTCGTCTACTTTACCCTTGATCTGTACTTTATAATGCTGAATGTTAAACAAGGCAGAATTATGTACCTTTTTTTTAGTCTTTGGTATGGATAGACCGTGGATTGAACCCCGGTCTCCCGAGCCACTGACGAACACTATACCCACTGGTCAATATATCTATATATATATATATATATATATATATATAACTGAATAACTCACTGAATAAAAGCACTTACGGTAAGGGGAAAAATACGCGAGTAATTCGAAGATAAAAATATACAACGAATCACTGTCTTGAGGGAAAATATATATATATATTGGAAAAAAAAAAGAAAAGGCCAATCTTGTCACACCAATTGAAAAAAAATCAACAGATACGCAATCGATTAGTCAAAAGCAAAAAACACCTTAAATTACTGCTAAGCAATAAGTGCTAAAAGTGCTCAATACTAAGTAGAGCAAAATAGTGACAAAAATTATTTCGTGAGTCAGGAACTAACCTACTACAGTTTCGCCAAAGCGGCTCATCAGGGTACCTAATCCCGAATTATGTACCTTGATGAGCCGTTTAGGCGAAACTGTAGTAGGTTAGTTCCTGACTCACGAAATAATTTTTGTCACTATATTTATATATAGATATATATTAGATCTAAGATACTTCATTTTATGTAATCGACTACAAACAAATATTTTATACGCATAACAACATAAAACCATATAATTGTCTATAGATTAGAAGCTCATGAAAACATTAAACTGAGTGCAAAGTTTTTTTGGGTTTTTTTGTATTAGATAGAAATATTTGCTATCGAACTTGATATCATATAGTTGTACAAAAAATCATTTTAAACGAATAAAAATGTTTAATTTAAAAACAAATACCATGAATATTGAAAACATACAGGGTGCAGAAGCAAAATTTGGAATAATTTTTAAAATGTTGTTTAGTCTGATTCGCGCCATTTAAAAAAACGCGAAAAATCTAAGCTTTCATGATTAGCACTATCATTCAAGCATTTTTTAAGTTAAAATTCTGTCCAATATGAGTGAGTAAAAAAAAGAAACAACAAAGAATCTATGATTTGCTAAACGCCGAAACTAACCCCCAAAATTTCCAAAATAATTGAAGTTTCTTTATGGCCTAAATCAAGCCCAGAGCTTAAAGTCCACCTTTGGACCTGCTTTCAGCAATTTTAACATGGCTCATCAAGAAAGTACGTTTTTTTACTGTATAAAAATTACCAAAGAAAAAAATTTTTTATGTTATTTCAATGATATCTTCTTTCTTGTCAACAGCACCAATGAACAACATAATTTCCGACTTCTCTTCCAAAACAATTCCCAGCTCAATTTTCCTAATAAACTAAAAATTAATATTAACCTCTTACAGCCTTTTTCTTCGAACTTCTGTGTCATGTCTAAATCTGCATTGCAGTTGGTAAATTTTTAGTAAATTCTATTACAAATGTACACTACAAAGTATTATTTGGCTCTCACACACAAAACGCAATGTCTTTTCCTCTGAAGGGTATTTCAGTATCTCTGAAACAAAAAAGAAAGAAAAACCTTTAAACCTCAAATTTAATTTGTTTCTCAACATGCTGTTACAATTTGAGATCATTTAAACGAGACTTGGTTAAGTTATTAGATTACAAAATGATATCAATTTTTCTTAAACACCCTGTGTATACACAAGTAAAATTGGCGACCGCAATCGAAGGCAACCCGTAGGCTCTCTTTTCATTCGGTACTACACCAAGGAGTAGAGGAGGGCGGTACTCTTTCCTCTGAATTGCTCTGCTTTATCCTTGATCCCCACCTTTTAATGCTAAGAGTTAAGCAAGGAGAGATCAAGTAACATTTTTTTAGTCTTTAGTAGAGTTCGACCTGGGATTGAACCCCGGTCTCCCTGGCCGTAGGCGAAGACTCTACCCACAGACCAATGGACCGATATATATATATATATATATATATCAGTTGGGTGAGTCAAAAGTTTTGCAATATTTTGGTATCATGTGATAAAAATCGGCTACAATAATTTTGCCAAAGTCATGAAGGTGACGAACCAGACGGGTCTGTGAGATGCTGACCTCACCTGATACTCTCCGATTGCAACTCCCTTGATTTGCCTCTGTGACTCGGAGCATGATTTTGGAATCGACGGTTTTAAGCCTTTTTGACCTTGCCTGCGCATCACGGTTTCTTCAAACCGGGGACTAATTTCTTGAACCCTTTAGCTACTGTTCTGTGATCAACTGAACCTTCAGCTTCTGCACAACAAATGTTTAGGGTTGTATCCGTGGCACAATTGCTGAGTTCGAAGTAGTTTCCGAATAAGACCACGTTTCACGTACACCTACACAGCTTGCAAATGATACAAAAAGAGAAGCAATGCACAACGTGTCAGCGCACCAATAACCACGATACTATCAAGTACAGCGTGTGCCATTCCACTGCTACAGTTGCAGGATATACACTCTTCAAATTACAACGTACAAAAATTGCAAAACATTCGACTCCCCCTATTATTATTATTTTACTCCTTTTCGTTAGCCAGTGGTTTCTCACTGGAATTTGAATGACAGCAAGTATCCTCGAGTCTCCATGACTCTTCTCAATATTCTAGCCGATCTCAATAATGCAGTAGTTTGGATGGTCTCTACTAGTCCTCTTAATTACAAGTCCTCAAGTCCTTGTACCAATCCTTTGGTGACTGTGCCACGAGCACCAACTAATATTGTCATCATCGTCACTTTCATGTTCTAAAATTTTTTCAATTCCCTATCTATGTCCAGGAACTTATCTTTCTTTTCGTTTGCTGTCAGTTTTAATCTGTGCTCAGCCGGGAAAGCAAAGTCCACAATTCGGAATGTGCTCTTTTTTTCCTGTTCATAATTATTATGAGGTCTGGTCGTCTGGTCGAGAATAGGTGATCCGTTTGTATCTAAAAATAAAAAGGAATTTTGTTCCTCTCATTCTTCAGGACTGATTCTTGATTGTGTAAATACCTTTTAGTAGTATGGTGAAATTTCAATTTCTAGCACAATTCCCGCTGGATCATATTGTTTCTATAATAATTGTGACGATGCATTAATATTTATCCTAGGACGGGAGTTTATTTTACACACGTGTGACGTCGGGGCAGTCTTGCACTTGACCCCTCGCAAAATAAGTCATAGTTAAGATTCCGTTTTCGGGCAAATGGCGGAAAATGTGGGGGTTAATTTGGGGCTAGACTGAGCGCCGCTGGCAAGGGGGGTTCCAAATTTCACGTTACACCCACCAAGCTTCTTCGTTCTCCTACACCCTCGGATAACGGAAAACATTGACTTCTAGGTTAAGATAAGAAATATTATTCACTGTAGTCAGCGATTCCAATTTCCCGTGTAATGTTTTTAAAGGCGAATAAGACATGTAGCGGGTATAGATTGAAGCGAATGAAGCTGAAAAAGATATGTGTGCAAAAGAAGGCAACTCGATTGGTAAACAACACAACGAATAAATTTCGACACGAGGGGACATTTAAAATATAAGAAAATTTTAATACGTAAGGATCAAACAAATACTTATGAGGTTTAAGTAACAGTTCCTTTCTCTTCTTTTAAGGTGCCGGCGATATCAAACCAGCAGACAGCCGTAAACACAAATGTCTCTCTCTCTCTCTTTTTCTTTTCTCTTTTTCTTCTTTCTTTATTTTAAAACTTGAAAAGGTTGTTAAATCCACTCGTTCGTTTACAGTTTATGAAACGAATTTTTTCAGTGTTTCTTTCCTTTTCTGAATACATATAAGTTCCAATATTTGGGAAGGTTAGGAGGAAAAACAGTTTAAGATGTACTTATCTTTTTTTTTTTTTTTTTTGAGGAGTTCATTTCCTCGATTCCTTTCTTTTACGGGCGAGCGGTGTTCTGTAGAATTTGGCGGGAAGGCACCTGTTATCGTCTGTCCAAGATTCCTTCCGCTCTTCCCCGGAGTTTCGGCGACAGTTTCAACAGATCTTGTCACGCGGACTGCTGTCCCAGAACTGAAATTCTTTATCCCTATTTCCTCTGACGAAAAGGGTACTACTTCCGGCGCTAAGGCTTCGGCTAATCATTTGGCTCCTTCCTCTCCCTCCACCCCACCCGGTCAAGCTACTCAATGACCTACATTCCTTCTTCATCCACCCGGTTATGGAGTGCAGGTAATTTAACCTTATCCTGGCTGCCCTTAGCGGTCAGTCGTTGTGCTTGTTAGTCAAAGCCAGAAGGGGAAGGGAAATTAAATCTTACTTCTCCCCTCTTAGGGGCATACTACGTGACATAATTATTAGAGTTTTTCACATCAGCGTTAGCCGATGGTTTTTCACTGGAGTCTGAGTGACAGCAAGTCTTCTCAAGTCGCCATGACTCTTCTCAGTAATCTGGCCGTTCTCAATAATGTTGTAGTTTGGATGGTCTCCACTCGTCCACCAACTTCCAAATCCTCCAGTCCCTTAGTAATCCTTTAGTTACTGTTTCAAACGCACCAATTACAATTGGTATAATTGTCACCTGCATGCTCCATAGTTTTCGAGGTCGAGGTACTCATCCTTCTTCACAAATTCTTTCAGTTTTATTCTGTGATCAGCTGGGATAGCAAAGTCGGAAATTTTGCAAGTTCTCTTTTTTTTGTTAATTATTTATAGGTCTGGTCTTCTGGCCAAGAATAGGTGATCCGTGTGTTTCCCCACCGGAGATTTTAAACTTCAGCATTTGCCGTTGGTCTTTTAGTGGAATCTGAGTGAGAGTAAGTCTCTTCAGTTCTCTGGGACTCTTCTCTGTAATCTTGCTGATTTCATCAATACTGCGGTCTGAATGGTTTCTGCTCGACCTGTTATTGCCAATTCCATTTCCCAGCCCTTGGAGATCGCTCGAAGTACACAAACTACTACTGGAATCACTGTTACTCGCACGTTCTACAGCCTGCTTAGACCTCTAGCAACGTTTAAGTATTTGTTCATCATTTTACTTTCTTTTATTCTTATTTTGGGTTACACTGGAATTGCAAAATCCATTGCGCAACAATTTCTCCTTTTTTAAGTTAATTAGCTCTAGGTGTAGTCGTCTGGCCCAGATTATGTGATCCGTTTGTATCTCATAATCTCAGAAAATTTTATGCGTCTCATTTTTCAGGACAGATTTAAGTTTGTACATATACCAATGGGGAATATAATCAAATTTTGGAGGTGCCTGTGGTGTAATGGTTATCGTCGCAGGAATTGGACACGGCGACACGAGTTCAAATCCTGGACTGATTGCATTTCACATAGCACTAATACCCTTGGGAAAGGTATGAATCCAATTATTCTCCCTCCAGCTATGGGAAAATAGTAGGGTAGACTAGGTTCTTCAGCGTTGGTGAGGCAACTAGTCTAGGAGAAGAAAAACTCTGAATTCAAACCTGTTAAACTCCGCTTAAAAAATTGACCTTGTGTCATATCCTGCCCGAGCGGAGGGGTTAGGTAAATATGATAATCAAATTTCAGTCTTTTGCACAATTCTCAGGGCATCACCTTTCCCACCCATTAACGCCTAGTCTTATGTTATTTCTCTACTTGTTTGCTGCATTCGCTTATTATGCGATTGATTGTTTCATCCTCTTCCTCTCATAACCTACACTTGCTATTTAGTTGATATTTCTGATTTTTGCTTAAACATAACATAGTTGTTATAAGAAGATAAACAGATTGTTTTTCAATATTCCCCTTTCGTAGCCATGTCCACGATTTTTTGGGTGCAATCCCGCCAGTTTGTTACTTGAAATATCCATACAGTTGTTTTTCTTTTCCACTTCTACTACTAAGTTTGTGTTGTTTTCTATTATTATCAATATTATTTTCTACTCCTTTTCGAGTTTTTCACATCAGCGTCAGCTGACAGTATTTCCTTGGAGTCTAAATGACAGCTAGTCTCCTTAAATCTGCAGGACACTTCTTAGTATTCTGGCCGATCTTAATAATGCTTTGATTTGGACAGTCTCCACCCGTCCCGTTATTTCCAAGTCCTCCAGTCTTTGTACCAATCCTTTCGGTAACTGTACCAAGAGCACCAATTACAATTGGTAAAATTGTCACTTTCATGTTTCACAGCTTCTTCAATTCCCTTGCAATGTCCAGGAACTTATCTCTATTTTCCCTTTTTTTTAAATTTTACTCTGTGGTCCGCCGGGAGAACCAAGTCCACAATCCTGCAAGTTCTCTCTTTTTTGTTGCTTATTATAAGGTCTGGTCATCTGGCCAAGATTAGGTGATCTGTTTGCATCTCAATGTCCCATATTATTATTATTATTATTTCATCATACATAAATAGGGCGATTTGAGGAAAAATAATTTAGAATGTCAGAATGATCTTCTAAGTGCCACTTATGCGCGTTTTTGCAGGTCCAGAGGAAAAAAAATCTAACATTGCATTTTTCATTCAAAGTAATGGATTTCACTGTTAGTCGTCAAGAGAGAGAGAGAGAGAGAGAGAGAGAGAGAGAGAGAGAGAGAGAGAGAGAGAGAGAGTCCTTGTTTGTCTGGCAAAGCAATTAAATAAAAAACCTTTCGAGGTAGTATTTTATTCATTTCTTTATTTATTTTGCTGAGTTGAAACTTCTTCATTAAATTTACGAAGGAAGGATGGGAGGAAGGAAGGAAGTGGATCGAGGGGATGGGGAGAGAATATGACAAGGAAAAATTTATGGGTTTGGAAATGGGGAAGAGGTGGGAAGAAAACAAAAAAACAAAAAGAAAGAAAGAAAGAAAGAAAGAAAGAAGAAAGAAAATGAAATAATTTGAAACGAGGAGAGACAATTACATAATTTTAAGAAGAAAAAAGATGTAAAATAATTTAGAAAGAAAGAAAGAAAGAAAGAAAGAAAACTAAATAATGTCATAAAAGGTGCGCCAACGTAAGTATTTGAAGTGAAGAAGAAGAAAAAATGAGAACGACGAAAAAAATTTAAACAAATTGAAAAAGAAAATAGTTGAAAGCTAAAACAATTTAAAAAAGCAAGGAAAGTGATGTAAATCGGTGGCAAATAAATAACTAATTTAAAAAAGGAAAGAAAGAATGGGAAATGATTCGGAAAAAGAAAGACATCATCTTTAAAAAAAGAAAACAAAAAAGACTGTGAAATAATTTGGCAAAAAGAAAAAAAGAAAGAAAAATGAACAAAGATGCGAAAAATAATGGCGAAAGAAAGAAAGAAAGAAAGAAAGAAAGAAAGAAAGAAAGAAAGAAAGAAAAATGAACAAGAGTGCGAAAATTTAGGTGAAAGAAAAAAAAGAAAAATGCACAATGAATATGGAATATTTTGAAGAAAGAAAGAAAGAAAAATGAACAAACAATATGAAATAGGTTGGAGAAAGAAAGAAAGAAAGAAAGAAAGAAAGAAAGAAAGAAAGAAAGAAAATATTTTGGACAAAGAAAGAAAGAAAAAAAGAAAGAAACATGAACAAAGATGCGAAAAATTTTGGTGAAAGAAAGAAAGAAAGAAAGAAAGAAAAAAATCAAAATGAATAAAGAATGCAAAAAAAATTTTGATGAAAGAATGATAGAAAGAAAGAAATCAATATGAACAAAGAATATGAAATATTTTGGAGAAAAAAAGAAAGAAAGAAAAATAAACAAAAAATGCGAAACATTTTGGGGAAAGAAAGAAAGAAAGAAAGAAAGAAAGAAAGAAAGAAAGAAATTAACGTAAAAAAGTAAACAAAGAATATGATTTAATTCGGTACCAAAAAAAAAAAAAAAAGAAAAGAAAAAGAAGATAGAAAGTAAGAAAATAAAATTAAAAAAAGACCATCAGAAGGAAGGAAGGCAGTAAGGAAAGAACGAACGAACGAACGAACGAAGATGAAAATTGATAGTAAACTTTATAAATTCATTCGCTCTTAAAACATTGATGTTGCATTTAAGAACGATTTACCTGTTTAAAATAATTGTGCTAATGAATATTTTGTTTTGTATATAGACGGAAACGACAATTGTAAAACTGACTTCGTCGTAAAATAACCCAAAATATTTTCAAATGCCGTAAAACAAAGCAATATCAACCAATACTTTTCTAAAATAAATGGGAAGTCATTCGTCTAAGTTTGATGATCTTTCCCATTTAGACTATCGTCTTTGTGGTAATTCTTAATGTTTCGGCGATGCACTCTTCTTCGGGTTTTTTTGTCGAACTCGGGATTTTTCGACCACACACTTTATTCAGTACAGTGGATTTATTGTTTTTATTCTGTTTAGCATAACCGGTTAGAAGTGTTAGGCAATAGTAAATATTACTTGTGATTTTCACCTCGAGTTAGAATTGTGACCTCCAGACGAGTCTACGTAGAAATTGCTAATTCAAACGTCTTTATTCGTGATGCTACATGTTCTGCTGGACAACTCAGACTGAATTTTAGGACCTTATATTTTTATCAACGCTACGAATTACTACTTAGTGTTCACCAATGGTCTGGGAAACCGGGGTCTAGTCCCAGTTCGAGTCATACCAAAGACTCAAAAAAGGGTACTTGAGGCCGCTTTGCTAAACACTCAGCATTATAAGGTAGGGATCAAGGGTAAAGTGGAGCAACTCAGGGAATGGTGTAGCGTCTTCTCTTACACCTCGGTGTGGTAGCTATTGAAAAGGGACCCTTCGGTTCACCCTCGACTAAGTTTGCCAACTTGACTTTTTAAGAATATAAACATTTTTTCACCTCAGCTCATATTGCAATTTAAAAAAAAAAACAATAAGTAACAAATGTCTACTCACAAAGTTTAATTTCATAGGCTGGTGAAGATATTAAGTTTATATTATTCAAGGTTTTCGGACTACTTTTTTTTCATCTTTATCGTTATATTCACAACGGTTCAGCTGATATGTACTGCGGCCTTCTTCAGGTGTTTGTCAAACTCAGGAGCCTGCACGGAACTTCGGACCACGTCCTTTATTTAATCCACAAGGGTCGCTTGGTCTAATTCTTTTAACGATAACTGGGCACAAACGTTAAGTATTTATGTATTGTTACTCGCCTGCTGTCAGGATTGAACCTGCAACCTCCTGATGATTGTATCTTTAGAAGCTTAGGGAGCTAACGCCTATAACCGCTACGCTATGTGTCCTGTGTGGATTGAATAAAGGACTTGGTTCGAAGTTCCGTGTAAGCTTCGGAGTGTGACAAGAAACACCTGTAGAAAGCTGAAGGACATATCGGCCGAAACGTTGTGAATATAACAATAAAGATGAAGACAATAGTCCGAAAATCCTGAACAGTAAAAATCATCAAGCTTCGTTTAAAAAAGTCAAACAACTAATATTAAGTTCATAAGTCCCTGAAATTTACACTGCCTTGCAGGACTCTTAGGCTTTTGGATAAAGAACTGCAAAGAGAAATAATGTGGCAGTCCTCACTACAAATAAAAATAATAAGGAATATTTATTATAGCTAAACACTTGAACGCAGTCATGGTTAATAGAATTATAACAATCTACCCTCATTGATTAAATAAAAGATTCGGTTCGAAGTTCTGTTTAGGCTTCCGAGTTCAACAAGAAACGCCTGAAGAAGGCCGAAGAACGCATTGTTCGATACTTGTGAATATAACGATGAAGAAAATAGTCCGAATGCTTTAAGTGATAAAAATGCAGAGATCAATTTTATTTTTTGACAGTCAGTTTTATTATGTTTTGATATATCTAATTATATTTTCAGGTATACAGATACTATTCTATATGTAGCATAGGACCCAAAAAAAGTTGTGTCAAAAAGAAATGAATTCGCAGAAAAGAAACACTCAAAACTTGAATCTCAAGGAAGAAAATAGTAGTCGCTTTTATTCGTGGGGATTACAGCGGACTGTTGTTAAAAAGTTCGTTCAATAGCTTTCTTCCTCGCCTTCTCTTTTTTTGTGTCGCTATCAAACGTCTTCTTTCTGTATCACTCTTTCCCTCCGTGCACTTCACCTAGCGTACGTAGAAAAGGTTCACCTTCCTCTTCTTGGCGATGATATCGTTGGCCTGTTCATTCTTATCATATCAGTCTGTTTGCTATGACAGGCTGGGTATGACATGGGTCGGGGCGTCGTGCACCTCTGTTGTAACCTGTTTGGAAACCTGTCTTGAACTGCCAAAATCTCGCAACTTGATTTTCTTATATAGCGATTTGATGGATCAATTCGAAGGTTCCCGAAGGTTCGATGATCACCAGTAGAACAGTAGTGCAACACGTGATAGTTCACATTTTATTTTAAAATCACGCTTGAACTCTACAAGTCACTCTGCCTGCACGAGCGAGGTTCGAGATATTTTTGATCCTCAGACCTATGTACCCAATGACTGATGACAGCTGATGAGCTCAAAAGGTCTGCAGCCTTGAGACCGCCGCAATTCAATGACGGTGCCCGTCCGTAATATGACATATAACCAAGTAGTTGAGACACATGGTAAGTAAGCGTGGGTTATTAAATGCGAAATCCTGTTTATATATATATATATATATATGTGTGTGTGTGTGTGTGTGTGTGTGTGTGCGTGTGTGTGTATGTGTGTGATATGTAACTTTCCATTCAAACCTTTTGGCAAAAAAAGGTAATCCAGTATTAGTGTCACAGAACTATAATATCATTCCAATAATTTAATTTCGTGCACGAAGACAAAAATACGAATGTGAATACGAATTTAATTGTGTACAAACAAATTGTTTTATCTAAATAGAATCATTAGTGTTAGATAGGAATACTTTAAACAACTTAACTGTAGGCAAACAATAAATCGCAATTTGTGAAACCATTTAACTTTGAGCAAACCAAGCAGGTGTGGTCTGTTTAAAAATGTTACCAACAAACTATTCATTTACAAATCGCACACCTACACACGCACGCATGCTCACACACACACACACACACACACACACACACACACACACACATATATATATATATATATATATAAACAGGATTTCGCATTTAATAACCTACAAAGGTTGAATTACCATAAAACACAACCAGCCGATCATGGACATTATTCCAAAAATAATTGCAAACAGCCTCGTCTTGGATTTGAACTCGGTATGTAGAGTTGGTTTTTTTCAACAGTTGCTGTATCGATAGAAAATGTCTACTCACAAAGTACCTACGTATATTAGGTTATCCAGAAATCTTTAAAGTTTGGTTTGGTTTTTTTTCAGATTGCATATCAACCTTTGTGGGGTATTTAATGCCAAAGCCATCCTCTCGGAGGACAGTTGTGGTACTATTTAACCGAAAGCTGGGGAGATAAGAGATTTCATATTTTTTTCCGGGGGTATTAGTTCGAAAATGAACGTAATAGTGTGACTGGATGATTTGTTGGTTCTTTGGGTTTTATGGCATATCAACCTTTGTAGGTTATTTAATGCCAAATCCATTTTTATACAAATAATCCATTCTATTTCAAACAATTCAGTTTAGCATGAGAACACAGTTTAACTTTCAAAAATAATTTTATTTCAAGCTATTCAGTTTATCAAACAGGTCTAATTCAGTTAAATCAGTTTCATATAAGTACAGATTTTGTTTACACAGTTAAATGACAAAACAGTTCTCTATTAAACAATTCAGCTTAGTGTAAGTAGAGTTTCAATGTAAAAACAGTTCCCTTTCAAACAATTCAGTTTAGCATAAACACGCATTTTAAATGTAAGTACAGTTTAATTGTCAAAGACATTTCTATTTCAAACTATTCAGTTTAGTCAAAGAATTCTAATTCAAACAATTCAGTTTAGCATTAACATGTAGTTAGTTCTATTTAACCCAAAGATAAGACCCTACCATTTTGGGCCAGAGTGGACCTGGGAGCAATGGCAATGAAAGGATACTTCGCATTTCCTAAAGCTCCAGCATCACTGGAGCCTCACTATCAGATTGTTTAGTGTCATATGCAGGACACTCGTTTGGGAGTTCTTACTCCTCTGCTGAGGAGCAGTCGGTTTATTCTACATCCCAAGCCGACTGGGCAAGCGTGACTGGAGTTCCGATTCACTTACTACAATGTCGAAGTCAACCACTTTAGCCACTACACCATGGGGACTTGCACAGAAATCTTTACGAACTCATATATTCGGACAGTTTTCATTCCAAATTTTCTTGCATATATATGAATTTTAGAATCTAAAGCTTTGGTTTTGTAAAATTTATTTTTTACGGCATATCAATTGGAACAAAATAATCCCCATTTTTCTTCCTATTCTCCATCTTATAATATACTAGGGTTCCCACAATAAAAACGCTTTGTGCTATATTCATATGGCGCTCGACAAATACTGTTTTTTTTTTCATTCATGGAATTGTTACGTCGTAATAAGATAATGCTGTTAAGAAATCCTTCATGTGAGTAGTGAGCATATTCATCTCTGCTTAACTTCTGCAATCAAAAGGGAACATGAGCCTTCAAAAGTCGTATTTGATTGGAAGAAACGGAGATGCGCAAAGGTCTCATATAAAATATGTAATAATAAAAGTGTTTTATTTAGATCGATACGAAATGTTCACATCTTGAAAACTTACTGTTCCCTACTTAACTTCGGTGATCTGACTGGGAACCGGGCCTTTGAGCGTGACTTGACTATAAGACAGACCTGCTTGTATTATACTGCAATCCTACATAAGTTAAAGACAGACCGGCAGACAGGTATGAAAAGAAATTACACACACACACATACACACACACACACACACACACACACACATATATATATATATATATATATATATATACGCGCTGTGTATATATGTATGCATAAAAATAGACATATATATATATATATATATATATATACGAAATAATGATTAAAAAATATATATTAGATTTATATATTTAATGCCATGGAAGCCACAAGGTCATGGGGACCCACACAGAAATGTATATTGAATGTACAATTGCCATCTCCGACAAAACCACAATCATCATGCTGAAATGAAATAAATCGAAAATCGAAAAATACAGTCGAAAACCGTTGGGATTGTGTAGGAATCTTTACGTATTCTTGTGTGTGTGTGTGTGTGTGTGTGTGTGTGTGTGTGTGTGTGTGTGTGTGTGTGTGTTTCTGTGGGTTATAGTTGCGTATTATTGTGTGTGTATGTGTAATTGGTATATAGTGTATGTATATGTGAAGGTACGTGGGCAGCACGTTCTTTTAACCGGATGCTACGCGTCAACGTATCTGGTTTATGCTATATTGGAAGTAAAGTAACTTGGCAGCCATAGTCGAGGATGACCAGAAGGCTCCCTTTTCAATAGCTACTACACGGAGGTGTAAGGGAGGGCGCTACTCCTTTCCTTGGATTGCTCCACTTTACGCTCGATACGTACCTTATAATGCTGAGTGTTAAGCAAGGAGGTATCAAGTACCATTTTTAATGTCTTTGGTATGACGCGATCTGGGATTGAACCCAGGTTTCCAAGATCATTGGCGAACACTCTACCCACAGGGATATATGGTGTATACGATAAGTTTCCCGACTTTTCCGTATGGGTATTTAAAATTGGCGTGGACTCTTGAAAATTCACTACGTTATTGCTATACATCTTATGAGATGACTGACCAATTTTTATGATTTCAAGTTCAAATGAACAGCTACAGCAGGAATTGGAATACACCATACTAAAGCCTCATTGTCACAACTGGTGAATTTCAAAAATGCAATCTGGACGTAAGGAACGATATGCAATAAAATTCTGTTTTAAACACGGAAAAAATGCCACAGAAACGTATGGAATGCTTCAGACTACTTTTGGACCATCTTGCATGAATCGAGCATCAGTTTTTGAGTAGCATAAGAGATTCAAGGAAGGCAGAGAGTCTGTGAGGGATGATGAGAGGTGCGAGAGGAGTAAGGGAATCAATACACCAGAGTTGATTGGCCAAAGGGTTAGAGTTAGGGTTACTATGTTGAGGTTTTAAGGGACTTCAGGGAGAGATTCCGTCGGAAGAGGCCAGCACTCTTCAAATTGGGTCAGTGGCATTTCTACCAGGACAATTCACCAGTCCACAATTCCATCCATGTCACAGACTATTTGACCAAGATGGGCATGAAGACAGTTCCTTACCCTCCCTATAGTCCAGACCTTCCTCCCTGTGACTTTTTCCTATTCCCTCTGCTCAGAGGCTGTTGTTAAGAGACAACTGAGATGAAAGAGGCTGTGACGAAGGTCATTGACACACAATGGGACTTCCATGGGGCCTTTCAGAAGTTGTTGGAATGGTACAACAACTACATTGCAGCTGGAGGGGATTTCTTCGAAGGGCACGAGAGTTTCATGTGTGTACTATCAATAAAAGTGCCTATACGAAAAAAGTCTGGAAACTTATCGTATGCACCTCGTATATATGTATATATAATATAATTTATTAGTAAACCTCTAAAAATCAACTGAATATTGGAATATATTATCATTATCATCACCGACGTCATCATCAAGGCCTCCCGACAGCACGAATTCCTTTGAATCTCTTTCACTAATTATCCCCGTAGACCATCGTTTTTTGTTACTCTTCATCATAGCAGTGTCTGCACAGATCTTATGAATGTAGATATTTGCTGGTATGGTTTGCACATATAGATCTATCCACTTGAGGGAGTCCATGATAGAAGGGCGCAAAGAATCGTGTTCTTTCCTCTTCAGCAATGTCCAACATGTCTTGCTCGTCTAACTTGGATGGTTTGTGCGATTTTTGGTAAGTGGCCGTACAATTGCTGTTTTTTGTGTGCTGCTTCTAGGATTTGTTCAAAAGAGCATGCAGCACCCCACATTAGTTATAATTAAGCCTTTTTTTCAAGCGTTTCGTTGATGTCGAAGTGAATCATGCATACACTAGTACTCATAAAGTTACAACTTGGGAGAAATCCCGTTTAATTTTTTCAGTCGTTAACCTTCCATAACAGTTCCTGTTTAACCTTGATGGGATATGGCTACCAAAACATATGGATTGGTCATCTAATTTCATAGCATGGCCATTTAAAGAGGAGATGGTGAAACCTGTATTAAAACATATGAACTCTGTTTTTATCTGAGTTCGTGTTGAGACCAATGACTCTTGCTGTCTGCTCCAGGATAAACTGCAGAGATGTCTTTAGCTGGTGTATTTTTAAGAAGCAGGTGTATTTTTCATTCCCGTTTTCAGGATCAATAATAGTTTCCACGAAATATCATCAGCTTACCGTTTTTTAGTCCTCCACATCCAGGACCATTTACGGTGGAGTTTTACCCCTCTGCACAGATGCAGTCAACGTTTTTTCTTTCTTTTTTTTTGGCGCGGGGGGGGGGGCAAACAAAAAAGAAAACAAAAAAACGCTGACTGCATCTATGCAGAGGGGTAAAACTCCACCGTAGATGGTTCTGGATGTGACACTAGACCATCTGATGATGAGTCGCCAGTCTTGAAGCTTCGGGTATTATTATTATTATTATTATTATTATTATTATTATTATTATTACACAGGAATTGCTACTCGAAACAATATAATCGTGTATAAATTATTAGTATTAGATACGAATACTTGAAACCATATAACTGTGTACTGTTATTATTATTAAATAGGGATAGTTATTTGAAACCATATAATTGTGTATAAATTTGATGCAACAAGAATAGTTACTTGAAGCGAATTTTTTTTACAAATTATTATTGTTATTAATTTTATTATTATTATTATTATTATTATTATTATTATTATTATTATTATTATTATTATATTTGTTCTTATTATTATCTATACAGCTGCATGGAAAACACTGGCATTATGTAGCTCGTAAGATGTTGATGTGCCGTAAATTTAACCAGCCAAGTAAATTAAATTCAAAGACATTAGATTAGATTGTTTGCTAATTTTTTTTTCTCAACTGATTAAAAAAAAATTAAAAAGAAAAATTCGTAATTAATTTGTGTCAGAAAAAATTAAATATTTAAATTTAAGTTATCATGACGCAAAACATGACGTCAGTTGGTGAACTGGACAAATTTAGTCTTTTGAAATTTATTATTTCTGATTGATTGATTGGTTGGTTGGTTGGTTTTGCATCATATCAAACGTTGTTGGGTTTCACTGTGCTTGTGGAATTTTGATTACGCTGACTGTATCTCCGGCAGAGAGTTATGACGCCCCCCCCCCCTCAAAAAGTCGTGCCCTCTGTTTGACACAATACTTCGTCTGATAGTTATGCTGCAGAGAATTGAGTACTCCTTCATTGCCATTACTCCCAGGCCAACTCTGGTCCGGACTGTTCGTAACTGTCAAGCATCTATCTATGGGTTAGTTTTTTCTCAAGTTGATGAATTCGAAAGAGATCATCATTGATTGACTGGAATTCGAACTCGATTACTGGAAGGAAGGAACGATAAAATTGTTGTCCTAACGAAAACAACACTACAGCTTTAGGTTAAAACGTTTATTGAAAAAATCAATTCAGGTGACATGATTATGTTGTAGAGCTAACATCTATTCAATGTAGCCACCTTCAGCCTCAATCAGCGCCTCGATACGGATCCGGAACTGGGAGCATGCCTTTTCCACAAGCGCCGGCGTGAGCTCGGCGAATACTCGGCGGATGGCGGTGATCAGGCTGGCTTTGGTGTTGTGGGAGGTCATGTTTGTGATGTTCTCAACCTATGACCAAACGAAGTAGTCCAACGGGTTCAAGTCGGGGGAGGAGGGGGACCAGTGAGAGAAGGGTACAAAGTCGTTGCATTCCTTCTGACTCCAAGCTTGGGTTTCTTTGGATTTGTGGCCCGGCGCCGAGTCCTGCTGCCACACCTAGGGTCTGCCACCGGCCACCTAATTGCACCAGGGTATCAGCACACACTTCAGCACATCCAGGTACACTTTGGTGTTGACTTTCAAGCCGACTTCGAAGGTGTGAGGTGGCATGAAATGGCCTTACGCTCCACCATCTCCAAAGGGTCGTCCGATGCGTTGAGCTATGCTCTCAAGCGTTGAACCGTCCGGATTTGCATTTTGAGATTGCTGGCAATGGTCTTGTTTTCATAACTTGGATCGGTAGAGAGCATTAGTTGTACAGCAGCGCATCTCTGATCTCTCTCGTTGAACATTGTGTCTCTTTCAGACATGATAGAAGGCTCCTATCGCTCTTTGGATTTGTACACAAGTGGCAAACTAGTAGATGGTCTGCAACAAAAAAGAAAACCGGTTTTCATCAAACGGAAATGGAATCATGTCGTCTTTTCTAGGGCAACAATTTTATCGTTCCACCCTGTAATTCGAGTCCGCAGTCCAGCCATTATGCCACGGACGACATAATTACGCCAATAGATATATAACTGCAAAGAACAAATATAGTTAAAAATCATTTCAAGCGGAATTTCTAAGAACTCTGTGTGACCCATAGATGGGACCCTAACAAGTAGTACTATTCAGGGTAAACATGTGAACCAGAGCATTGAAGGGTTGACTTACCCGAACCCCACCTATAACTGTTTAGTATAGTCGTGGTTAATTCTTTTAACCTTTGGCGACCCGAGTTCAAATCCTCGTTGCAGCTGTTTGCATTACAAAGATAGCTAACACACTAATAGATACGAATCCAATTATTTACCCTCTAGATATTATTAACTAGTAGTGCAGACAGGATTCTTAAGTAAAACTTAGTAAATTGCAATAATTAATATTGATATTTACAATCAAATCTTATAAAGAAATGTTTCCCGCCAGATCATGAAAGGTAAGCAGTGATGAAGCTGTTCACCACATTGATGGGTTACCCTTAATTAATTGCAGGTACTTTAAGAAATTTAATGCCTCCCTGGAGAGTAGTCCCCTGTCGTTAAAGCTAAAGTTACGAACTACGTCAACGTTGTGGTAAAGGCCTGTATGTCAGACTCAGAAAAGCTCTTAAAAATAACATCAATTAATATTTATACTTGCACAGAAAGCACAGGATCTCGGAAGTTAAACAGCCATTAATCTGCTTATATTTCAAATGAGTGAGCTCTGAGTTACTTTGTGTACAGTAAGCAGTCTATGTGCCAGACTAAGTGAAGCTTAGTAAATAAAAACATTATCTTATTTCTGCATAACAAAACCAAGTGTTTGTATATATATATATATATATATATATATATATACCTCCCACCTCTTATGCTATATAAAGTCAGTTTTTTTTTTGTTGACTTGAAGGGCCAGAAATGAATATCACGAAGAGATGTAAGGTATCCAGGAGTATATAATTACGGAAATACAGACAGTAACGGTTATCAGAAACTGACTAGAATCGTTTGACTCGTTTATCGAGTCAGTCACTATTTATAGTGTCGGGGAGAGTTCATGCAGTGACGTCATCGAGTATATCTCCATAAAAAAAATTTAAGCGGAATTTTCCTTCTCCTAAATCATACCGAACGTTAAGAATCAGTCTGCCCTACTATTTACACATAGCTGGAGAGAGATTAATTAGTATTCATACATTTCCCAAGAGTATTAGCATTATGTGAAATGCAAACAGTACCGCCCTGGAATTGAACTAGGTTCGCCGTGTCCGTTTCCTTCGACGGTAACCATTACATTATGAACGCCTATATTACAAAACGGAGAAAAGGAATGAGAAAGTTGTAATATATGGATTTAAGACATCTATTAACAAAGACTCTTTTGGCATTAGCCAGTCGTAATGATCACCCAGCAATAATCAAACTCACTAACAATAGACTGCGAGCCTTCTTACAATCCATAACATTCCTAAGCTACTCAATGGTCTGAGAGACTGGGGTTCAATCCCATATCGAGTTATATCAAAAGCTAAAACATATGGCCCTTGACGCCTCCTTGCTTAAAACTCAGCATTGTAAGATAAGGATCAAGGGTAAGTAAAACAATATGGTAGATATTGAAAAGAAGCCTTCGAGTCACCGTCGACTATGGTCGGCTAATATACTGCTTAGTATATATATATATATATATATATAGAGAGAGAGAGAGAGAGAGAGAGAGAGTAATTTGCAAGGCTTGAACTAAGGACAAAGTAGTAATTAATATATTAACTTTGCTTTCTAATTATTACATAATAACAAGGTGTTCAAAAGTCAAGCATAACTTAGATTCGGCACCAGGCCGAAAGAATTGAGTCTTAAGTGAGGATCGAACTCAATTCTCCTTAGTAATGGAACTCCAAGACTGATTGCAAAGCAATGTTCCCGATTAGGCTTAGCTTACTTTAAGCGCAACGTAAGAAGACTGAACCACTTAGTGAGTGGTGAACTCACTACTCAGTCGGATTTTATCAATTGGATAATTTGCTAACAACTACGTCACGAAGAAGTGCCCTCAAACCAAGCATAGTTTGGGAAAAGCAGCAAGTATGAAGATCGAACGCATAAGCGATAATCCTCAATTACTTAGCTAATCAAATTTTGGCAAAAAGACAGGAATACTTAGTACCCACTGAGAATCGAACAAACAATTAAGATGGTCAGTTGGTTGTGAGTCACATCACGACGAACAGCATAGCCCGGTCGGCTGAGGCAGTAGAAGACATCGACTACATCTCTGCTGAGGAGTAAGATTCCACCAACGAGTGTCCTGAATATGGTATTAAAAGACCTGATGAAGCTTCAGTTTTGGAGTTTTGGAGAACGGGGAGTACTCCTTCACTGCCATCACTCCCAAGTCCACTCTGGCCTAGAATGGTAACACCTTACCGGGTCCTATCTATGGGTCAAATAAAACTGTTTCACATTTTAAACAGTATGCAAACTAACGATTTATGTTAAATTTAATAGGTAGAAATAGAACTGTTTGATCATTTTACTGCGTGTAAATAATTAGCTGACGTTTAAAAGATTTGTTAATAAGACATAACAATATATGGAACCTTTTAACTAAGTGCAAACAAATGAGTAAAAGTGAATAGTATAATTAGTGTTAAATAGCAATAGTTGTAACCACTTTACTGTCTGCCAACAACTGATTAATATTGAATAGAATTATTAGTGTTAGATAGCAACAAATGGAACCATTTAACTGTGTAGAGAGAATAGTAATATTGTGTGCAAACAAATAAATTCTAACTCATTTAAAAATCAAAGTACTAACAAACTATACATTTACAATTCGTACACATATATATATATATATATATATATATATATATATATATTATTATTATTATTATTAGTAGTAGTAGTAGTAGTAAATTCCGGGTACAGGAAAATATATACAAAGTAATTAGCAAAGACACCATTGGCATTGACAGTAGGGGAACTCAAATAAAATAATAATACACACGAAGACCTTTTCGCCCGGCGCTTTTCAAGTTTTTACACACCGGAAAATTGGATAAAAACGGAGGATATTATTTGGATTTCCAAATTAGAGGTGAGAAAAAAACCTAAGTCACCCCAGTATCTAGTAGTTCCCCAAATATATTTAAAGTATAATTGTTTAACTGCTTGCATAGAGATCGGTTATTCATAGAAATATAAATCACCTCTAGAAATCTAAGATGGAATTTATCTCTAGCTCTATGCAGGACTGAGAAACAATCATCTTCATAACAGGTTCTGCAGCTATTTATAGTAAGCATATATATATATATATATATATGTATATATCAGGGGCGGAGACGGGGCTAGTGCTACTCGTGCCCGGCACGACCAATAACTCGGTCAATGTTATTCAAAATGGATTAAAAATCATCCATTAATTTCAAGCAAACATACTTAGTCTGATATCAATTAAATTACGTATCGATTCAAGTTTCGATAACTAAGTAGCCAAAAGTTCATAAATATATCTGGGAATAATACAACGATGCTGTTTTGAACGGATGGTCTTTGTCCGGCCACCGTCAGATTCATTGAACATCCCATAAAATCGGCTCTGACGTTGAACACGCGCAAATCCGTGCCGAGCACTAGACCCTTATAATAACAGTAATGTTAGAGAAATACGCTTTTGGCTGTAGTCAATAGCAAGAGCAACCCTAACACTGTGCTCAAAAATCTTAGCACGTGTAACTGCTGATAGATGTATTGGGAGGAGGGAGAGGGACCGAGAGAGAGAGAGAGAGACAGAAGAGAGACAGAGAGAGAGAGAGAGAGAGAGAGAGAGAGAAAGAGGATAGCAGATTAGAGCCGTCGCCGACGTCATCATCATCGCTATGGTAAATGTTGGTCAAACGGCGTGTTTTAATTCGTTTTTTCACTAACAGATGTCTATTTCTTTAATGAATGTTGCATATATTACATTCTGTAACTAAAATTTGTTTATTTGAATACATTTTCAACAAATAATCTTTATTTTAAGCGAAATTGAAACTACTAGCTGTGTCTGTGTATATTGTCATCAGTTTCTTTATTCTAATAAACATATTTTTCTCGTCATAGTAATGAACATCTTCTCTTTTCTTCTATACTTTTGAAAGGAAAAAAATAATCTTATCTACTGTATTAACAAGACTACAAATTATATAGTATCTTGATTGTTTACAAAAAAAAAAACCACCATGCAAGGTACGTTAGTCAATCTGTGCTATTCAATGGAGAATCACGCAATAGCAACTATGATGACTTACTTTGGGTCCACGAACCACGGGTTGGGAACTGAAGTTGACAGAGGGCGTGGTGGGGCACGAGTAGCAAAAATAGGCTAGAGTCGCCACTGATATATATATATATATATATATATATATATATATATAATTGTGCACAAAGAAATGATTAATAGAAAATAGAATTATTCTTGCTAGAAATAGTTGAAACCATTCAAGTGTGTACAAATAAAAAAATTAGCCCAGGCTCATTTAAAAAGTTTATCAAGAAACTCTGTTTACAAATCCTATATCTAACTTATATGTATAGAGAGGATTTGGTATTAAATAACCTGCAATGTTTGATATGCCATAAAATCCATCCTAACCAACCAAAGACGCGCAACCCAGCTGAAAGATAAGATCATAATAAAGGAGAGAAATTCATATACAGAAGGAAAATTATATATATATATATATGTGTGTGTGTGTGTGTGTGTGTGTGTGTGTGTGTGAGTGTATGTGTGTGTTTGTGTGTTGGCAAGAGGAAACAAAGTGTGTGAAGGGAAAATAATTGAAGAAAAAAGTCAGAAGAAAACGAAAGGGAATTTTCCCCCATGAATACGAAAGAAAGAATCATGGGAAAAGACTCGATATGATTGATGGCCTCGATATAATGAACTTTGTAAGAATCGAACACTCAACTAAAATGTACAGGAGAATGTGGCCAAGGCAAAGAGATAGAGAACTAAAATATAAAGAAGGTAATTAGAAAGAAAAATAAAAGATCGTAAAGAATAAAAAAACGAAAATTATAAACAAGAAATTTTTTTTTTAATTTTTGAACGTGAAAGACAGCTGGAAATCATATAAAAAAAATTAAGTGAGTGAGTGAGAGAGAGGGAGAGGGAGAGAGAGAGAGAGAGAGAGAGAAGACGAAGAAAATGACAAAATTAAAAAAAAATGAATGAAATAAACAAAAGAAATTTTTTTTCTTTTTACTTTTATGAAAGTATTAAAAAAGCAGGTAGAATTATAAAAAGAAAAGAAGAGAGAGAGAGAGAGAGAGAGGGGGGGGAGAGAGTACGAATGACAGCGAGAGCATAAAGAAAGAGAGAGAGAGTATAAAGGAAGAGAGAAAGAGAGAGAGAGAGTAAATTAGAAAGAAAAAAGAGAAAGAATGTAAAGAAAGACGAAAGACAATGTATGTATGCATGCATCTATCTATCTATCTATCTATCAATCTATCTCTGTCTGTCTGTCTCTCTCTCTCTCTCTCTCTCTCTCTCTCTATATATATATATATAGTAATGAAAGAATTATAAAGAGAGCAGGAAATTTTATGTCTGGCACAAGGTCTTAACTATGGGAAGCTTGCAGTAGATCTAACTCGCAACTCCGGAGTATATGACAAATCATCCACCAGAAAGAAAAAAGAGATAAATAGAATTTAAAAAAGAAAAAAACTCGAAAAAGTAAATGAAAAAATGAAAAGGCAAAAAGGACCGAAGAAAAACGGAACTGTTTTCTTTTTATTTTTTAATACGAAATAATAGAAAGGAAGGTGGTAATGGCATTAGAATTGACAAATTTAAGAAATGCAATTTTAGCCGACCGACGCTCAGTCAAGTTTCCGAATTACTTACGCTTATTATATTTAAAATGTCTTTTTTTTTTTTTGCTTTTTTATTTATTTATTTGTACAGAGTTTTTTCAAACGTCTTATGACGTGTGAAATGCTATGAACAGTTTTTTTTATTATTTTTTTTATTACTTTCAAGGAATTTCCTAATTTATTTACAGGGCCGATAATGATTTTAAAATGCAACAAAATATTTCATTTGGAGGTTTAAAGTATTTGAATAGTATTCACGTTCTTTCTCTCTCTTTCCCCACTCTCTCTTCATTTCGATGTCTCTTTCATATACACTCTTTTTCATCCAGTCCCCCCCTCTCTCTCTCTCTCTCTCATTTTTTTTCTTCTCTTTCTATTTTTCTTTCTCGAGCCCATTACCTTTCAAAGCCTCTCTGTAGGATTTAGAATACGCTGACTGTGTCCCCTACAGAGGGGTAAGACCAATACTACAAAATAAACAAAAAAAAAAAAAACGAAGTATCCTAGGTATAACATAAAACTGTATGAGATGGTGAGGCTGCATTTCTGGAGATCTGGAGAGGGTAGAGGTATCACTTCATTGCCACTAATTCCATGTCAACCCTGACCCGGAGTGGTAGTTCCTGTTGGTAGTTCTATTAGTCAAATAAAGTAAAATATAAAGTTGGTGAGCGTAGTCGAGGGCGAACCTAAGACTACCTTTTCATTATATACAACACTGAGGTGTAGGGGGCGCTACTCCTTTCACTGGATTGCTCCACTTTACCCTTGATCCGTAAATTATAATACTGAGTGTTAAGAAAGGCTGCATTAAGAACCACAATTGAGTCTTTGGTATGACTCGACCTGGGATTAAACCCTGGTCTTTCGGGTCATTGGCGAATACTCTACCCACTAGACAAATAGATCTACTTAAAAATGTGAAAAATACACGAGGAGTAAAAGAATATAAGACTAGACACGACTGGGTTGGAATGGGATCCAACGGGAACTGTGCAAGAAGTTTAAATTTGACCATACGAACAAATTGTATATAAACAACCAATAATCCTTCCTAGAAAATGAGACACACAAACTTTTTAGGGATTTTGAGTTACTAACAGATCACATAATCTCGGCCAGACGACCAGAACTTATGATAGTCCACAAAAAAAGAGAACTAACCGAATAGAGGAATTAGCTGTTCTCGCTGACCATAGGGTAAAACTGAAAAAAACTGAAAAGAGAAAATTATGTAGACTTTGCAAGAAAACTGGAAAAAAACCATGGAACATGAAAGTGACGGTGATACCAATAGTAATTGGTGCGTTCGATACAGTCATCTAAGGACTGGTACAGGGACCGGAGGACATAGAAATTAGAGGACGAGTGAAGACCATCCAGACTACAGCATTATTAAGATCAGTTAGAATACTGAGAAGAGTCCTGGAGACGTGAGAAAACTTGCTCTCACACAAACTCCAGTGAGAAAGTACGCTGGCGTAAAAAACTCTCGAAAGAATAAAGTAATAATGAAAGGGTACTTCACATTCACCAAAGCTCCAAAACTGGAGCCTCACCATCCAGGAGATGCCCGTGGTGTAATGGTTATCGTCGCAGGATATGGACACGGCGACACGAGTTCAGATCTTGGACGAGACTAATTGCATTTCACGTAGCACTAATACCCTTGGGAAAGGTATGAGTCCAAATATTCTCCCTCCAGCTATGGGTAAATAGTAGGACAGACTAGGTTCTTCAGCCTTGGTGAGGCGACTAGTCTAGGAGAAGGAAAACTCTGAATTCAAACCTGTTAAACTCTGCTTAAAAATTGACCTTGTGTCATATCCTGTCCGAGCGGAGGGGTTGGTAAATAGGACCATCCAGGAGATGCATTCCGCGTATGCTCCTACCCAACCAACTGAGTTAAATTCATAAATTCATGCAATACAAGAAACCATTTAACTGTGTGCAAATAATTGAGTTCTTACTCGATCAAAAATAAAGTCATTCGCAAACTATACCCTTACAATATATATATTTAAATTGGTCCACTAAGTGATATATTATTTTTTATGAATTATTTATTTCAAATTTACATTCATGTATGTTTACAGTTTGTTGCTTTTGAGTTCGAGTCTCATTGGTTTCCCCATTCATATGACATTGTACCTCATCTAAGCAAAAAGCCAAGTAGATTCCTAACTGGAAACCTACACTTGCGGATGGACGAAATAAATAATTCGTAAAAAAAACCCATAAATCTTTTAGTGGACAAAGTCATTTTGAAATATTTACTTTTTTTTTCTTTACACACACACACACACACACACATGCTGCTGATGTTGTTACATAATACCTTATAGTTCCCTTGCCGACGTGGTACGCTTGTTGGCCGAGCGGTCTGATACTAAGTCTAACATGAAGTTGGGCGGGTTTCGATCCCAGCTTCAAGCGTCCTACGTGTCCAGCTACTCTAAAGAGTTGTGATACAAGGAAACAGTCTGTCTCTGGATGAATATATATGTATATATATATATATATATATATATAAATTGGATTTAGCACTAAATCACCATCAAGTATTGATACGCCATTTAACCAAATAATCGAATGTAAGTCGGTTTTCATGGGTAGAGTGGCAACCCCAATGAGCCGTGTTTTCAAATTCATCGATTTTCCTTCTCCTTGCTTGGTTTACCTAAAACCTAAAGAGCCAGGGTATGTGCTTCTACTTAATCCTACATAGAAGTAGCATAAAATCCACTTTCAGAAAGTGGTTTCCTGATTACGATAAGAAACTTCATACAGTAGTGAGGCTCCATTTCCAGAGCTCTGGTTAGTGTGGAGTTTCTTGTCATTATTTGATTGGTTGGTTGTTTGGGTTTTATAGCATATCAACCTTTGTTGATTATTTAACGCCAAATCCATTTTGATGTAAATAATAAGTTCTATTGCAAACAATTCAGTTTAGCATGAGTACACAGTTTAATTGTCAAAAACATTTCTATTTCAAACAATTCAGTTTACTCAAACAGTTATATATAACAATTCAGTTTAGAGTATGTTCAGTTTAAATGTCAAAAACAGTTCAATTTCAAACAATTCAATTTAGCATGAGCACACAGTTTAAATATACGTACTGTTTAATTGTGAAAAAAAGTTTCTATTTCTAGCTACTCAGTTTAGTGTAAATACTGTTTCAACGTCAAAAAACAGTTATATTTCAAATGATTCAGTTTATTCAAACAGTTATGTATAACAATTCAGTTTAGTGTATGTACAGTTTCAATGTCATAAAACAGTTCCATTTCAAACAATTCAGTTTAGCATAAGCCCACAGTTTAAATGTAAGTACGGTTTCAGTTTACCATAAGCACGCAGTTTAAATGTAAGTACGGTTTAACTGTGAAAAACAATTCTATTTCAAGCTATTCAGTTTAATCAAACAATTCAGTTTAGCATAAGTATGCCGTTAATTCTTTTTAACCCATAGATAGGGTACTATCAGGTGCTACTACGCCGGGCCAGAGTGGACATGGGAACAATGGCAATGAAGGGGTGCTCCGTATTCCCCAGAGCCTCGGCATTACTCACCATCAGTTTGTTTGGTGTCATATCCAGGACACTCACTGGGGGGCTCTTACCTTTCTGTAGGCGCGCAGTCAGTGTATTCTACAAGTCATCATTTGAGATCAATTCTGATCATTGATGGTAGTACGTGTAAGGTTCCATCTATGAGTCAAATTGATTTGTTAGAAAAGTATAAGTGAAGAAAATAGAAAATAAAGTAATCCAAAATTGATGAATTTATTACAATGGAAAGTTAGCATTAAAACGTTTTGGTTTTAATAAAGAGTCATCAGAACTTTAAGATGGGGAAAAATGTTACTAGCGGTTGGTTGGTTATTTGTTTGGGTTTTATGGCATATCAACTTTTGTTGGTTATTTAACGCCAAATCCATTTTTATGCAAACAGTCAGTTCTATTTCAAACAATTCAGTTTAGCATGAGTATACAGTTAGTTCTATTTAACCCACATATAGGGCCCTATCTGGTGCTATTACGCCTGGCCAAAATAGACCTGGGAGTAATGGCAATGAAGGGGTGCTCCCCATTCCTCAAAGCTCCACCATCACTGGAACCTCGCCATCAGATTGTTTAGTGTCATATCTGGGACACTCTTCGGGACGGGGTCTTACCCTTCTGCAGAGGTGCAGTCGGTGTATTCTACAGCCCCAGCCGACTGGGCAATGTTGCTAGAATAGTGATAGATGTTTTAATAGAATAACTGGAGAAAAGAGAATATATATATATATATATATATATATATATATATATATATATATCTGTGGATGACAATATATATATATATATATAAAGAAAGATCACGTAACCGTTCTTTTTATGTATATTTTATCTTTTCTTCGGTTATTTTATAAAAATAAATATCACTATTCTTGCATGTCTTGGACAAGATTATGATAGAAGAATGGAACGTCAGGGTGTCACAGATTCTCATGAGCAACACTCTTCTGGTTTTGAACCCAGAGCTTTTTCCTTCACCGAGATCGGTCACCCGACCCAAATTAGTGAGCTCTTTTTCCTACAATTTAAGCTATAGCTGAGAAATGGATCTTTAACTATATATATAGCCATCCACAGATAGACTGTTTTGTTGTATCACAATTTTTTTTGTGGGGTCAGATATGCGATATTTTCGAAGATGGGATTGAAACCTGGCTGACTCAAACGCCAACCCAAAATTCTACCGCCCAGCTAAGAAGAAACTAGCGTAAGCGAAGGAATTTTAAACGCTCAAGTATCACTTTTTCCTTTGTTATTCAATCTCAAAGCCATCCTTAAATATATTACTGGTGGTATTTAACACATTGTTTGGGTGATACAGAATTTCATACTTTTTCAAGGGTCCGAAAGTGAATGTGATAGCTCGATCAAATTCACTTTCTACAATGTTAGAGTCTAGCGCATAAGCCACTGCACCACGGGTACATACTTATATATATATATGTGTGTGTGTGTGTGTGTGTGTGTGTGAGTGTGTTTGTAACATTTATATTCATAGGAGGTACCCGAAATAACTGGAATTATTAACTTATCCCTTTTCACAACACTGGAAAGAAATGGAAGAACATTTTAGAATTGTTTTCCCAAATAGTGACGCACATTAAAACAATTGTTTTTATAATCTGCTTAGAAAAAGTTCTAGTCACAAGTTTTGCCAAAACGTATTTTATTTTCAAATCTGTTAATGTCTATCAAAATTTCTGAGAAGAGAGATTGTTATTATTTCCCTGATTTACACATCACAGACTATTGTCTTAATCCTTGATGTTATACTCACAGTATTTCGGCAGCTGTAAAAAGTTACAAAATAAAAGAATAAATAAAACAAAAACAAACAAATAAGTATATTAAAAACTAAACAAGCCTGTCGTTGTTAAAGAAACAGACAAAAGAACATTAAAATCACTATCGACTTATAACCCTTGACGATGGCTGAGAGGTGAAAATAATTCATAAAGAACTTTTAATTGGAGTCTATATACGGTCGTAAAAAAGGTTCAGCGGGAATGAGTTTATGTAACGAAGTTCATAGTTGTGGTTAGAGTAGTAAATAAATGGGCCGGAGCACCGAAGTTCAAATCCTTAACTAAGCTGTTTGCATTTCATATAAGGCAAATACACTTTAACATGATGTTCAACTAATATCCGGTCCCAACTTATTATTGAATGGCAGGGAAAATTGACTTCAGTTTTATTTCGTTTAAAAATGAATTTGGGTCACAAGTTGATTTTGATTGAACAGGACAATATGTCGGATTAACAAAATATATGAAATATTCATCGGCAGGGATAGCGAAATGATAAAAAGTTTACCTCATGTACTGAATAAAAGGTTCAAGATCTATATTCTTGGAGGCTTTCTGATTACTAGAGAAGCATGAATAAAAACAGAGGACGGTGCAGCGGTTGAAATTTATTTGGTTTACTTTGCTTTAATGGCATATCAACCATTGTTGGTTATTTAATGCCAAATGCTCTTTATACATATATGTCAGATATTTATGATTTGGTTTAGTCTAGTTTTAAGGTGTATCAACCGTTGTAGGTTATTCAATGCCAAATCCTCTTTATACATATACTAAATATATATGATTTGGTTTAGTTGTCTTTTATGGCATATCAACCATCGTAGATTATTTAATGCCATATTCTCTTTATACATATATATTAAACATATAGGATTTGGTTTGGTTTTCTTTTATGGCATATCAACCATCGTAGGTTATTTAATGCCATATTCTCTTTATACATATACATTGAATATATTTTTTGATTTGGTTAGTTTTTATAGCATATCAACCATTGAAGATTATTTAATGCCCAACCGTCTTTATAAATACACATTAAACATATATGATTTGGTTCGATTAAGTTTTATGGCATATCAACCACTGTAAGTTATTTAATGCCAAATATTCTTTAAACATACATATCAAATATATAGGATTTGGTTTAATTGGATTTTATGGCATATCAACCACTGTACGTTACTTAATGCTTAATCCTCTTGATACATATATATTGAATATATATGATTTTGTTTGGTTTGGTTTTCTTACATATCAACCATTATAGGTTATTTAATACCAAATCCTTTATATATATATATATATATATATATATATATATATATATATATATATATATATATGATTTGGTTGGGTTGGCTTTTATGGCATATCAACCATTGAAGGTTATTCAATGCCAAATATTCTTTATACATATATATCAAATATAAATGATTTTGTTTGGTTTGTTTTTATGAAATATCAAATATTGTTGATTATTTAATGCCAAAGCCTCTTTATGCATATATATTAAATATATATAATCTGATTTGGTTTGTTTTTATTTGATTTTTATGGTATATCAACCTTTGCAGGTTATTCATTACCAAAGCCTCTTTATACATATATATTAAATATATATAATTTGCTTTTGTTTGGTTTGGCTTGGTTTTCTGGCATATCAACCATTTTAGATTATTTAATGACAAATCCTTTTTATACATATATATCAAATATATGATTTCTAAACGCATTTTGTAGATAACATTTTCAACGAGCCTGAGCTCATTTTTTTTTATACAGTTAAACGGTTTCACTTTCAATCTAATAGGAATAATTCTATTTACAATCAATCATTTGTTGGCCCCCAGTTCAATGATTTCAAGTATCACAACGTATCACTAACAATTCAATTAAACATCAGTTATTAGTTTACACAGTTAAATGATCAAACACTTCTATTTCAAACAATTTGGTTAAGATTAAGTACACATTTTTTTTTGTTTCCACACAAATACTTGTAAAAACAATTCTATTTCAAACAATTCCGTTTCGCGTATGTACACGGTTTAAATGTCAGACAGTTCTATTTGACACTTAGAGAAGAGCCTATCAGGTACTACCTCTCCGGGTCACAGTGGACCACGGAGCGATGGGAATGAAGGGGAACTCCGGATTCCAAAATCTCCAGCAATACTGGGGCCTAGTCATCAGATTGTTTAGTGTCAAAACAGGACACTTGTTGTGGGGTCTTACCCCTCTGCAGGATTCTAGTCGGTGCATAAATGCAGCCCCGCCCGACTGGGCCTCGTTGGGAGAGTCTTACCCCCTGCAGGGATCTAGTTGGCCTATTCTGCTGACCCGGCAGAGCAGATTTTGAAATACTGTTTAGAGAATAACCAAGATGATAAAAAATAGACCAAGAGGTGTAATTAATGAGAAATTGGTCCCTTGGAGCAGTGGGTAGAGTGCGAGACTGTGACATCGTAGTAAGCGAGTTAGAAATCTAATCACTCATTTGCCTTCACTTACGGACTAATTCCCTCTTAAATCTCCCAGCTGTAAGTAAAATAATTCCACCACTGTTCTGTTAGAAGAATGATTTTGGGCATTAAACAACCCCTAAGGAGTGATGTGTCATTAAACAAAGAAATTAAACCAAACAATGGGGATATTCTTATGAACACTGACTTCCTTGACAAACCCGCCCGGTGAAGAACTTTTGTGCAGAGAACAGTTTTAAGATCTTTATTTTTCGGCCTAAAGATTGGATTCATGCCTATCTCAAAAGTATTAATGCGAATTGAAGCTTAAATTGCTTCGTCTAAGATCTGAAATCGCATCAACAGTTTTATTTTAAGCGACGATAACTGTTACGGCAAATATATGCAAGGACGATGCAAAATACTGATAATTTCAAAGATACGATTAAATGAGGCCAATTGTTTTCTCACACAGACACACAAGCACACATTTATATATGTTTGCAGAAATTGAAATAAACAAAATAATCCAAATTTGATAAATTTATAATGAAAGTCAACGTTTTAATAACCTTCTTCAGGACTTTAAAATCTTAAACATTCAGTGTTCTTATTTGAAAAATGTACGTTCATGAGTCTTTCTTCATATACATATTATTTTCTTCTAATATTTCAGTAAACATCCATTGCTGAGCCTGATTAAAAAGATAAAAATTTTCATGCCTTTTCTTTGGGTAGCAAAGGAATATGTACGTAAAAATCGAACCTCGAGAAATGAGTTCCAGAATCAACCCTTTTGGTATCTTTTGGTAGGAAAATAAAAAAAAACCTTTGAAATAAAACCAACGGTTCTCAGTGCCACCAATTATCTTATTATGTAGACAAATGGTGTGGCATACAAATGACACAATCGTCTGTTGCAACAACCCAATTGCGTACATGTGTCTTACTACCTTATTATCTATCGCATCATGAATATCTTTACCCCTCCATATATATATATGAATACATATATGAATATATTGTCATTAACAGACTGTTTCGAAGTATCACGACTCTTCAGTGTGACTTTACACCTGAGACGCTCCAAGCCGGGATCGAAAACTGCCTAACTTTTCGTCAGGCTGATGACATACCCCTAAGCCAAACCTGCGACTCAACATCAGCTCGGGAATTAATACATATGTATTAACTTTCGTTTGTTTACATTTTGCGTTATCGGATACCGAAGTGCTCAATTTGTTTGAAGAGCTTTACATTATGCGAGTGGAAACCAATAATTCCTTCGCTAAAGTGCTCAACCCACGGTGAGGGGAGCGCATATTCATGGGAGTACAACATTTTATTCTATTTACCAACCCCTCCGCTCAGGCAGGATATGACACAAGGTCAATTCTTAAGCGGAGTTTAACAGGTTTGAATTCAGAGTTTTCCTTCTCCTAGACTAGTTGCCTCACCAACACTGAAGAACCTAGTCTGCCCTACTATTTTCCCATAGCTGGAGGGAGAATAATTGAATTTATACCTTTCCTAAGGGTATTAGTGCTATGGTGAAATGCAATCAGTCTCATGCAGGATATGAACTCGTGTCGCCGTGTCCATTTCCTGCGACGATAACCATGACACCACGAGCACCTCCAAATCTTTTTTTATTAAAGCTAGTAAGTAAGTAAAGTTAGCGACCATAGTCGAGGGTGACCCGAAGGCTCCCTTTTCGATAGCTACTACACCAAGGTGTAGGGGAGGGCGCTACTCCATTCCCAGGATTGCTCCACTTTACCCTTGAACCGTACCTTATAATGCTGAGTGTTAAACAAGGTGGTATCAAGTTCCATTTTTAAAGTCTTTGGTATGACTCGACCTGGGATTGAACCCAGGTCTCCCGGGCCATTGGCGAACACTCTAACCGCTGGGCCAAAATTTTAGTCATAACGGTACTAAAAGCATAAAAAGATCATAAATAAAAAATATGTTTCGGAAACTCTACCGAAATAATGTTAAGACTTAACAGACATTCCCTTTTTTTACGGAGAGACTGTCTGCCGGGGGTTATCCTCGTGGTGTAATGGTTAAAGCGATGGACTACGGAATCGTAGTAAGCGAGTTCGTACTCCAGTCGTTCTATTACGTTCACTTTCGGGCAAATACCCTTGAGAAAGGTATGAACCCCCTCATCCTCCAAGCTATGGGTTAAATAGTACGACCACTGTTCTTCAAAGAGAATGGCTTCAGCATTAAATAAACCTACAAAGGTTGATATGCCATTAAAAACAAAGAAACCAAAGATACCAAACTGTCTGCCGGACAAAATACGGATAGTCTCCAATACTTTCGCATAAAATGCCTTTCTTAATACCAAGAAAGTATTTGAAAGTATTGGTGACTATCCATATTTTGTCCGGCTGACCGTCTCTCTGTAAACAGAGGGAACGTCTGCAAGGACGTGATATCATTTCGGCGTAGTCTCCAAAATAAATTTCTTCTCCATCATAAGTATTTCCCTTATATATATATATATATATATAGAGAGAGAGAGAGAGAGAGAAAGAGAGAGGGGGGAGAGGGAGAGAAAGGGAGATATATATAGAATGAAAGAGAGAGTGAGTGAGTGAGAGAGATGGCTAAGGTAGAGAAGAGATAAAAAAAAAAGACTTAGACAAAATGATGTGTACTAAAATCAGAGAATTCTGACATATGGCGGAATTGAAAAAATGTCCGTAAGATATCTGCGACCAACTTAAACAAGAGATAACAAACAAACACACAAACACGCACCCAAGTCAAGTACAATAAATAAATGTATGAATATATATGCATACACACGTGCATATATATGTGTGTGTGTGAGTGTGTGTGTGTGTGTGTGTGTATATATTTGCTAGCTATTGAGAAATAAGTCTATTTACAAATAGGTAATATGCACCAGTAAACCTATATGACTGATAAGTACACATACACACAACTGAGACCAACAGATAGATAGATAGATAGATAAGTTGAATAATTTCCTGTATATGTCTGTGTATGTGTGCGTATGCATGTATGCGTGTGATTTTGTGTAAAAAGAAAGAACGTAAGAACGAAAAAAAAAAGATAAAAGATAGAAAGAAAGACTGTGTGCTATCGGACGTGGTGAGTTTATTAATGGAGAATGAAATTATAACCATGCCCCTTATATTTCTGTATTTGTGCCACAGCTGAGGTAAGGTTAGTGACTAAATATATTTGCAGAAGCAAACGTACTACCATAACCACTTATAAATATATATATATATATATATATAGAGAGAGAGAGAGAGAAATTGTCAAACGCTTATATATATATATATAAGCGTTTGACGATTTATCTATATGACATTTTAAGTGACGAACATTAAATGTGCATAATTTGCATAAATAAAGTTTTAGATCTTTCTTGACACAATATCTTATCACATCGAACACTTTTCTTATTTAAATCTTATCTAATTTTATTATCTATCAATCTCTCAATCTATTTGATTTGGTTTAACTTCATGGTATATCAGCCATTGTTTTTTTTTAATCTAATACCAAACCCTGTTTACATATATATATCAAATAGATGATTTGTGAAAACATTTTGAATATAACAATTTTAAAAGAGCTTGAGCTCATTTTTCTTTTTTTTTCCGCACATATAAATCGTTTTAAGTATTTCTACATAAAACTAACAATTCTATTTATTATTGATTATTTGTTTGTTCTTAGTTAAAAAGTCTCAATAACAACTTAAAAATTAATCATTTGTTTCTCATATGTAAATGGATATAGAAATATGATTTGTAAGTAACTAGTTTGTAGGCAGTTTCCTTTTCAAATGAGTCAGCATTACTTATTTGTTTGCACATAGTTAAATGGTTCCCAGTAATACTATGTGTCACTAACAATTTGATTAGGCAGTGATTTGTTTGTATACAGTTAAATAGTCAAAGAGTTCAATTGCTAACCATTCAATTTAGCATAAGTAAGTTCTTTGTTCGAACAGTTCGTTTTGACCCATAAATAGTACTCTATAAGGACTTACCACAACTGTCTTAAGTATACCTGGGAGCAATGGCAATAAAGAAGTACTCCTCATTCCCCATAGCCCTAGAACTGGAGCCTTGCCATCAGATTTCTTAGTAACACATCCAGAAAACTCGTTGTTTGAGGGTGGGTCTTACCTCTATGCAGAGTCGGTGTATTCAGGTATCCATGCCGGCTGGGATCTATCTATCGATCGTAAGTTGGCCGACCATTGTCAATGGTGACCCGAAGGTGACCCGAAAGCTCCCTTATCAAAAGCTACTATATCGAGGTCTAGGGAAGAGCGCTACTTCTTTTCTCTGGGTTTCTCTACTCACCATTGACCCATGCCTTTTAATGCTGAGAGTAAAGCAATGCGGCAATAAGTATCATTTTTTGAGTCTTTGGTATCTCTCAACCTGGGATTGAACTCCGGTCTCGTGGACTATTGGCAAATACTCTAAACCTTATGCCAATGGGCTGGTATATAAAAAGTAAGGGACGGACTTACAAACTGATAGATGTAGAGGGGCAAAGCGTCAGAGACAGAATAAAACGAGGGAGAAAGAGAGGTGGATGGATTTTTAAATATCCATGGCACTGTGCACAAAATGTAGCTCACAGAACATTAAGCTTATTAAAAAAGATACGTACATGACGCATACTGGCTTTATTTTCCTTTAATTTGGTTAGTTCTGGGGAGATGACAGCGCACACGTGTATGATATTAAGGGACCTTTAACTGCTTGAGTCATGTACGAAGCACGGCTCGCGGCGATAACGGTAGGGGAGGTAACTAGTGTATACCTGCTCCACATAAGATAGGAAAGCAATGTAGACATATAAAAGGTACTAGAAAATTTTATTCTTTGTTGTTTGTGCTTTTTGGGGATTTTTTTATTTAGTTCTTTCTTTGTTTTTTTCTCTGTGTGTGTGTGTGTGTGTGTGTGTGTGTGTGTGTTGGCGAGGATAAACACGAATCTTTACAAAATGGATGGCAAATAATTTGAAATTTTAAAAAAGAGATAAAGAAAGATTTTAAAAATGCAATAAGGAAAAAACAAAAACACAAAAAAACAAAGAAGAAAAACAAAAGAAAGACTATGGCAAAACGAAGAAGAAATAAAGGACATAATGAAACTATTTCAATAGAAAAAAGTGAAGTCATTATATATATATATATATATATATATATATATATATATATATATAAAAAGAAGTGCTTGTTTATTTATATTTGTTTCGTTACATTATTGGGGGCATGCGCCTGTTAAAATAACCGCCGAAATAACTGTCAAAATTTTAAGATCTCTCGTCATTTTATATACATCTATATCTAAACAAAACAGGGAATCAGAAGAGTAAGTGCAATAACAGAGATAGGACCACACACACAAACACACACACACTCACACACTTCAAATACACCTATATATATATATATATATATATAATTGTTTGTTGCTCAGGGGAACTTTCTGGCGGTAATGTGTTAGATAGACATGAGCACGTCTGTCCAGAACAAAACTGCAATATCTGTGTGGTCTGTTTGGTATCAAAGTGTTGCTGCTTTGCAGATCTACCAAGGATTAATGTGTGGATTTTCTGTATACATATACATGTATGGAAGTTAGACCTGACCAACAAAATAAAACTCAGTTTTTTTCAAAGCAGCGGTCATGTCGATAATGCTATATGGATGCACTACATGGATGCTAACTAAACGTATGAAGATAAAGCTTGACGGCAACTACACAAGAATTCTGCGAGCAGTATTAAACATGTTCCGAAGGCCGTACTCCACAAAGCAGCAGCTGTACGGCCACTTACCACCCATCACGATAACTATCTAAGTTTGACGAACCATACATGTGGGACACTGCTGGAGAAGTAGTGACGAACTCATAAGTGACATATTCCTGTGGATTCCTTCACATGGACGAGCAAAGGCAGGACAGCCAGCTAGAAACTATATACAACAGCTCTGTGCTGATACAGGATATAGCCTTGAAGATATCCCGGAAGCGATGGACGATAGAGAAGGTTGGCGGAAGCGGGTCAGGGAGATGCTTGCTGGCAGCGTGACATGATGATTGACAAAATGTAATATAAAAATATCATATGTACGTATGTACGTGTGTGTGTGTGTGTGTGTGTGAGAGATATTTTAATTCTACATTTTGTAATATCGTAATTTTTTCTCTTTCTATTTTGAAATCAATCTCAAACAATTTATCATAGCACCATTTCTTTCTTAGTATAATGGGAAGACCGGTCCTCTTGCGTAAAAACTTAATAAAATCAATCAATGTTGTTATTCTTATATTCTAGCACAGAAATTTAGTACAGCAAATTGATTCTACTTCATATCCAATGATCAATTTGTTATGAACCCAGCCAAATCCCGCTCTTCCGAGATGCTGCCATTTTGTTTTTTTTTTCATAGTGCAGGAAAGATTCAGAATTTATCAGTTCTCCTTCGTTCATTTTACACGCATATTACTTATGAAGAATCACGCGGCCAGCTCAAATATTGGATATTAATGAATTTTTAACGCAAGGAAATTAATTGATTTAAATTGCCTATTGTCTTATGTACGTGTAGGCACGTGTGTCTGTGTGTGTCTTTGTGTGTGTGTATGTGAGAGTGAAAGAGTATGCTATAAGATTAAGACACTCTTCCAGATTATATGTGTTTGTAGCTAGTATGAGTAAGATTATTTAGGAATGTGTATGTGTATGTCATCGGAACAGTATTGATCCATGTATGTGTGTATGTGTATGTAAACAGATCGGAATATACCATCGTTTAAAGCATTTTAAGAATTAAATGTGCCCGAATGCTACCCTGCAGAGCGGAGTATGAACTGAAAGGTACTAATATCTCACCTTCTTAGATTTGGGGTGTCCTCGTGGTGTAATGGTTAAAGCGATGAACTGCAGAATCGTAGTACGCGAGTTCGTACTCCAGTCGCGCTATTATGTTCACTTTCGGGCAAATACCCTTGGGAAAGGTATGAACCCCCTTATTCTCCCTCCAGCTATGGGTAAATAGTAGGACGGACTAGGTTCTTCAGCCTTGTTGAGGCAACTAGTCTAGGAGAAGGAAAACTCTGAATTCAAACCTGTTAAACTCCGCTTAAAAATTGACCTTGTGTCATATCCTGCCCGAGCGGAGGGGTTGGTAAATAGTACCTTCTTAGATTTTAGCCCACTTATCAGGGGCTGCTGAATACTCCGATTGTATCTCTGCAAAAGAGCAAGACTCCACCAAAATGTGTGCTTGATATGACACTAAGCCCAGTCCGTTTAGGCTGTTGAGTACACTAATTGCATCTCTGTAGAGAAGTAAGGCTCCCCAACGTGTATCCTTGATATGACACTAAGCCATACCATACCAGTCCGCTGGGGCTGTAGAATACACCATCTGCATCTCTGCAGAGTAAGAACCCCGCAAACAAGTGTCCTGGATATTAAATTAAACAATCTGGTGGTTAGGCTTCAGTAATGCTGGATCTTTGTGGGATAGGGAGCACCCCTTCATTGTAATCGCTCCCAGGTCCACGCTGCCCCAGAGTTGTATCATCCGATAGAGTCCTGTCTATGTGTCAAATAAAATTGTTTGACATTTACACTGTGGTCAAACAAATAGCATGTTAAACTGAATTGTTAGAAATAAAAATGTTTTTACACTTAATTGTGTGTTAATGAAAAAAACTGTGTAATTATGCTAAATTGAATTGTTAGTAATAGATTTGTTTGATCATTTAACTGTGTGTAAACAAAAGAATGATGTTTAATTGAATGTTTAGGGATGCATCACAATATCCGAAAATATCTAACTCGATTCAAACAAACGATTTATAAATAGAATCATTCGTATAGGAATTTGTAGGAATAAGTGAAAAAGATTTACTGCGTGAAAAAAAAAAAGAATTCAAACTTGTTTAAAAATATTTCCAAAAATGTGTATGTAAATCACGTATTTAATATATATGTTTAAAAAAATCTTGGCATTAAATAACCTACAACGGTTGATAAGCAATAAAAAGAAATCAAACTAATCATATATATTTAATATAAAGAGGATTTGGCACTAAATAATCTACAATGGTTGATATGCCATAAAACACAACCAAATCAAATCATATATATATATATATATATATACATATATATTTGTGTGTGTGTGTGTGTGTGTGTGTGTGTGTGTGTGTGTGTGTGTGTGTGTGAGAAGATCATTTGGAATTAAATAACCTACAATGGTTGATATACCATAAAATCAACCCAAACTTCTGAGATTTGTATTATTTCAAATAAGTTCATGTGCTTTCTGTTAAACAGAAAAAACGATCGTCAGTTGAAAGTTTTCTGTATATATATATATATATATATATATATATATAAATATATATGTATATTTATACTTCTGGTTGCCCTCAACTACGGTCGTTAACTAATATATATATATATATATATATATAAGTAAGTAAGTTGACGACCATAGTCGAGGGCAAACAGAAGGGTCCCTTTTCAATAGCTACTACACCGAGGTATAGGGGAGGGTGCTACTCCTTTCCATGGATTTCTTCACTTTACCCTTGATATTTACCTTATATATTTGAGTATTCAGCAAGCCGGTATCAAGTACCATTTTTAAAGTCTTTGGTATGACGTGACTTGGGATTGAACCCAGGTCCCCCGGACTATTGACGAACACACAACCCACTTGACAAATATATATATATACATATATATATATATATATATATTGTATGTGTGTTTTATACATGTCAGCCGCCGCTAGCGTAATGCAAAGCTCTTTGAAAGAATTGAGCACTCTGGTAGCCGATAGGGTATAAAAAATGTAAGCAAACGGCTGCTGCTGCTGTTGTTAAATTAATACCTTAAAAATTCCCTTAGCTAACGTGGTACGCTTGGTGGCCGACAGGTCTGAAACTTAGTCTAACGTAAAGTTGGACGGGTTTCGATCCCAGTCATCGAGCGTCCTGAGTGTCTAGCCACACTGAAGAGTTCTGATAGAACGAAACAGTCTGTCTGTGGATGACAATATATATATATATAAATTTATTCTTAAACCTTTATATTGTTACCAGTCAAGGTGAAAGAAAAACTGTATTCATACCATTAAAGGAAAACATGATTTTGGTGATGTCATTCCATGTATGAAACATGTCATTTTGATTTTCCATGAAACTTCCTTTTTTACTCTCAGATTTAAAACACAGCTTTCCACATATATATGTATATATTTAGAGCATACTGAGTTCAAGAGACAACATTATATATATATATATATATATATATATATATATATATATATATATATATATATATACTGTTTCTAATAATAGATGCAACTCATTAATTTGATAATGTTTTAGTACTGAGACAAGCGCAATGGCGGTCATTTGGCACACGTCCTATAAAAAATGTATCCTTTGAGCTAGAGACATCAAATCAATTTTTTAATATTCTTTTATATCAGCTCCCAGCCTTTTTTTTTGTTTCTTTTCTCAGTAATAAAGCATTATCATATTAATGGGTTACATCTATTTTGAGACAGTTTTGAATGATTCTGTCACCAAATATGTAGTGATTAAAATATTTTTCCTCTCTTGTCCAAAGTGCAATGTCGTTATAGTATATAATTTTCAAATCTGAAAAAAAGAAGAACATATTATTGGTAGTAGAGTTAATAGCAGTCTCAAGGGCCCCATGTATATTGAGACAATCTCTCTCTCTCTCTCTCTCTCTATATATATATATATATATATATTGTTTGTGTGTGTGTGTGTGTGTGTGTGTGTGTGTGTGTGTGTGTGTGTGTGTGTGTGTGTGTATGTTATGTGGGTGGGTGTTCACTGTCACCTATTGATAAAAAACGAGAATCAATTTGGATCAGTGATCAAATAAATGATTTGGATACTTTCTTATATTAAGTTCCAGGCTGTGGTAGTGATCAGTTAAAATCCAACAAAACAGACAACAGCTCAAGAAAAAATAACCCGAAAAATTACCAAATACAAATGCAAATTCTGACATCCAATTTTAAGATAAACTTATTTTATTTTCTTATTCTTATTCTAATTTTTCTTCCAATTTTCGTTTCCACTTTTTCTCTTTTATTTCTTCAACGTCAAATGGCCTTGAAAATTTTTTGTATCAAATAAAATCTGTAGATCCAAGAAAGAATTTTCCTCTTTACAAATTTATTGCATAAGAATTGCAAAAAGAAGGCTAAGAATTTTTTTTTAGAGTAGCTATGCTTTGTAATGTTTAAATGAACAAAAGAAATTAAAAAGAAAGATATTTTTAAAGGCCTCAAGTGCAACACAAGTTTTTTTTTCGAATCTGTGCCTACCTTCATTTATGCTTCCACGGATTGTTTTGTTAGTTTAAAGGCCTATCAACGTCCGTGGGTTATTTAATGCAAAAATCATCTGTGAACAGTAGTTGTACGATAAGTGATAGTTGGGGGTCATAAAGGGTTCGTATCTTTCTGTTGTGGTCAAGGGGAGGTTCAAATTATGACACGACACAGAAATAAGTAATAAGAAATATATTGAAGGAAAATAGTACGTACACAAACGATTGGTGGGAGAAAGCCCTCCCAAGCTTAATAATCAGGAATATTTCTGCTCTTGGTAAAGACTCGCTGAGACAGAACCGAGACTGAGTTCGAGACTGCGGTATTTGTTCCACGCCCCACCGAACGTGAAAGTCTGGCATAAGGCCTTTTTTTGGTGGGTCCGGGCGCAGGGCCAGAGCCCACACGAACCCGACATTTTCCAAAAATGACTACGGCCCCCACGGTATTTCCTTTATTAGGGGCGCCTCAGGCGCCAGGCAATAACCACCCAACGAAGGGGGTAAAAGCCTGGTGGGGATTGCTCCCTGAGGCCGTGGGAAATCTCCAGCTGCCGAGACACACTCGGCCAGATCCGCGCTGCATCTAGCACGGCCGGCCAAAGTGCGACCCAACAACTGGAGTGGGGCAGTGCTATTACAGCCACCGCTCTTGCTGCAACTGAGACAGCGACGGTTCAAAAGAGAGCTCAGTTGATATTTGTCACAAGAGGACCAGTCTATCTATAGGGGATATCCCAACACTTTCCTACTGTGATATCGCAGTCCAACTCGTTAGCCACAACGATACAGGTACTCTCCCTCCCACCTCCAGCCTTGGTTGGCAAAACAGAATTTATTTTACCTTTTTATTATGACCTACTGGCCGCCAAGAAATGGGAACTTTATTGATTTAAGAAAAACGTTTTTAGAATGATTTTTATCATTAAGGGTTTTGTCTTTTTCTTTATTGTCTTTAACTTTATTATATAAAAGCCCCTGCGTTCACCTTTTCATTCGTTTATCCCTTATAGCCTCCCCCCCCGGCTTTCTCTCTCTTTGCTTGCATCGAATCTCTTTCTCATATATGTTCCTTTCTTTTCCCCTGTCCTGTGGTTGACCTGTAAATATTGCTAGGAAAAATACAAACAACCGGAATCCCTAATTATATTACAAATAAACTAAACCAAACTTACTTGATCTATTCATGTAAATTTAAACATACCAAAGAATTATATATATATATTTGTGGAAGTGTGCGTATGTATGTTAAGTTAATTCAACAAACTAAACAAAACTTTAGTTTGGTTTAGTATATTAAAGTAAATGTCAACATTCCAAAGCACTATAACTGGACCAAATAATATATATATATATATATATATATATATGTGTGTGTGTGTGTGTGTGTGTGTGTGTGTGTGTGTGTGAGTGGTGAATGAAAAAATCATTATAAAAGACCCAAAAGTTTATAAGTCCCAAAAATTCACTCTGAAATCTTCATCAGGACACATAGTGTAACGGTTATAGGCGTTGGTTCCCGAAGCTTCTAAGTAGACAATTATCAGGAGGTTGCAGGTTCAATCCTGACTACAGGTGAGTAACAATACAGGGATACTTAACACTTGTACCTGGTTATAGTTAACGGAATCAGAACAGGTGACCCCCGTGGATTCAATAAAGGACGTAGTTCGAAGTTCTTTGTAGGTTCCCGAGTTCGACAAACACCTGAAGAAGGCCGACGTTCATATTGACCGAAACGTAGTGGAAATAACAATAAAGATGAAGGCAATAGCTTAAAAACCCTTAATGATAAAACTCATGAAGCTTCGTCTCAGATATTTAGACAACAAAGACAGCGTTTTTGTGTGTTTTTCACTTCTTTTCATCAAGGTGGAGGTTACCATTAGGTTTGACTGAAACTTAAGGCATCGTACTACACTCATAGATCCGTTATAACGGTGGTGGTACAAATGTCTATGTAGTAGTAGTAGTCGTCCAAACGTTCATTTGAACACCTTAGCATTACGTATCCAAGTTATTTAACAGAGTTCACACGATGTAGGTCATTGATTAGTTTGTAAATATTTGATTCTAAGAACTAGACATATTTTCGACATTCCACTGCAATCTTTTTTAATCGTTCTTCTATTTGACAATAATTATAATAATAATGTAGTTTATATAGTGATAAAGCCTTAACGATCAGTTACATAATAAGTGAATACTGTAAGTTAATGCAAAAAAAGTATAAGACAAGACACGATTGGGTGATCAAAGTGATCCACTGAGAATTGTGCAAGAAATTTGACCATAAGATCAAATCGTATATGCACAACCCAGAATCCGTCCAGGAAAATGATACACACCAAAACTCTCTGGGATTTTGAGATACAATCGAATCACCTAATCTTGGCCAGACGACCAGACCTTGTGATGGTCAGCAAAAGATAGAGAAGCTGCCTTTCCGGCTGACTACTAGGTAAAACTGAAAGAAAGCGAAAAGACATATAAGTTCCAAAACCTTGCTTGAGAACTGAAAATATATGGAACATAAATGTGATGGTTATACCAGCTGAAACTGGTGTTCTCGGTACTGTCACCAAATGATTGATAACGAGTGGAGGTGCCTGTGGTGTAATGGTTATCGTCGTAGGAAATGGACACGGCGACACGAGTTCAAATCCTGGACGAGACTGACTGTATTTCACATTGCACTAATACCCTTGGGAAAGGTATGAATCCAATTATTCTCCTTCCAGCTATGGGTAAATAGTAGGGCAGACTATTTCCTACAGCCTTGGTTAGGCAACTAGTCTAGGAGAATGAAAACTCTGAATTCAAACCTGTTAAACTCCGCTTAAAAATTGACCTTGTGTCATATCCTGCCCGAGCGGAGGGGTCGGTAAATATGGATAACGAGTTTGGAGGACATGGAAAGAAGAAAACGAGGGGAGACCAACTAAACGACAGCATTATTCCGATTGGACAGGATTCAGAGAAAGCATCTGCTAATGCTGCTGAGAAAAACTCTCGGAAAAAAAAAGTGACAGGGATATTAATTGTAATTGGGGCACTAGGAACAATCCCCTAATGGATTAGTTAATGGACTAGAAGACTTGGAAATAAGATGACAAGCGGAAACTATCCAGATTGAAGCATTATTAAGATCTGCCCAAATAGTGAGAAGAGTCCTGGAGATTTGCTGTCACTCAGACTCAAATGAAAGCCCATCAGCGATTACTATGAAAACATTTCATCATCATATCGCGATGCTAGCATGGACCCTCTCTCGTGACCCGTCCCTATCGTCCATCGGTCCCGGTAGGTCTTCAAGGCTGCATCCTCTATCGGCACTGAACTGTTGTATATAGTTTCTAGCTGGTCGTCCTGTTTTGTTCGTCCATGTGAAGAGGTCCACAAGAGTATATCGTTTATGAGCTCGTTCTTACTTCTCCAGCAGTGTCCTGCATGTCTGGCTCGTCTAACTTTGAGAGTTTTCGTGATAGGTGGTAGGTGGCCGTATCTCTACTGATTTGTGGGGTGTGGCCACCAATATTGCTCCCAGCATCCTCGTGTAATTGCCGCCGAGCTTTTTCTCCAGACGTTTAGTTAGAGTCCATGCAGTGCATCCTTATAGCAGTATCGACACAACCACTGCTTGGAAAACAACTATGTTTTATTTCATCGGTCAGGTGTGACTTCCATATGACCGATAGCTTATCGATAGCAGTCCATTAAAGAGTAAAAATAAAAATAATAATAATAGTGAAAGGTGACGGTGATACCGATTGTAATTGGTGCACTTGGAATATATTCCAATGGATTGCTTAAGGGACTAGAAGACTTGGAAATAAAATAAAAAAACAAGAGGAAACTATCCAAACTACAGTATTATCAAGATCTGCTAGAATACTGAGAAGAGTCCTGGAGCCTTGAATAGGATCAAATTCCGTTGAAAAGACATCAGCAAACCCTGGTGTGAAAAACTCCCAACGGAGTAAAATAGTAACAGGCTTGAACCGTTATGTGGTATCAATTTGGTTTCCCTTTCTTCATTTGAAGACATATCGTCCTTCGTTGATTACTTGATCACATACCTATCCTTATAGAAGAGCAGAAGTTGTACTATTTAATACATAACTGGAGACGATAAAGGATTCATACCTTTACTAAATGTATTTGTCGGAAATTGAACGTAATAGCGTGACGTGAGTTCGAAATCACATACAAGGATTTCGTCGTCCAAATCGGTAGCCACTACACCATTGGGTTTCCATGTATCGTATCAAATATTTCAATATATTATTGATAACATTTACAGCTTGGTGGTTTTAAAATTTTCAAGCAATTTTCGAGTTTCAAATGATTTATAATCATGATTTTAAACAAAACTTTTTCAAGTTGTTGGCGACCTTAGTCGAGGGTAACCCTAAGGCTCCTTTTCAATAGCAACTGCACCGATATGTAGGGGAGAGTGCTACTCCATTCCCAGGATTGGTCCACTTTACCCTTGATCCTCACCGTATAGTACTGAGTTTTAAGCAAGGTGGAATCAAGTACCATTTTTTAAAGTCTTTGGTATGACTCGACCTGGAGATTGAACCCCGGTCTCCCAGATCATTGGCGAACACTCTACTCATTAGCCAATGGCCCGGTTAAATACTAACCAAAAAAATTTGGTTTCACATATTTCAAGCAGTGACATGATTTCAACACTACCAATTTAGTAATAATTATTTGTTTCTACACGGTTATATGACTTCAAATATTTCTCTCTATTATCCGTTTTTCTATTATTTCTAAGACAAACAATATTCTTAGGGATCAAATTGACCCATAGATTGGATCTTAACTGGTACTACCACTCCCTGATTGCGTTGACAACTACACGCCTCAAAGATTCAGAACAAAAGCCTCACGAACCGGGGTAGCCTATTGTCATACACAGGACATTATGCTAGCGGCTACCTTGATCTATTTTTTCCCGGGATATTTTTAATTGATTATGCATTCAAATTTTTCCCTATCATTATTATTATTATTATTATTATTATTATTATTATTATTATTATTATTATCATACTCCTTGCTAGTTTTTTCCCACCAGGGTTAACTGACGATCTTTCACTGCTGTAAGTGATAACGTCTCCTAAGGTATTTAGGACCCTGCTCAGTATTCTAGCCAGTCGTAGCAATGATTCAGTTTGGATGGTCTCGAATGGTCCTCCGATTTCCAACTCTTACTGCACCCTTTCCAAGTCTTACGAGACCATTCCGAACTTATTATTATCATTATTATTATTATTTGTTTGTTATGCCTCCTTGGTCATCTCTGCTTTTTATCATCAACCTTTAGAAAAAAGCAAAAATATTTAAGCTGCTGTGTGGCTTTATCTTCGTGGCGTAACGGTTATCTTCGACAGAAATGGAATCGACGACCTGAGTTCAAATCCTGGATGATGTTGTTTGTATTTCACCCCGTGCTAATGCCCTTGGGAAAGGCATGAGATCTTATAATCTCCCACCACAGAAGAGACTAGCCACTTTATCTTCAGTACGGCAATCATTTTAGGAGAACAAAAACTAGCTGTGCTCCACTTTAAAAATGACCTTGTGATAGTTCCTTCCTTTAGCTGTGAGGTTGTGTGTACATAATATCTTGTTTGATGTCTGGCTTTGATTTCTTAAAATGACAGAGTGGATTGGCTTAAAGTCACACAGAAAGGTCCGCTTTCCAGTCAGATTCCAGAACCCTTTTCCTTTTGAGATGGAAACACAAAGGAATAAATGTGAACAAAGCACCTTTATTATCATCATTATCATTATTGTAATACTCCTTGTGAGTTTTTTTTTCCACTAGTCTTAGCTGGTGGTCTTTCACTAGACTCTGAGTGTCAGCAGGTCGCCTCAGGTCTCCATAATTCTTCTCATTATTCTGGCCGATCTCTGTAATTCTGTTTACCTGGATGTTCTCGATTCTTCTATTGATTTTTCTTCCTCCAGTCCCTTCTCCAAACTTTTAGGGATCGTTCAAAGCACACCAATTACTATTTGTTTTACCTTTACGGCCAGTTTTACAGTTTTTTCGTTCTCTAGCAAGGTCTCTGTTTTGTCAATCTTTTCGCTTTCATTTATTTTCCCTCTGTGAACCACCGGAACTTTAAAATCCACAAGAGGGCTAATTCCTTTTTCTTGATAATTAACACTAGGGCTTGGGCTGGTCTTCAGGCCGGAATTAGATAATCAACTGTGTCTCATAATCCAAGAGAATTCTATACCTTTCATTCTTAAGAACTGATTCTGAATTTTTTTGTATATACCATTTGGTGGAATGGTCAAATTTCATTCTCTTGCACAATTCCCGGTGGATCAACTTCCCCACACTGTCGTGCTTATTCCTGCACTCCTTTTGCGCTAGTTTGCTGCTTTCCATTATCATTGATTAGTCGTTTCATTTCTTTCTCCACAAAACTTACACTTGTTATTCTTTCGCGTCTAATTCATTTTCGCTTTGATCTAATTTGTCTTAATGGTATGTACTGTTATTGCTTGAGATTCAGTTTTTCTTTCGAGGTTTCCCTTTTTTACCCATGTTCACGTCTTATCGTGTGCAATGTCGCCAGTTTGTTACTTAAAATATACGTATAGTTATTTATCTTCCCGTTTCTGCTTCCTAGTTTTATTTTTTCTCTCTTGCCTGCGTAGTTATACGCTGCTTCAATTAGTTTTTTATTGGCTCTTTTTGATGTAGTCCTCATATTGATACATTTACACAATCTTTAATACTGACGAGTCCCTTTCCTCCTTCATTTCTTGATATATACAACTCATGTCATACATTATTATTATATTTACCAACCCCTCCACTCGGGTAGGATATGACACAAGGTCAATTTTTAAGCGGAGTTTAACAGATTTGAATTCAGAGTTTTCCTTCTCCTAGACTAGTTGCCTCACCAAGGCTGAAGAACCTAGTCTGTCCTACTATTTACCCATAGCTGGAGGGAGAATAAATGGATTCATACCTTTCCCAAGGGTATTAGTGCTATGTGAAATGCAATCAGTCTCGTCCAGGTTTTGAACTCTTGTCGCCATGTCCATTTCTTGCTACGACAACCATTACACCACGGGCACCTCCACAAAATAATGTCATACATTAGTATCATTATTATTATCATTATTATTATTTTGATCCTTGAGAGTTTTCAAATCAGCGTTAGCTGCTGGATTTTGAGTGACAATAAGTCTCCTCAAGTCTCCAGAACTCTTCACAGTATTCTGGTCGATCTCAATGATGCTGTAATTTGGATGGTCTCCACTCGTCCACCAACTTCCAAGTCCCCCAGTCCCTTTAATAGTCCTTTAGTTATTGTACCAAAAGCAAAAATCACAATTGGTATAAATGACACGTTCATGTTCCTCAGTTTTTTTCAGTTCTCTTGCAAGGTCGAGGTATTCATCCTTCTTTTCACATTCTTTCAGTTTTATTCTTCTTCTTCTTCTTCTTCTTCTTATTATTATTATTATTATTATTATTATTATTATTATTATTTACTCCATGAGAGTTTTTCACACCAGCGTTAGCAGATCGTCTTTCACTGGAGTCTGAGTGACAACAAGTCTCCTCAAGTCTTCAGGACTCTTCTCAGTATTCTGGCCGATCTCAATGACGTAGTAGTTTGGATGGTCTCCACTCGTCCCGTTATTTTCAGGTCCTCCAGTCTTTGCACCAGTCCTTTGGTGAAAGTACCAAGAGTATCAATTACAATTGGTATAACCGTCAATTTCATGTTCCACGGGTTTTTTTTTTTTTTCAATTCCCTATCAAGGTCCAGCTACTTATAGTATTTTCGCTTTCTTTCAGTTTTAATCTATGATCATCTGGGGAGCAAAGTCTACAATTTTGCAAGTTCTCTCTTTTTGTTCATTATTTTAAGGTCCGGTCGTCTGGCTGAGATTAGGTGATCCGTTTCTATCGCTATAATTATTATTCACTCAATATAGCTTTTCACATCAGCATTAGCCGATGGTTTTTCACTTGAGTCTGAGTGATAGTAAGTCTCCTCAAATCTCCAGGACTCCTCTTAGTATTATGGACGTTCTCAACAATGCTGTCGTTTGGATGGTCTCCACTCGTCCACCAACTTCCAAGTCCTCTAGTCCCTTTAGCAATCCTTTAGTTACTGTTCCAAACGCACCAATTGCAATTGGTATAATTGTCACCTTCATGTTCCACAGTTTTTTCAATTCCCTAGCAAAGTCGAGGTATTTATTTCTCTTTTCACATTCTTTCAGTTTTATTCTGTGGTCAGCCGGGACAACAAAGTCGACTATCTTGCAAGTTCTCTTTTTTTGTTGGTTATTATTAAATCTGGTCTTCTGGCCGGGATTAGGTGATCTGTTTGTATGTTAAAGTCCCATAGGAGTTTATGCGTGGCATTTTCTAGCACAGGTGCTTGGTTGTTCATATACCATTTGTAAGTATGTTCGAATTTAAGTTTCTTACACATTTCCCAGTGAATCACCTTACCGACCCAGTCGTGTCTCGCCTTATACTCCCGCTGTGCTAATTTGCATTATTATTATTATTATTATTATTATTATTATTATTATTATTATTATTATTATTTCTTTTCAGAGTTTTTCTCACTAGTGTTAGCTGACAATTCCCACAGGAATTTGAGTGACAATAATCTGCTCAGATCTCTAGAACTCTTCTGAGTATTCTGGCCAATCTTAATAATGCTATAATTTGGATAGTTTTCAATTCATTATCTGTTTGTTATGCCTCCTTGGGCATCCTTCCTTTTTTACTACCTATTCACATCAACCTTAAAAAAACACTGAACGTATATCTTATTGATACTGTGTTTTCTGTCAAGTAATTATTTTTATAATTCCCGAAAATGCCTTCATAAATTCTTTTTTGACAATTTTTTTCCATACCATAGACACAAAAAATATTACTTGATGCTGCCTTGCTTGTACACTCAGAATTATAAGGTAAGGATCAAGGGTAAAATGGAGCAATCCAGGGAAAGGAGTAGAGCCCTCCCCTACACCTCGGTGTAGTAGCTATTGAAAATGGAGCCTTCTGGGCACACTCGACTACGGTCGACAACTTCATTTTTACTTACTTTTTTTTACTATTGTTATTCATCTGATTAGAAAATTTGTTCCAAAAAATAGCATACACTTAATTAAAAAAATCCAATTTGCTAGCATTCTTAGTTTTAGAAATCTGTCTTGACTGTAAAATTTCGATTCGAGGAAAAATTTTAAGATATTTTCTACCATAATTAGAAATTCCATTAATTATTTTGAAAGTTTTAATATGATCACCGATCATTCTTCCTTCGAGTAGAGCATTTAATACTATTTTCTCATATCTCTACGCGTAACATTTGGTAACATTTGAAAGTGCTCACTTCTTGTTGGGTTGTACCAAACTATGCTGCTCTACACCTACATTCACATTTATGTACGCCTGTCTGTGTCTAAGGTTCCGTCTTTAGCACAGGATTATTTCCTTTCTTTTTTTAAATTAAATTCCAGAGTTTTCTATTCTTTCCTTCCCTCTCCCTCTCTCTCTCTCTCTCCCTCTCTGTCTTTCTCTGTCTCTCTTTCTCCCTACATGTATCTCTCTATCTATCGCTTTTATCTTCCTTCCAATAGTTTCTTTTGCTTTATTTTGTTTTTGTTTTTAAATTCCACTTGGGTAAATGATAAATTACCACCTCCCGGCGGACTTCATATTCATTAACTCAAACAACATTTTCCGTATGCAATCTTCGGCGTCTGAAAAGATGACCAGATTCAATACGTCAAATGAGTTGACATACTGACGTAAAATAGAAAACAGTATTTGTAACGCATATCCAAGTATGGAACAAGACCATAGGCATCTTTCTAAAATCAGGATTTAACTCGCAAAGGTCTGAAAGAGCAGATTGTCAAGAAGGCATCTGTTCCACGTGTAGATTATATTTTCCAAAGCTGAGTTTGAATTTAGAGTTTTTCTTCTAGAAAGGTTGCCATTATAAGTCAAAGAGCCCAATCTGCGCTACTATTTACAACTAACTGGTAGGACAAACAACCTAGAGCATGTGTAGAATGCTTTTTGAAATGCAAATAGCCTCATACAGGAATAAAATGCAAACATGTTCATAAAACAATATAAGTTGGTGACCGTTGTCGACGGCAAACATAACGATCCCTTTTATATAGCTACAATAATGAGGTGTAGGGGAGGTCACAATTCCTTTCATAGTACTGCTCCACTTTACCCTTGACGCGTACCTTATACTGCTCAGTGTTAAGCAAGGAGGTATCAAGTACCATTTTAAAAGTCTTTCGTATGATGCGACCTGGGGTTAAACCCAGGTCACCCAGACAATTGACGAACTTTCTGTTAAATAAAAATAGCCCCGTACAAGAATAAAATGCCTTGGTATATATAAATTCGCTCGCACAGGAACAAAATGCTATTTGAAGGGTAAACATATTTATATAAAAACAGAATACGCTGTAAAATACAAATAGAATCGTACGAGAATAAAATGCTGTGTAAAATACAAATAGCCTCGGACAAGAATGAAATGCTCTTTAAAATACAAATAGTCTCATACAAGAATAGAATGCTCTGTGAAATACAAATAGCCTCATACAAGAATAGAATGCTCTGTGAAATACAAATAGCCTCATACAAGAATAGAATCAACAGTAAAATCCAAAAAGCCTCATACAAGAATAGAATGCCTTTTAAAATACAAATAGCCTCATACAAGAATAGAATGCTCTGTAAAATACAAATAGCCTCATACAAGAATAGAATCAACAGTAAAATCCAAAAAGCCTCATACAAGAATTGAATGGCTTTTTTAAACAAAAATAGCATCGTACAAGAATAGAATGCAATGTGAAATACAAGTAGCCTCATACAAGAATAGAATGCCCTGTAAAATACAAATAGCATCGTAGAAAAATAGAATGCTCTGTTAAATACAAATAGCCTCATAAACGAATAGAATTCACTGTAAAATACAAATAGAATCATACATGAATAGAATACTCTGTAAAATACAAATAGCCTCGTATAAGAATAGAATCCTTCCGGAAATGTAAATTGGCTCGCACAAGAACAAAACCCTAGATTAAACGCAAAGCAATAGAATGCTCTGTTAAATGCAAATAGCTTCGTACACGAATAGAATGCTTCGGGAAATGTAAATTTGCTCGTAGAGGAACAAAATGCAATTTGAAATGCAAACATCTTCATGTGAAAATAGAATGTTCTGTTTAATGTGAACAGCATCGTACAATAATAGTATTCTTTGGGAAATGTAAATAGCCTCCTGCAAAAACAAAATGCTCTATGGAATGCAAGCATCTTCATTTGAGAATAGAATTCTCTGTTTAATGCAAATAGTCTCATTCAAGAATTGAATTCTTTGGGAAATGTTAATTTACTCGCACAATAACAAAATGCAATGTGAAACGTAAACAGCCTCGTACATGCATAGAATGCTATGTATATCATTGCTTACGTATACACATATCACCACGTTTTGTACAACTACCAGAGGTACTTGCATCGTTTTTCTTGGCACGGCATACAGTGTATCCAGTTGTATCGTTGGCATTAAATAATCCAGTAATTATTTAAATGCCGTAAAACTAATCAATTTTAATTTGTAAATGGTTTTTCCTCTAAAACAAACAAACAAGCAAGCTATAACTTAAAATCAGATGACACAAAAAGCAGTATTCTATTATTTGTTGTCGAACGGCTTTGGACACTTAGTAAATATTTCAGTTTCAGTCTCAAAGGTCTGTGACAATAGAATTTTTTGCATGTATTTACTTCATGTGCAGATTATATTTTTAAGCTGGTTACAGCTGGTTTGTATTTAGAGTTTAGATAAGAGGTGAAATGATGACTTCGAGATGGGATTGTTGTTATCAGGAGAGCAAAAGTCAGACACGTTTTCACTTGAAAAATTCCACTCAATTTATTGTACGAATTTCCTTTCCTGTGGATTAATCTCAAAAACAGGACGATCTGAAGTGGTATTTTAAAGTGCATTAAGGAAAGATCTATTCTTTGATAAATCATAGCCCACCCAAATATGTTGAGTGGGGATCGGTTAGCGCCAAAATTTAGAGCGTGACTTATCGCTCTGCCGGTAACCAACTACATGCCACAACTCAAATATTCCTAAGTCTCGAGTCGATCAAGAAAAATGCTGTTCTTTAACAATTCCTAGATTATCCTAATGCAGGGGATCCCTTAACCCCAAAATTTAGGTCGTAAATAATAATGCTCTCGAAAACTAACGACATGCACCCTCCCCCAAATCACAAAGAGTCAAGTCAGACCGTCTCTCAAGTCCACCACGGGAATTTTCGTGATTAACCTTGTGTTGTCGGTCACACAGCTTGTCAAGGAATCTCAAAATAGATTACATGTGGCCATGAAGGATAAATCTAAATTTCTAAAAAAAAATGAATACATGAAAGTCTTTGAAAAAAAGTTGTTAGCCTCACATAGAAAGAAGATCTTAGGTGATCGTTTTCCTTATTGCAACGCACTACCAGTTCTTATATAACTAGAAAAACGAATTCAGATTTTTCTTGTTTTATAAGAAGCTGGAGTGCGTTGACACAAGAAAAATATTCTGCCATATCTTTTTTCTGAGAGAGGTTGAGAATTTTTTAGGCCATATAAAATCCTATCTTCTATCGCTTACTAGACATATTCTCAGTGAATGAGTTTTGGCCATCAAATGATGATTTGCTTGCTGAGAGTTATATAATATGAAAAACCCATACTTAATACACCGACTGCAACTCTGCAGAGGGGTAAGACCACCCAAACGAGTGTCCTGAAATGACTCTAAACAATCTGATGGTGAGGTCCCGGTAATGCCCGAGCTTTGGGAAAGGCGGAGTACCCCTTTATTGTCATCGCTCCCTGGTTCACTCTGGCTCGGAGTGGTAGCACCTGATAATGCCCTCCCTATCTATGGGTTAAATAGCACAAACGGCATACTTATGCTAAACTGAAACCGTACTTACATTTAAACTGCGTGCTTATGCTAAACTGATTTTATTGAAATAGAACTGTTTTTTGACATTGAAACTGTATTTACACTAAACTGAATTCTTTATCATAGAACTATTTTGACATTTAACTGTGTGTAAATAAAATCTGTACTTATTCTAAACTGAATTAGCTGAATTACAACTGCTTGACTAAACTGAATAGCTTGAAATAGAAATGTTATTCACAATTAAACTGTGTACTAATGCTAAACTGAATTGTTTGAAATAGAAGTGATTATTTATGTAAAAATGGATTTGGCGTTAAATAACCTACAAGGGTTGATATGCCATAAAACCCAACCAACAACAACAAAAACTTAATAAAAATACGTTGCTCACAGTTTGATAGTTTCAAATATTCTTGTCTAATAATAATGATCCATGTACATTAAATGATTTCAACGATTCATATCAAATACTTGAAATTTGCATACAGTTATATGGCTGCAAATAACTATTTCCATTTTAAAATAATCATTTTGTGACGGCAAATTGAAATAAAAAGATCCCCGGATGAGCAACTATTTAAAAGCGTATGGGAACAGGTACATTTAAATATTGTTATCACCAAACAGGGAGTTTATTTTTTTGCACGTGTGAAGACGGGGCGGTCTGGCACAAGATCCCTCGTAGAATAAGTCCTTGTTCAAAGTCCTTTTTCGGGCATATAGAAAATGGGGGTTAATTTAGGGCTAGACTGACCGCCGTTGGCAAGGGGTTTCCAAATTTTACGCTACACACACACCCACCAAGGCCACTAGTTCTTCCTCCCCTAGAACAATGGAAGATATAGACCTCTAGGTTTAGATGTAATAATATTAATCATAGTAGTCGACAACTCCGGTTTCCCGTATAATATTTTTAAAGAAATTCATATAGGACAATTTAAGCGAGAATAACATAAGGCGAATAGAAGCTGAAAAAGAAACATGAAATAGCAACTTTGATAGTAGACGATACAAATGAACAACTTCAACACGTGGGAACATTAAAATATATCTATCTTTTTACTATACACGCGGATACATATATTCAATGTGTCGGCTATATTATTAACGGATAGTCCATAAACATAGATGTCTTTCTTCTTTTCTTTTCTTTCTTCTTTAGTCTTTCTTCAAATTGAGAGAGAGAGAGAGAGAGAGAGAGAGAGAGAGAGAGAGAGAGAGAGCGTATATAGTTGGGTATAAGGAGAAACAGTCTTAAAGTTTACTTATCTTTACGACGACTTTCCTTTGGAGAATACTTTCCTTTTTTACGGGTCGACGGAAATTATGTTATTTTTAGTTCTGGCTTGAAGGTATGGCTTCTTCTTCCACTTGTCCAAGATCCTTTCTGCTTTCTTTACCCGGAGTCTTGGCATGGGACTCACGACGTACTCATCTTTAAAAACTGATTTTTCTTATTTCCAATTTCCGCTGACGGAAGAATGGGGCTATTTCCGCTTTGGGGTCCTAGCCAATCATTTGGCTTTTATCTTCTTCCTTCCCCGTCAGGCGATTCGTTAGGGCTACTATATGTCTCTGTATCCCATTCTTTACCCATCCAGTCACAAAGTACAAACATCTGTTGGTTTCCATTCTGACCTGGATTTGTTACTTCGGGATTGACCTATATTATCTCTCTTAACGGTCATTCTTTGACGGCTTGCTAATTCAAACACGAGGGATAGTAGAAATTCCTTATTTCTCTTCTCTCAGTGAGAGACCACGTGACAATTTGTTAACACTCAGTTACAAGGAACATTCTAATCCTCACCAAGAAAGAACAGCCATAGCTGAACATTTCTATTATAGCAGCACACTACGTTTTCTTTAAAAGATATTTGAAATAATAATTTTAATTTCTTTCTTTATTTCTGAGCCCATGAAAGACATAGAAAGTTTAGAGGTGTGCGGAAAAGCTAAAATCTGGATCAGAATTATAACTTTTTGAATGACCATTGGATAGATAGATAGATAGATAGATAAATCATTAGACACATACATGTAGATAGATAGATAATGAACAGAAACTTCAATATTGATGGATATAGAGGTTGTTCAAAAAGTTCTAAGCTTCACAAAAATAGAAGAACCATAGTCGAATTTTCTTTTTTTGTGCCAGCACACTACCATTTATTATAAAACTAGAAAAACTACTTCAGATTAGTTTTGTTCAGTTTATCAATAGATAGTAGTATGTTATCACGACAAATAGGCTCAGCTATGGCTCTTCTTTCTTGGTGAGGCTTAGAACTTTTTAAACATTTCTCGTTAGTCCAAAATTACTTTTTAGACATATTCTCTATGGACGAATGCTTGGCCCCAAAAATTATTCCTGTAATATAACAATCCTCCTAGATTTCTGATCTCCCTCACCGTGATTATCACTGGTTTCACGAAGTCAAAACCCTGTTTTGCGATCGGAAATTGGAAGTCATCAAGAACCAACGGTTGGTTGTGTCAGTTAAAGACTTCACAGACGTTTTCCTCGGCGTGTGGCTTCCTAAGGAAATCATTTTGATTTAGTTATTTATTCCTGTAACGGCACAACAGTTTCTTTCGGGTTATTTAATACCGAAAGTTAATTAATGTGTAAATGTTCGTTTGGATTTTATGGCATATCAACATTTGTAGGTTATTTAAAGCCAAATCTATCTTTATACAAATAAACAGTTCTATTTCGAATAATTCAGTTCAGCATAAGTACACAGTTTAATTGTCAAAAGCATTTCTATTTCAAGCTATTTCAAGTTATTCAGGTTAGTCAAGCAGTTCTAATTAAAACCATTCAGTTTAGTATAAGTATAGTTTTTGTTTACACACAGTTAAATTTCTATTTAAAATAATTCAGTTTAGCATGAGTACAGTTCCAATGTCAAAAACGATTCTGTCTCAAATAATTAATTTTAGCTTAGAAAAATAGTTCCAATTCAAACAATTCAGTTAAGTATAAATATGCACTTTAAATGTCAAAACAGTTTTATTTCAAGCAATTCAAGTTAGCATAAGTACGCAGTTTAGTTTTATTTGACCCATAGTTAGGAGCCTATCAGGTACTACCACATAGGGCCAGAGTGGACCTGGGAGCTATGGCAATGAAGGGTACTCGGAAATCACCAAAGCTTCAGCTTTACCTGAACCTCATCATCAGATTGTTTAGTGTCATACACTGGACACTCTTTGGGTGGGTGGGGGCTTACATTACTCCTCTGCCGAGAAGCAGTTTTTGCATTCTACAGTCTGAGCAATGTTTGTTTGTGATTATAACTATATACATTTTTTTTTTATTCATTTAAATGTTTTTAAAATGATTTCTTTTAAAAACAAACTACCACTCCGAGCCAGAGTGAACCTAGAATGATGGTATTGACGGTGTACTCCGTAACATCTCTAAAACAGGAGCCTCAGCACTGGATGCAATTTTATTATATACATTTATATGCAATAGCTCTGCACGTTTATTGAGCACTTCAGTAGCCGATAATGTACATTTTAAAAATATACGAAAAAAATCCTTCACTTACGCTTAGAATGACGGTGGCTCTTAGGTAATATATCCAACAGACATAAACTCAATCAGGTTTTGATTTCGGCATTTCGTGGGTCTAGCCACTTTGAAAAGTAGTGATACAACTAAGCAGTCTTTCTGTGGACGACAATATATATATATATATATATATATATATATATATATATACGAGGATCATTAAATATGTTTCCAGACTTTTTTCGTAGGAGCACTTTTATTGATAGTACACACATGAAACTCTAGTCTGCTTCGAAGTAATTTCCTCCGGCTGCAATGTACTTGTTGTACCGTTCCAACAACTTCTGGAAGGCCCCATAGAAATCCCCTTGTGTGAGCGTGTCAATGACCTTCGTCACAGCTTCTTTCATCTCCTAAATTATCTAATAACGACAGCCTCTGAGCTTAGGGAATCAGCAAAAGTCACAGGGAGCAAGATCTGGATTATAGGAAGGCTAAGGAACTGTCTTGATGCCCATCTTGGTTAAATAGGCTGTGATAAGGATGGAGATGTGGACTGGTGCATTGTCCTGGTGGAAATGCACTGACCCGATGGGAAGAGTGTTGGCCTCTTCTGACGGAATCTCTTCCTGTACTCCTTCAAACCTCATCATAGTAGCCCTAACCGTAACCGTAACCCTTTGGCCAATCAACTCTGGCGTATTAACTTCCTTACTCCTCCCATACTTCTCATCATCCCTCACACACTCCCTGTCTTCCTAAAATCTATTAGGGCACTTAAAAAGTGATGCCCGATTCACGCAAGATAGTCCAAAACCAGTCTGTAACATTCCATACGTTTCTGTGGCATTTTTTCCAAGTTTAAAACAGAATATTATTGCATATCGTTCTACTAAAGTGTCCTCACGTCCAGATTGAAATTCACCAGCTGTGACAATCAGGCTTTAGTAGGGTGTATTCCAATTGATGCTGTAGCTGTTCATTTGAACCTGAAATCATCAAAATTGGTCAGTCATCTCCTAGGATGTGTAGCAATAACATAGTGAATTTTCAAGAGTCTACGACAATTTTAAATGCCTGTACAAAAAAAGTCTGGAAACTTATTGAAGGTATCATATATATATATAAGTGTATATATATATATATATATATATATATGCGCGCGCGCGTGTGTGTGTGTACTTGATGCCGCCTTGCTTAATACTCAGAATTATAAGGTAAGGATTAAGGGTAACGTGGCACGATCCAGGGAAAGGAGTTACGCCCTACTGTACACCTCGGTGTAGTAGCTATTCAAAAGGGAGTCTTTGGGTCCCTCTCGACTATGATCGCCAACTTTATATATATATATATATATATATATATATATATAGGAGTGTCTGTGTGTCTGTGTGTGTGTGTGTACAGCCTCACCTATTGGTTGAATCGATTCGTTTGAAAGTTATTGGATTGGGGAAATGTAAAACTGATTATATAATACTTTTATTAATATGAGCTAATTTTAAGCTATAATTATTTTCAAATAATTACAATAAAGGAGTCACTTGAAATTTTAGAATTGCTTTTAAAAGATTGACTTGCCCAGTCGTCTCGGGCTGTAGAATACACCATCTACACATCTAAAGAGGGTTAAGACCCCCACCACGCGTATCCTGGATATGACACTAATCAATCTGATGTCGAGATTCCAGTGATGCTGGAGTTTTGAGGAATGCGGAGCACCCTATCATTGCCTTTGCTCCCAGCTCCACTCTGGCCCGGAGTGGTAGCATCTTATAGGGGCCTATTTATGGGTTAAATAGAACTAACTGAATACTTATGCTTAACTGAATTGTTTGACTAAACTGAATAGCTTGAAATAGAAATGTTTAAACTGTGAGCTTATGCTAAACGGAATTGTTTGAATAGAACTATTTTTGACATTGAAACAATACTTACATTAAAGTGAATTGTTTAATATAGAACTGTTTTGACATTTACCAATGCGTAAACAAAATCTGTACTTATACTAAACTGAATTAGCTGGATTAGAATTGTTTGAATATACTGAATAACTTGAAATAGAAATGTTTTTGACCTGTTAGAAATGAAATAGAAATGTTTTTGACTGTGCACTCATGCTAAACTGAATTGTTTGAAACAACTATTTGCTTAATGCGTTAAATAACCAACAAAGATTATATGCCATGAAACTTAAATAACCAACCAACCAATTAAAAGATTGACATTGGATTGACATGCCTTAAAACAAATCATTCGACCCTAATAAAAAAAAAATACACAAGTTATGTTTTCATTGGTGTTGATGAAGTGATTTTTGATGCACAGGTCGGTAAAAAACGAATATGCATTTGATACAAGCAGGACGAAAAAATATATATAAATAAATAGATAACAAAAACAAATAGATGGTAGCAACGGAAAGAAGAAGAAGAAGAAGAAGAAGAAGAAGAAGAAGAAGAAGAACAACAACAACAACAACAACAACAACAACAACAACAAATAGTGTGCAAGAAATTTAAATTTGACCATACCAACAAATGCTATATGAACAACCCAGCACCTGTCCCTGAAAATGACACGCATAAACTCCTATGGGACTTTGACATACACACAGATCACCTAATCTCGGCCAGAAGACCAGACCTTATAATAATCAACAACAAAAAAAAGAGAACTTGCAAAATTGTCGACTTTGCAGACCCGGCTGACCACAGAATAAAACTGAAAGAATGTGATTAGAAGGATAAGAACCTCGACCTTGCTAGGGTATTGAAGAAACTATGGAACATGAAAGTGTCGGTGGTACCAATTGTGATTGGTGCTTTTGGCACAGTGACTAGAGGATTATTAAAGGGCCTGGAGGATTTGGCAGTTGGCGGACATGTGGAGACCATTCAACCGACAGCATCATTTATGACAGACAGAATACTGGGAAGAGTACTGGAGACTTGAGGAGACTTGATGTCACTCAAACTCCAGTGAAAAACCATCAGCTAACGTTTATGTGAAAAACTTTAAAAGAGTAAATAATAATAATAATAATAATAATAATAATAATAATAATAATAATAATAATAATAATAACTTCATAGAAAGACGTGCTGTTAAAACTGGTGGGAAAAACTCACCAGGAGTGAAATAATAATGATACCATCTAATATATATATATATATATATATGTGTGTGTGTGTGTGTGTGTGTGTGTGTGTGTGTGTGTGTGTGTACAGACACATAATTATTTTATACACACACATATATATTCATAAATATAACAGCAACATCAACAATAATAGTAATGATAATTAGAAGAAGAAGAAGAAGAAGAAGAAGAAGAAGAAGAAGAAGGAAACTTTTGATACTACTCAATATTGAGATATACATTTATGTTTGTATAAACAGATGTATGTACATATATGTGTATATTCATTCATGTACACACACACACACACACATACATATATCTACACACTCACATACTTATATATACATATGCGTATATACAAATACGCACAAATACATATATGGACACACACACACACACACACACACACACACACACATATATATACATATATGTACATTAATATTAAGGCGTTAAATGGAAACACACTACACGCCGAATAAGGTAAGTGGGCGAAATAAGAAAGAGGGATTGAATGACAGACACGCACAAATGTCAAAGAGAGAGAGAGAGAGAGAGAGAGAGAGAGAGAGAGAGAGAGGATGGAGAGCGGGATGAGAGAGAGAAAATCATAGAGAGTTTTTTTTTGTTTGTTTGTTGTGTTTTGGTATCTTGTGGGGGGAGGGGATGGGTGAGGGCCTGTGCAGCAGATCCGATCTGAACGTCTGTAATTTGTCAAAGAAAGGAATGTTTCCGGAACGCAAGATTTCGCGACAAAAGACATTGGCAATTAGAAATGAGGGAAACGTTTACAGAAATAATGGAAGTCTGAAAGACAAGAATTCTAATGTCAAAAAATGTCAGCACGTAAAAAACATCATACATATATTCCGGTTGGTTGGTTGGTTGGTTTTCCGGCGTAGCAACCTAGTAGGTTATTTAATGCCGAATTCATTTTTATATAAATAATTAATTTTATTTCAAACAGTTCAGTTTAGCATAAGTACGCAGTTTAATAGTCAAAAACACTGCTATTTATAGCTATTCAGTTTTGTCGAACTATTCTAATTCGAACAATTCAGTTTAGTATGAGTATAGTTTTTATTCACAGTCAGTTAAAAGTCAAAACAGTTCTTTTTCTAACAGTTCAGTTTAAAGTAAGTAAAGTTTCAATATCAAAAACCATTCTATTTCAAACAATTCAGTTTTGTATAAATACACAGTTTACATGTCAAAACTGTTCTATTTCAAACCTGTTCAGTTTAATTACGTAGTTTAAATTCAAAAGCTGTACACTTTCGAAAGCATGGTTTAATTCTATTTGACCCATAAATAGGAGCCTGTCAGGTGCTACCACTCCGGGCCAGAGTGGACCTTGGAGCGATGGTAATGTATGGGTCTCCGAAATCCCCAAAGCTCCTGCATTATTGGAACCTCACCATCAGTTTGCTTAGTGTCAAAAACAGACATTCGTTGGGGTGGTGTTCTTACCCCTCTGCAGAGATGCAGTCGGTGTATTCTACAGCTCCAGTCATCTGGGCGAATGTATTCCGGTTAAAAAAAATAAATAAACCAATAAAATAAAACAAAATAAATGCTGGAGATTTGGGGAATGTGGAGTAACCCTTCATTGCTATTGCTCCCAGGTTCACGCTGTCCCCGGAGTGGTAGAACCTGACAGAGTCATCTCTATTGGTCAAATACAACTAAACGATGTACTTATGCTAAATTGGATCGTTTGAAATAGAACTGTTTTTAACATTAAAGTGTGTTCTTATGCTAAACTGAATTGTTTGAAATAGAACTGTTTTGACATTTAACTGAACTCTTTTGACATTAACTGTTTCTGAACAAAAACTATACTTATAGTAAACTGTATTGTGTGAAATTTAATTCGACGTTAAATGACCCAAAGAGGATTGATACGTTCTAAAACAAAACAACTAAACCAACCTTGGAGTGTGGAGAATACTGAACACCGATTCATTGTCATTGCCCTCTGATCTACTTTGAACAAGAGTGATAGACTCTTTTGGGGTCCCATCTTTAGCTCAATGAGAACTATTTAATCCTTTACAAACTTGAAACCATTCAAATATGTGCAAACGAATGAATAATTTTGAATAAAATTATTAGCGTTACATAGCAATATTTGAAAATATTTTGTCCTCTCTGTAGGACACTAAACTCTATCTGCTACTGAGGATTCAGTCTTTGAGTTTAAGGAATGTGGAGTAGCATTTAATTTTCCTTACTCTCAGGTCGACTCGAACTCCCCATATGGGTCGAATAGATCTGATAAATTTTTAGCTAGGGATTATTATTATTATCATCATTATTATTATTGATTTAAAACCATACAGCTTGCTTTGTGCAAATTGTTTGAGTCAGATAGGAATACTTGATAAATAGAATTACTTATATGAAGTAGCAATACTTGATGCCATTTGTCGTGTGTACAAATACAGATGCACTCACACGTTGAAAAATAAAGTTTCTAACAAACGATTTGCTTAAGCCTACCCATATATATATATATATATATATATATATATATATATATATATATATATATATATATATATATATATACCGGAATTGGCATTAAATAAAACACCAGGGTTGATATAGACATTAAACCAAATAATCTAAAAAATGATAAATACTATTGTCTGTATACAAACAAATGGGTAATAAATTTGACAGGAATTATTTATAAATAGGATTACTAATGTTAAATAGTAAAACTTGTAACCATTTAACTGTGCCCCCCAAATCATCTTGAATAGAAATATTATTGTTTACAAAATTTAGAATGATAAAACTGTGTGCAAATCAATGAGCTATTATTCGTTAGAAATAAAATTATCAATAAACTATTCCCTTCCAAATTATATATATATATATATATATATTACCGACACAGAGTTCTAGTGGGTAGAGTGTTCGCCAATGGTCCAGGAGACCGAAGTCCAATTCCTGGTCGAAGCATACCAAAGACTTAAAGAATGGTACTTGATACCTCATTCCTTTACCCACAGCAATGTAAGGTACGTATCAAGAGCAAGTGAAACAGTCCAGGGGATGAAGTAGCGCCTTAACCTACACCTAATTGTAGTAGCTATTGAAAAGGGAGCCTTCGTGTCGCCCTCGACAACGGCCGCCAACTATATATATATATATATATATATATATATATATAGAGAGAGAGAGAGAGAAAGAGAGAGAAGAGAGAAAGAGAGAGAGGGAGATGATTTGGCAGTGAATACCCATGATGAATAAATATGCCATTAAACCAAATTAATCAATCTCGCAGAACCCTAATCTCTATCATTCAAAATGTTTTTTTATTGAATTTTCTTTGAATTTATTACTTCTTATATAGCGAGGAACTCAATAATGAATATGCTCTCGGTGAGAATCAACATGATTTGAAGGATTTTCCGTAAAGAAGCGGCTAACCCGAGATTCCGTGACTTAGCGGCTTACATGAGACATTGCAGTGAGTTCAAACCCACGGTAAGGTAGCTCGGTGAGATAAACCGGCTTATCCGACGGTAGAAGATGTAAATTTACTCCTTAACGAGAACTTATTTTTTATTCTTTTTTTTGGATTCCTCGATTGGTTGGTTTGTTGGGTTTTATGGCATATCAACCTTTGTAGGTTATTTAACGCCAAATCCATTTTTATGTAAATAATCTGTTCTATTTAAAACAATTCAGTTTAGCATAAGAGGACAGTTTAATTGTCAAAAACATTTCCATTTCAAACTATTCAAGCAGTTATATGTAACAATTCAGTTAAGTGTAAATACAGTTTTAATGTCGAAAAACAGTTGTATTTCAAATAATTCAGTTAAGCATAAGCACGCAGTTTAAATGTAAGGACGGTTTAATTGTCAAAACATTTCTATTTCAAGCTATTCAGTTTACTCAAACAATTCATTTTAGTATAAGTATGCTGTTAGTTCTATTTAACCCATAAATAGGACCCTATCAGGTGCTACCACTCCGGGTCAGAGTGGACCTGGGAGCGATGGCAATGAAGGGGTACTCCGCATTCACCAAAGCTCCAGCACTGCTGGAACCTCACCATCAGATTGTTTAGTGTCATATCCAGGACACTCGTTAGGGGGGGTCTTACCCCTCTGCAGAGAAGCAGTCGGTGTATTGTACAGCCCCAGCCGCCTGGGCAATAGATACATCGAGTTCATCACAGCGAAATGTTTTAATTAAAAAAAAAAAGTCAGCGACAATTAAAATATTGAAAGTAGGGTTAAACAAAATTAAACATACTCATTATAAAAGCTACGTGCTTTTTTGAATAACTCCACCACCCTGTAAAACAACAGTTTTACAGCTACTTACCTCCAATCTTGCAAACCATCCAAGTAAGACCAATAAGTCTAACTGAGCACTGCTGGAAATGTAAGGAGGAGCTCATAAGTGACGTCTTCCGATGGATACATAGACACACTGATGTTGACGGACCAGCAAAAGGTAACATTCATCAGCGTTCGTGGTGTAACGGTTGACGTCGTGAGAAATGAACCTGGTGACACGAGTTCAAATTCCTGGATAAGACTGATTGAATTTCACATTGCGCTAATACCCTTGGGGAAGGTAGGAATATAGCTATTTTCCCTTTAGCTATGCATAACAGTAATGCAAACAGGGATCTTTAACTTTGATATGGCAACCGAGCTAGGAGAAGGAAAACTCTGAATTTAACCCAGTAGTTCTGGACAGACACTTAATGCTCTCAAGAGAATATAGCAAGAGCGATTACTGAAAGGGGTTCAACACAAGAAAGAGAGAGAGAGAGAGAGAGAGAGAGAGAGAGAGAGAGAGAGAGAGAGAGAGAGTGTGTGTGTGTGTGTGTCAAAGAATCCGTGCTGTCGGTATTAATTGGTAATGAAGATTAAGATCTGGCTGTACCAGTTTGGTTTGTTTTGGTTTGGTTTTATGGTACATCGACCATTGTAGATCATTTAAAGCCAAATCAATCGTTAATACATTAAAACAGTTCTGTTTCAAACAATTCAGTTTACAATAAGTGCACAGTTTCAATGTGAGAAAATGGTTCTATTTCAAACAGTTCAAATTAACATAAGTAGGCAGTTTAAAGGTCAAAACAGTCCTATTCCAAACAATTCAGTTTAGCATATGTACACTGTTTCAATGTCAAAAAACAGTTATATTTCAAACAACTCAATAACCGACTCATTGGCCTAGTGGGTAGAGTGTTCACCAAAGGTCTGGAAGACCTGGCTTCAATCTCAGGTCGCGTCATACCAAAGACTTTAAAAATGGTACCAGATGCCTCCTTGCCCATAGATAGGACCCTATCAGGGGCTACCACTTCGATCCAGAGTGGACCTGGGAGCAATGGAAATGAAGAGGTACTCTGCATTCCCCAAAGCTCCAGCATTACTGGAACCTCACCATCAAATTATTTAGTGTCATAACCAGGACACATGTAGCGGGGTCTTACCCCGCTTCAGAAAAGCAGACAGTGTATTTTATAGCTCCAGCAGTACCAGTAGATAATCCTTGGAATCCACACGGTTCTGTTGTAATTTTCATTGATCAGTAAGTAAGAATAAATACAATATTTGCATCCAACTCTTTGACTCGGTTCGTGCAATTTATGACATCAACCTTAACATTTCACTGTTTTCAGTTATTGATGGAAAAGAGTACAATAGCAAATTTCATGTCAATAGGGATTTTTAGAATATTTTCTAAGAAAAATAATTACAATCTCTAAGCAAAAAAAAAAAAAAAAAAAATGACCAATCAGATGTATATAAATTAACGACTCAGGCTCTGTTACAACCTCCCATTACATATAATAATATACGAGGAACATACGATAAGTTTCCAGACTTTTTCGTATGGGCATTTAAAATTATCGTAGACACTTGAACATTTACTATGTTATTGCCTTACATCTTATGAGATGACTGGCCAATTTTTATGATTTTAGGTTCAAATGAACAGCTACAGAAGGAATCGGAATACACCCTACTAAAGCCTGATTGTCAAAGCTGGTGAAGTTCAAAAATGCAATGTGAAAATTTAGAAGAACGATATGCAATAAAATTGTGTTTTAAACTTGGAACAAATGCCACAGAAACGTATGGAATACTTCAGACTGCTTTTAAAGCATCTTGCATGAATTGAATGGCATAAGAGATTCAAGGAAGGGAGGGAGTTTTTGAGGGATGATGAGAAGTATGGGAGAGTAAGGAAGTCAATACACCAGAGTTGATTGGCCAAAGGGTTACAGTTACGGTTAGGGCTACTATGTTGAGGTTTGAAGGGAGTACAGGAAGAGATTCCGTCGGAAGAGGCCAACACTCTTCAAATCGGGTCAGTCCACAACTCCATCCTTGTCACAGAGTATTTGACCAAGGTGGGTATCAAGACAGTTCCTCAGCCTCCCTATAGTCTAGACCTTGCTCCCTGTGACTTTTGCTTATTCCCTAAGCTCAGAGGCTGTCGTTATTAGACAATTGAGGAGTTGAAAGAGGCTGTGACGAAGGTCATTGACGCGCTTACACAAGAGGACTCCCATGGGGTCTTCGAGAAGTTGTTGGAACGGTACAACAAGTACATTGCAGCTGGAGGAAATTACTTCGAAGGAGACTAGAGTTTCATGTGTGTACTATCAATAAAATTGCCCATACGAAAAAAGTCTGGAAACTTATCCTATGAACCTTGCATTTAAATATTGATTCACCAGGCAATCAGATATTTGTTCAAATATCAAAAGTATATTACTAACGATTGATAATCTAAGTTTATATTGCATATTCCTCATACAGTTTGCAAAACAATTTATATTTTTCTTTCTTTCGCTCTTCTCTTTTCTTCTATTTTGTGTATTTCTTTCCCACTTTACGTTCATTCTCTTTCACTCTCTCTCTCTCTCTCTTTCTCTTTCTCTCTCTCTCTCTCCTTTTTTTCACTTAATTCTTTCTCTTTTTTGCATTTCTTTCCCTCATTATATTCTTTCTTTCTTCCTTTCTTTCTTTTTTCATTTCTATCTTTTTCTTTAATTCTTTCACTCATCACTTTCGTTCTTTTTTCCTTTTTGCTGCTTTCTTTTTCTCGCTTTTCGCTTATGCATCTTCTTTCTTTCTTTCTTTCTTTCTTTCTTTCTTTCTTATAGTCTTTGTTTTTTTTTTTCTTGATTTTTTTTTCATTCTCTTTTTACTTTCGTTTTTTTTTTTCATTCTTAAATGTTTTTTTTTGTCTTTCTGCAAGTTATTCTTTCTTTCCCTCTTCGCTTCTATTCTTTCTCTTTTTTCTTTTTCGTTTCCTCTTTCTTTCTTTCTTTTTTTCTTTCTTTTAAATAACGTTCTGACATTAATCGTTTCTGTTCATCTTCGCGTAAACGCTTATAACGGAGTTGACATTCTCTTGCTTGATTTTCCTTCCTTGCTTCCTTTCTTCCTGTTTTTCATTCTTTGATCCTATTCTTCCTGTCTTTCATCTTTAGCAGAAATTTATTGTTTTAATGGAATTATCCATTATTGATATGAAGTAGTAAAAATATGTGATGGATATCTATAATAAGTACGTAGTTACAAATATATATTCATGGATCGATTTTAGTATATATCGATCTGGAGGAATTTTTGGTGCGGCTGATATGGATATTATCGTAGGAAATAAACGTGGCGACACGAGTTCAAAATCCTGTACGGTGCTGTTTGCATTTCACATATCTCTAATACCGTTGGGAAAAATATGAAGCCAGAAATTCTGCCTCCAGCCATCGGTAAATATAAGTGTAGACTAGGATTTTTAACCTTGGTATCGCAACCAAATGAAGAGAAAGAAAACTCTGAATTCAAATCAAAGAGCTTCTCTGATCAATTGGTCAAACTACGATTGGAATTCTTACAGATATCTTTTTACCATTAATGTATCCATTCAAATATTTTTTATTAGCTCAGTCGGCAGGTGGGGCTAAAACTCATCCCCAACGAGTGTCCTTGATATGACACTAAACAGTCTTATGGCAAGGTTCCAGTAATGCTGAAGCTTTGGGGAATGCGGTGTACCCCTTTATTGACATCGCTCCCTGGTCCATTCTGGCTAGGAGTGTTAGCATTTGATAGAATACTATCTATAGGTCAAATAAGAAATGGTTGAAATTGAAACTGTGTACTTGTACAGAACTGAATCATTTGAAATAGAACTGTTGTTACATTTAACTGCATATAAACAAATGACTGTTGTTTAATTGAATTGTTAGTGATACATAGCAATACTTTAAAACATTAAACTGTGTTAACTATTAATTAAATAGACTTATTCTTATGAGATAGAAATGAATAAAACCATTTATCTGTGTGAAAAAAATGAGATCATACTCGTTTGAAAATGAAATCTACAAAATGAGTGTATAAATCATATATTTGATATATATGAACAAAAATAATTTGGTATTGAAAAAAACAAAACAATGGTTGATATGCCATAAAACCCAGCCAGACCAAATCATATATATTTAATATATATGTATAAAAGAGGATTTGGCATTAAATAACCAAGAGTGGTTAATAGGACATAAAACCAAACCAAACCAAACCAAACCAAATATTTTTAATGATATTGTATTTTCAACAGCATGTGCATAGATATCAAACTGAATCTTTGGAATATAACAAAAATGCTTAAAAAAATCTTTCCCATACGTCCTTTTAATTTTGAATATTTTTTGGTGAAATTTGCAAAATTTTGTCACGCACACCAGGAACACATTGGCCAAATGAACGATAATCTAAAAAATAACATATGTCCTAAATTACCCGGGGTTTTTAAAGTTTATATTTTCTTGGGTTTCAATCAAATGTAAATTTTGTTGTTAAAAGTTTATTTTTGTTTCAAACCAAGCGATTCGTTGACAGATAGATGGATATAATTTGACTCGCGTATATATATATATATATATATATATATTATGCAGAATACGAAAAATTTCAACAAAAAAAATTGACGAAGCTGTTAAAATAAAATGTAAAAAGTAATTTCGCATCCAGACACTTGATATAAATCATAAAGCTTCTCGTTGTTAATGTAGATCCGGTTTTGGTTATAAATTCATCTGGATTCTGATGACGCTTTTCCTCTAGTGAAATAAGTCTTCTCTGCATAGAATTTGTTTTCATTGGATTTTATGGCATATCGACTATTGTAGATTACTTAGTCCCAAATCTTGTTTTTTCATATACAGTCGGTAGAGGTTTTGAAAAGATAAGTCAACACAGGGAAATATTTCTACGCTTTGCTCTCTAACACTAGCAATTTAATTAAGCACCATTACTTTGTTTGCTCACAGTTAAATGACAAAACAGTTCTATTTCTAAAAAAATAATTTGTTTGCACATAGTTTAATATCAAAAAGTTCTATTTAACCCATTGATTGGAACCTATCATGTGCAACTACTTCGTGCCAGAGTAGAGCTGGAAGCGATGGTAACAAAGTGGTACTCTGTATTTCCCAAAGCTCCAGCATTACCGAAGCATCATCATCAGATTGTGTAAGGTCATACCTATGTCATCTTACGCATCAGCTTACATGTGGTTTGAATAAACTGAAGTTATCTCCACTTTAAATGGCAAGCCTCTGAAATTAGTAGACCAGTACATATACTTCGGTAGCAATATCTCATCAACAGAAAGCAAAGTCAATTTACGTATACAGAAGGCATGGAGGATTATCAACCATGTGAAAATCTCATTTCTCCGATGAAATAAAACCTGTCAGTACTACTGCATGGTGGCTTAACTTGGACTTAATTGAACCCCTGGGAGAAAAACCTAGATGGGAACTATACAAGCCTTCTATTAACTGTTTTGAACACATCCTAGAAGCAACACTCAACAAAAGAGCACCTACACAGCCACTTACCTCCCATCTCAAAAACCCTCCAGGTAAGACGAAAAAGATGAAAAAGGTTCTTCTGGAGAAGCAAGGGTGAATTCATTATCGACGTTCTCCTGTGAACTCCTACATATGGACACATCGTTGTTGGCTTACTTGCAACGTCTTTCATATATCAGCTCTATGCAAATACTACTATATGTCGTGTAGACGACCAGCAGAGAACGATAGTTGGTAGGGACGAATGACGAGAGAGTCGAAAGTATCCGTTCTTTTTGCATGATTTCACGATGAGGAGCAACTGCATTGATACAGTCAGTGGACCTTAATGACGGTCAGTTTATCAACTATGCGAATATCAGACAAATAATTATCTATCTATATATTTATCGATCTATCTTGATAGATGTGCCCGTGGTGTAATGGTTATCGTCGTAGGAATTGGACACGGCGACACGAGTTCAACTCCTGGACGAGACTGATTTCATTTCACATAGCACTAATACCCTTGGGAAAAGTATGAATCCAAGTATTCTCCCTCCAGCTATGGGTAAATAGTAGGATAGACTAGGTTCTTCAGCGTTGGTGAGGCAACTAGTCTAGGAGAAGGAAAACTCTGATTTCAAACCTGTTAAACTCCGCTTAAAAATTAACCTTGTGTCATAACCTGCCCGAGCGAAGGGGTTGGGTAAATAGGATCTTGCCCATCTGTTCAATTAAAGTTGTGAACCGATGAACTTACTACACAGTTGGCTGGTTTATAGTGATGGTCTGAGTATTTGAGGATACATAATAAATACGACGAAATAAAGAGAAGTTAATGTATACATGTATTTACGAAACCTCAATATAGAAATGGTGTGAAACAAGGTTAATTAAAAAGTAGAAGCGGGAGGTCTCGAAAAATATCACTTGAACCCGATGGTTGGAAGTAAAAGACAAACACACTATGACTTGATATCGCATGGCGGGTGGGTGTCCTCGTGGTGTTATGGTGTAATGGTTAAAGCGCTGAATGCTGTCTAGGAACGATGGACAAAAGGAATAGATGGAGAGATGTACCATACCAATGATATGGATATGTGAAACGTACATTAGAATATTCATAACATATATACATAGAACATAGGAATGCCGAAACAAGAAAAACACGTAACGACTTCTTAATTCAGGTACGAAACATTTTATTACTTTTGAGTTAAAAGGTTTCGACATAAGGAAGAGAGATGCACAATGTTTCTATGATGAATTTTCCATCTGCCCCCACCCCCACCCCAACACGTGTGGCATCCACCACAAGGCCACTGGCTTGGCTTCGGCGAGCAAGTGAAAGCCAACCGTCTTCTCCCGAGGCAGAACTCAACTAAACTCACTTTTTCAAAATCCCCAAAACCCTCCGTGCGCTTCCGGTGCGTGACGTCATTCGCACTCCCTAGCCCCGTTTTCCATCTCGGCTTCTATTGTGACATCTCTGAGTGACACGTCTGCTCCGCGCAAGCGCGTGGACACCTGCACTCATGTTTGCACCGAGCTAACCCCTGCACTGAGCCGAAAGGTTCCCAGCCTAACTAAACCCAAAGGCATAAAACGAAATCCCTCGGCCATTATATTACAGAGAGAGACAGAGACAGAGATACAGAGAGATAGAGAGAGCGGGAGACGGGAAACTCTGTGATATCAGACATATGGCAGATTGGTTTTGTTTGGTTTCATTGTTTAATGGAATATCAACCTTTGTAGGTTATTTAATGCCAAAGCCATTCTTGAAGAACAGTTGTGGTACAAATTAAAGCACTGGACTGCGGAATTGTAGTCAGCGAGTTGAAGTGCAGTTATGCTATAACGTTCACTTTCAGACAAATACCTTAGGGAGAGGTATGAACCCCCTTAACCTCCCAACTATGGGTTAAATAATACCACAACTTTCCTTCTAGAAGGATGGATTTGGCAAGAAAGTTGATATGCCATTAAACAACAAACGAACAAACTGATAACGCACTCACTGTTTATTTCGCTGTTACATTTCAGTGGACCAGTCTCACAAAAAGAAATTCACGGTCGGATTGGGGAGAGTCCTGAGGTGTAGTGGATAATGTAACTGAGTGCGACATCGTAATAAGTGAATTCGAACTCTTGCCGCGCTATTACGTTCACTATCGAACTTATAGCCTTATAAAAAATATGAATCCCCTGGTCCCCCAATTATGGGTCCATTATCAAATAATACAATTACAGTTCTTTTACAAGCACTGTCGTAAGTTATTTCATGCCATATGGCTATGGCATGAAATAACTTACGACGGTGGATATGCCATTAAACAAAATGTCAGTCCAAACCTAAATAACATTTTGAAAATCTTACATGCCTGCCTACGGCCAATGAACGAACCATACTGCAACTTTAATTTTCTCACAGTTGCTCCTGCAGGAGATAGAATCTTGACACGGCACCTGTCAATCACACCTCCACACTTCCGCGTGGTTAGTAGGGAGTGTTGATGGGGATAACAACAGTTAGATAACAACAGTTAGAAATAATGGAGGTACCCGTGGTGTAATGGTTATAGTCGTAGGAAATGGACTCAGCAATACGAGTTCAAATCCTTGACGATACTGATTGCATTTCACATAGCACGAATGCCCTTGGGAAAGGTATGAATCCAATTATTCTCCCTCCAGCTATGGGTAAATAGTAGGGCAGACTAGGTTCTTCAGCCTTGGTGAGGCAACTAGTCTAGGAGAAGGAAAACTCTGAATTCAAACCTGTTAAACTCCGCTTAAAAATTGACCTTGTGTCATATCCTGCCCGAGCAGAGGGGTTGGTAAATAGGGTTAGAAATAATGGAATATAATGTTCAGTCTAAAATTAAAACAAGTGTAAAATTCTTATTCCGCTTAAATTTTTTCGATGTACCCTCGATAATATTATTAGTACTTTTCATGAATACACCTGCGCAAGCCGACTCTCAGCTACATAGCCTGGAGCAGGCAGCAGGTAGCAATGGCTTCTATGTAAACGTAAATAAAAAACAGCGTTCATGTGTTTTAAACAAGATGGAGCCATCTTCAATTTTAGTAACAAGCCTCTGCAATTAGTTGACCAGGGTGTTCGCCAATGGTCCGGGAGATCAAGTTTCAATCCCAGGTCGAGTCATACCAAAGACTCAAAAAAATGGTACTTGATACCTCCTTGCTAAATACTAAGCATTATAAGGTAAGGATCAAAAGTAAAGTGGAGCAATTCTTGAAATGGAGTAGCGCCCTCCCTTACTACTCGGTGTAGTAGCTATTGAAAAGGGAGCTTTAGGGTCGCCCTCAATTAAGGTTACCAACTTTACTTACTTTACTTAGGTCCTTTAGCTGCAATATCTCATCTACTGAAAGGGATATTAACGTGGAATGCAATTGAAAGCTTATCTATCATATGTAAATCTTATCTCTAGGAAAAATAAAACGGGATTTCTTCCAAACTGTGGCTCTGTCAGTACTACTGTATGGATGCACTACCTTGACGCAAACAAAACGTTCGAAAAAAAAAGGTCGATGGGAACTACAGAATAATACTAAACACTTGAACAAATCCAGGAAGCAAAAGTCCATAAAACAGTTGCTGTACGAAAACCCACCTCCCATCTCAAAGGTAAGACGAAAATATGCTTGGCTCAGTAGAGGAAGTAAGGACGGACTCACAAGCGACGATCTCTGTGCGGACACTGAATGCTGTCTAGTGGACATTCAAGGAACGATGGACGAAAGAAATAAAGAGAGAGAGAGAGAGGGGGGAGACAGCGACAGGGATTTCCGTGATATCAGCACAACTTGATGATGAGGATTTTGCAAATATTTTTTGAAGGAATTTGACATCAATCATTGACATCGATTATGCGTAAGCACCATTGAACAACAGACAACAATGTCGGTGTGCGTTAAAGGATCGACGTAAGAAGACATATGGCTGATTGGTTTTGTTTGGTTTCTTTGTTTAATGGAATATCAACCTTTGTTGGTTATTTAATACCAAATCCATCCTTCTAGAAGAACAGTTGTGGTACAATTAAATCCATAGCTGGGAGGATAACAGGATTCATACCTTTCCCAAGAGTATCTGTCTGAAAGTGAAGGTAATAGCACGACTGGAGATTGATCTCGATTACTACGATTCCGTAGTCCATCGCTCTAACCATTACACCACGAGGAGACCGCCGATATATAGTAGAATCTGTCAATTGAATCGTCCAGAAGTTGTGATATCGAAAAGTGTAATCTTTTTGGGCCTCAAAGCAATTTACTGAAAATCAATTAACTTCCTGTTGCATTCTTTAAGCGAGTGTGCAACGAAGGCATAAGTGCATGAATCTTCATAGAGACCATATGAAAAAGTAGCAGAGTAGTACTGGTTACTGTTGTGTTCTGGTTAGTGAACACAAGTAGTAATAATAATAAGACAAACCACGATATGTGAAGTAAATAGTTATATTTACAGGAAAGAGTATTTACAAGAGGGAGACTGTTAGTAATAAGAAGGCTTGGTTTTGGCGTTAAGCAGATCATAGATTATTTGTCGTCTCTTTGTTACTCACTCATATTGGGCTGATTTTTTTAAAAAGTGCTTGAATAAGAGAGCTAATCAAGAAAATTTAGATTTATCACGTTTATATAAAGAATTGTGCTAATCAGACTGAAAAAAAGTTTTAAAAATTATTCCATATTTGCTTCCGCAAACAGTAGTAAATGCATGAATCTACTCCTCCCTGTTCCATATTGTAGTGTTCTGGTTAGAGAACACAAGTAGTAGTAATAAACAGATAAACCACGATATGTGAGGAAATAGTTATGTTTACAGGAAAGAGTATTTACAAGAAAGTGTTAGTTGTAGGAACATTGATTAGTGATAGAGTAAGGATATACTTCAACAATAGGTTACGCTCTTCAGACTCGTAGACGCAGACTGATTGTAGACTGGTCGCACACTGATCTGGACTGATCTCTAGCTACTGCCATATATGGCAGATGGAACAGCTCATTATGTTGGGAAGGTAGGTGATACCCAACACATATTTTGTTTCCGCACCCTGGATTGTTACTAAAAATAATAACAATAACAACAAAAATCCGTTATAGGAAAAAGTATAACATGTGTAGGTTATGCAGTGACATAGAGGAAATGATTAATATCATAGTACGCGACAGCAGATAACTTACAGAAAAGTAATATAAAAAGAAGCGCGGCTAGGTGGGAAGGTGATCCGTTAGGAATAGTTAAATAGATTGAAATTTGACAATTATACTACATGATATATCATCATCACACCGCGCCATCAGGACGGATATCCCTGGCCCTTTCCCGTCACCCTTCTCTATCGTCCATTGCTTCCGGCTAGTCTTCAAGGCTACATCCTGTAATGGCACAGAGCTGTTGTATGTAGATTCGAGCTGGACGTCCTGCCTTTGCTCGTCCTTGTGAAGTGATCCACTGGAGTACGTCACTTATGTGTTCGTCCCTAATTCTCCAGATATACAAACCCTCCAAGAAAATGATAGGCATGAAATTCTCAGGAATTTTATGATACAAACAGATCACCCAATCCCAGCCAGAAAACCAGTTCTAGAGTTAATAAAAATAGATGAATAAAACCATAAATAAAACTTGTCATTCACTTGTTCCGTTTAACAACAGAATGAAAATCATAGTTTGATCTGAAAAAGCTGTAGAACACGTAGGCGACGATGGTACCAGTCGTACTCGGGGCACTTGGAGTGATCTAAGAAGCTTGAAAAAGGGACTGGATGAACTGAAAATCATAATCGAGACTATCCATATGACAATGTTAAATGGAATGAAAAACTTGAGAGAGAAATAATAATAATAATAATAATAATAATGATAACAGGCAACTTGAAGATGAACAGAACGATAATAGCAAGACACAGAAATGGGGGAAAAAACAACTGTATGGATATTTCAAGTGGCAAAAGAACCAAATCTCACACTGTAACATACCCATGATACGGATATGTGAAACGTACATAGAATGTTCATTACAGAAAAACATAGAACATAGGAATCCCGAAACGCGAAAAACACTTACGACTTCTTAGTTCTTTTTATCACCTTTGAGTTTAAAGGTTCTTCGACATAAGGAGAGAGAGGCACAATCTTTCTATGCTGGCTTTTCCATCTGCCCCCACCAACACGTGTAGCACCCACCACAAGGCCACTGCGAGCTATCGAAAGTCACCCTTCTTCTTCGGACGCAAGACTCAACTCAACTAACTGACTTTTTCAAAAAACCCAAATACTCCGCCCGCGCGTCCGGTGCGTGACGTCATTCACATCCCCTGGTCTTGGGATTTTTATTTTGACATCTGTGAACGATACATCCTCCCGGCCTGCACGTCAACACCTGTGCTCAAGTTTGCACCTAACCCATGTGCTGAGCCAAAAGGTTCTCAGCCTAACTAAACCCAAAGGCAAGATATATAAAACGAAATCACTCGGCCATTAGATTACGACACGAGAAGAACTGGACATAGGTACGAAAAGGAAACTTCAAGAGAGAAACTGAATCTCTTCAAATAATAGAACAAAGCAATAACATAAGGACCAACTATGTTAAAGCAAAAATCCATATGACGAAGGAGAATAGCAAATATAAGTTAGGTGGTGACAGAGACGAAACGAGCAATCACATTTTGAGATGCAAATAAAATCACGTAATCCCGACTAGACCTAAGCTTCTAAGGAGACATTCATCTGGAGGTTGCCGGTTCAATCCTGACTGCAGGCGAGTAACAATACAAGAATACTTACCACTTGTGCCTGGTTATAGCTAACGGAATCAGAACAGACGACTCCCGTGGATTCAATAAAGGGCGTAGTTCGAAGATCTGTGTAGGTTCCCGAGTTCGACAAACACCTGAAGAAGGCTGGAAGACATATCGGCCGATACGTTGTGGAAATAACAATAAAGATTGTCCGAAAACCCTTAATGATAAAAATTACCCAGCTTCGTCTCAGAAATTTAGACAACTAATGAAGTAGATGTTGATACTAAATTTAATTGGTAAACGGTCCCCAAAGGTTTTTTAAAAACATTGAGATCAGCCAGAATACTGCGGAGAGTCCTGGAGACTTAGTGAGACTTGATGTTAGTCAAACTCCAGTGAAAGACCATCTGCTAACATTCTTGTGAAAAAGCCACGAAGAATAATTCTAATCTTTATATGCGTTCATCTACAGAAAACAGTGGAGAGTTACTACATCGTAGTGACTAATGTGCAGGACAGCAGCCTTGAAATATGCGCGTTCGAACCTCAGTGTCGTTAAAACTTTCAATTTGTGACTTATATCCATGAGTAAGATATGAGAATTATATCACTTCTGTTCTTCTACGAGGATGCTTTGGCATCGAATAACTCAAGAAGGTTGATATGCCATAAAACAAAGAAACCCAACGCTCATGTGAAATACCCAGTGGTCACATATGTACACATGCACGGAAACTTAAGTCTAGATAATTGGTAAAAAAATGGCTGCTCATCATCTTCATCTAAAGAAATCTTATCAGCGAAATTCTCCAAGAATCTTTCTGGCGACATGTTGCTGTCTTCCTATATGTTAATTGACTCACTCACCGCCTTCCACAAGACATAGTGCTGTTGACGCTATGAATGGTATTATGGACGATGACAGACACCTGTTAGCGCCATCTGTTGGCCGGAAGTAAGCACTGAATCTTTCCTTTGTCAGTTTCCGTCTCTTTCTGTGCCTTTCAAGATTTCATTGTGTTCTTTTTCTTTCATTGTTTATGAAATTTTCAGTCAGCATTTCTATCGTAAGATTCTATCTTTTCTCTCTGCTGCTTAAAGACATTAATTTTTATCTTTCTTCTCTATTTCACTCTCTTTCTTGTTCTTTTCTCTAACGTCCTTTATCTTTCTTTTTCATTTTTTCTGTTTTATTTCTTTTATCTTTCTTAACTTTCTTTTTCTTTTTTCTTTCTTTTATCATCCTTTCTTCTTTTCTTTTTTTTCTTTTAACTTCCATTATCTTTCCTTTTTTTCTTTTTCTTTCTGGTATATTTCTTTTTTCTTTCTTTTAACTTCATTTCGCCTTCTTTTTCTTTTTTTTCACTTTCTTTCTTTTTTTATTTCTATTTTTTCTTTCTTCATATTTTTTTTTCTTTCTTTTAAATTTCTTTGTATTTCTACTTTCTTTTTCTTTTCTTTTCTTTTTTAAAAATTTTCTTTATCTTCTTTATTTTCTTTTTCTTTCTTTTCTTTTTCTTTTTTCAACTTCTTTCTTTTTCTTCTTTATTCGTTCTTTTATCTTTCTTTCTCTTTAATATCTCTTTCTTTTTCTTTCTTTTATCTTCCTTTCTTCTTTCTTTTTTTTTCTTTTAACTTCCTTTATCTTTCTATTTTTTCTTTCTTTTTCCTTACTTTATCTTTTTTATTTGCTTTCTTTCTTCTTCTATTCTTCTTTCTTTTTCTTTCTTTTAACTTCCTTTATCTTTCTTTTTTTCTTTTTGTTCTTTTTTCTTTAATTTATCTTTCTTTTTCTTACTTTATCCTTTTTCTTTCTTTTTCTTTCTTTCTTTATTTTCCTTTATCTTTTCCTTTCTTTTTCTCCCTTCTAATTTTTTTCTATTCTTTTCATCTTTCTTTTTTTTCTTTGTTTTATCTTTCGTTTACTTTCTTTTTTCTTTTAATTTCCTTTTCCTTCAGTTTTCTTTCCTTTAAATTACTTTATTTTTTATTTTTCTCATATCTTCTTTTTCTTTTCTTTTTCTTTCTTTGGTAAATTATAGAATTAGCCTTTATAGCGGGAGTTACGTTAGTGTTATGTTTAACAGTATGAGGTTGACTGATTTGCCAAATCGAATTCTTCCCTACGAATAACGATTTATCAACTACTTAGATTAATGGTAAAATATTTTCCAAGCCCTACTGTGGAGACGTGGGATAAAGCAGTTTTGAGAAAAAAAAAAATGAAATTATGAAATTTATTAGAATTAATTCTTAATTCCCCTTTCTCACATTTTCATGGCAGCCTTAATTTTTCAGGCATAGATTTTACTAAATCAAAACAATTTAATAAAAAAATTGTTTCCCACTTCTCTAAATAACAGGTCATAGATCTTCAGGCGATGGCGCATTCACATGAACTATTTTTTAAGAAATTCGAAAAAAATAACAAATGATTTTATTCCGAACTATTCGCTAGCTATGTTGGGAGGTGCCCGTGGTGTAATGGTTATCGTCGCAGAAATTGGACACGGCGACACGAGTTCAAATCCTAGACTGATTGCATTTCACATAGCACTAATACCTTTGGGAAAGGTATGAATCCAATTATTCTCCCTCCAGGGCAGACTAGGTTCTTCAGCCTTGGTGGGGCAACTAGTCTAGGAGAAGAAAAACTCTGAATTCAAGCTCCGCTTAAAAATTGACCTTGTGTCATATCCTGCCCGAGCGGAGGGGTTGGGTAAATATGTTGGGAATGTTATATCTTTCCTGAAGAAAAAATATTTAATTCCATTTGCTCTGTGACAAGATCCAGTATTTCGAAAGGAATTTGAACTTTTCCAAATACACCTAAAACCATGGGTCTAAATATATCACCAATGGTCTGGGGGGATTGAGGTTTAATCCCAGGTCGAGTCATACCAAAAAATCAAATTATAGAACTTGATGCTTCCTTGCACTTAACATTATAAGGCACGGATCAATGGTAAGTGAACAATCCAGAGAAAGGAGTATCGGCCTCCCCTACACCTCTGTGTAGTAGCTTTTGAAAAGGGATCCTACGGGTCGCCCTCGACAATGGTCGGCCTATTTATTTAGCTTAATGAGGTTATATAGTTAGCGAGGTAGGCTTTATAAACAGGGAGTTGTTTGTGAATTTGATTCTCACTGAGGTCTGTGTTTCAGGACATTTGAATTTGAAGGTTCCCTATTTCGGTCAACGGCGGAAAACTATTTCATGTTTAAATCATTATATGTGCGTCAACGAATGTCCTGGATATATGACATTAAACCATCTGATAGCGAGACTTCAGCCTTGGAGATTTGGGAAATGTGGAGTACCCCTTCATTGCCATTTCTCTTAGGTCAACTGTAGCCGGAGCGGTAGCACCTGATCGGGTCTTACCGTGGTTCAAATAGAATAAACTATGTGTGCAAACAAATAACTGATACTAAATTTTGACTTTTATATTGCAATACTTGAAACCATTTAACCGTGAGTAAAAAAGAGCTCAGGCTCGTTTAAGAATGTTATCAATAAAATATGTTTACAAATAATTTATATATTGGATATATATTAGCATAAAGAGGAATTGGCATTAAAAAACATACAATGGTTGATATACCATAAAACCAAACATCCAAAAAAATGTGTAAACGTTGAATTGAACCAGTTCATATATCTCAGTAGCAATATCTCATCTACTGGAATGGATTTCAAGGCTGTTATTGAAAGATGAATAACCCTATAAAAATCTGATCTCTCTGATAAAATAAAATGGCTATTCATTCGAGCTGTAGTCGTGTCAATAACACTGCACCTCTTGATTTTAATGAAGTGCCAGGAAATAAAGCCCGAGAGGGACTACACCAGAATGCTGGGTGCTTTGTTGAACAAATCCAGATCGTAGCACTCGATCAATATTAGTTGTACGGCGACTCACTTCCTATTTACAAAACCATACAAGTAAGACGAATAAAACGTGTTTGAGCACTGCTGGAGAAATAATGAAGATCTCAAAAACGACGTCCTCTTGCGGACTCCACGCATAGACACATAAATGTTGACCAGACAGAAAAAAATTACATTCATCACCTCTGTGCAAACATTGAGTGCCATCTAGAGGACTTAACAAGAGGGATGTCTTAAAGGAAAGAGAGTGTCAAAGGAATCCATGCTGTCAACATTAAGTTTTTTGGTTTAGTTTTATGGCATATCGACCATTGTACGTCACTTAATGACAAATCCTTTTTATATGTATATTAGATATATGATGACAAAACACATTTTTAAAGATCACATTCTTAAACAAGACTCTGGTAGTTTTTTGTTTTTTTTGCACAGTTAAATGGTTTCACTTAATTTTAAACACTCCAGATTTGTTTACACAGTTAGTCAATGGTTTAAATACAGTTTTTTTTTTGTTTACGCACAGTTAAATGATCAAACAATTCTATTTCAAACAATTCAATTTAGCATAATTACACAGCTTAGTTCTATTCGTCACATTGATAGAACCCTATCAGGTGCTACCGCTCCGGGCCAAAGTGAGCCTGGGAGTGATAGCAAGGAAGGGGTACTCGAAGCTATATCATTACAGAAGCCTCAAGAAGACTGTTTAGTATCATATCAAGGACACTTGTTGTAGGCGTCTTGCCCCTCGACAGAGACGCAGTTGGGATATTCTGTAACCCTAGCCAACAGGGCAAGCATACATTCGTGATGATGATGATGAAGAAGATGATGATGATACCAGGCTCAAATTTTTCTTTTTGTGTTTTAACGAAATCTAACAGAATCTTTTAGTCAATAATTAAGACCAAATGTAATTAAAATGTAATTAATGTAAACGAAGTAAAAGTAATGAAAAACCTGACTAAACTTTTGTTGATTTTTTGGAGCTTGCTTTTTGTGATGTTAAATTCTAAAATGAAATTTTAATTTTAATTCATCTTTGGACGAGTCTGTGGAAGCCTGGATTTGATGCTTAAGGAAATCGCATGCAGACTAAAAGCTGGACGTCTCCTCACCCATTTTCTTAATCATTTGTTTTTTTTTTTAAATCTAATGTTCAACTAGAAAGATAAAATATATATTCTTCTTCTTCTTCTTCTTCTTCTTCTTCTTGTTATTATTATTATTATTATTATTATTATTATTATTATTATTATTATTATTATTATTATTATTATATACTCATTTAGAGTTTTTCACATCAGTGTTAGCTGATGGTTTTTCATAGGAGTTTTAGTGACAGCAAGTCTCCAGTATTATTATTATTATTATCATTATTATTATTATTATTATTATTATTATTATTATATATCTTTGCCTACTTCTTTCTTTCTTTCTTTCTTTCTTTCTTTCTTGATTTGTTGATTTTTATTTCTTACTATCTATCTATCTTAGTCTTCTTTCTTTCTTTCTTCTTGATATTTTCTATCTTTTTTTTTTCTCCCTTTCTTACTCCTTTTCTTATGGTCATTTCGTTTCTTTCTTTTTTTCCTTTTCTTCTTTTATTTCATTATTTTTAGCCTTACACTTTTTACTTTTATTCTCACGATTTTCGATCCTATTAATATATGTCTTCTTTCTTTCTTTCCTTATTTCTTTCTTTCTTTCTCAACGCACACTTCTTCTTCTTCTTCTTCTTCTTCTTCTTCTTCTTCTTATTATTATTATTATTATTATTATTATTATTATTATTATTATTATTATTTACGCATTGATAGTTTTTCATAGCGTTAGTTGATGGTCCTTCACTGGATTGTGAGTGACAGCAAGTCTCCTTAAGTCTCCGAGACTCTTCTCAGTATTCTGGTCGATCTCAGTCATGCTGTAATAAGTCTTCCTGTTATTTCCAATTTTACCAGTTTCTTTATCAATCCTACGGTGACTGTACTAAGATCACCAATTACAATTGATACAATCGTTACTTTCATGCTTCACAGCTTTTATCAATTCCCTAGCAAGGTCGATGTACTTATCCTTCTTTGATTTTTTTCCAATTTTACATTGTGGTCAGCCGAGTCAGCAAAGTCCACTATTATGCAACTTCTATTTCGATGTTGCTGTAGATTATTATAAAACGTGGTCGTCTGGAAGAGATTAGGTAATCCGTTTGTATCTGAAAATCCCAGAGAAGTTTGTGTGTCTCATTTTCCAGGACAGCTGCTGGGTTGTGTATATACCATTTGTTTGCATAGTCAAATTTCTATTTCTTGCATAATTACCAGTGGATCGTCTTGCCCAGCAAGTCGTGTTTTGATTTATATTCTTTCTGTGCTAATCAGCTTCATTCGGTTATTATGTGATTGATTGTTTCGTCTCTATCACCACATAACCTACATCTGTTTTGTTGTGTCTTATGGTGTTTTGTTGCGTCTTATGGTGTTGTTTTGTGCTGCTATTAGAAGAGATTTAGTTTCTCTCTTAAATTTTTCCTATTATTATTATTATTATTATTCACTCATTAGAACTTTTCACATCAGCAGTAGCCGATGGTTTTTCACTTGAGTCTGAGTGACAGCAAGTCTACTCAAGTCTCCAGGACTCTTCTCGGTATTCTGACCGTTCTTAATAGTGCACCCGTCCGCCAACTTCCAAATCTTCCAGTCCCTTTAGCAATCCTTTAGTAACTGTTCCAAATGCACCAATTACAACTGATATAATTGTCACCTGCATGTTTCACAGTTTTTTTAAATTCCCTAGCAAGGTCGAGGTACTTATCTTCCTTTTCACATTCTTTCAGTTTTATTCTGTGATCAGCCGGGACAGCAAAATCCACTATTTTGCAAGTTTTCTTTTCTTTTTTTTTTTTTTTTTGGTTGATTATTATTAAGTCTGGTCTTCTGACCGGGATTAGGTGATCCGTTTGTATGTTAAAGTCCCATAGGAGTTTATGCATGGCATTTTCTAGGACAGGTGCTGGGTTGTGCATATACCATTTGTTAGTATGGTCAAATTTAAATTTCTTGCACATTTTCCAGTGAATTACATTGCCGACCCAGTCGTGTCTTGCCTTATACTCCCTCAGAAACGTCGCTGTC
>OY757941.1:33371223-33376223 GCA_963585895.1 Sepioteuthis lessoniana
TTTTGTTCCCCCAAAAGCCTTTTGTTCTGAAAATAACGAGACTTTATAATTTTTCAAAATTGGCACTGAGTCGTCTTGACAATAGTCAAGAAATCTAGACATCGTTTTTTTAAATGAACAGTGAACACATATCCAATTAAATTTTGAACTTAAGAATTATATATATATATATATATATATATATATTTTTTTTTTTCTTCTAAACTACTGTTACGCATCTAACAATTTTAAGCTTTTAGAAATGATTCAAAAACGTTTTGCCGTGTTCGCTGACATTTGGACAGAGTCATATATTCAATTTGGGTTTATAGTAAGCGTGTCTTTATATTTAAAACGCACAGTTTAAGCATTATTTTACAAACGAAAATACAGCATAACATTTTGTAAAATTTAGCATTTCAAATTATTAGGACTTAAAGACATACTGACCAATATGGAAACATTTTTCCTCTGTTGGCACGTGAGTTCAAATCATTCCTCTTCTTTTTAGCGCTTATTTACTAATGAATTTTAGGTATGTTTGGAGACGGTCTACTGTTCGAGACGGGGTGGGGAGGGCTACTAATTTAATCATTCTTTTTCTTTCTCTTTTTTTTTTGGGGGGGGGGTGCTGTGGTAGCTTAGGCAGCTTTAGGATTTTACTTTTTCTTCTAAACTACTGTTACGACTCTAACAATTTTAAGCTTTTAGAAAAGATTCAAAAACGTTTTGCCGTGTTCGCTGACATTTGGACAGAGTCATATATTCAATTTGGGTTTATAGTAAGCGTGTCTTTATATTTAAAACGCACAGTTTAAGCATTATTTTACAAACAAAAATGCAGCATAACATTTTGTTAAATTCAGCATTTTAAATTAAGCTGCCTAAGCTACCACAGAAGCCCCCCCCAAAAAAAAAGAAAAAGAGAAAGAAAAAATGCGTTTACATATAAAGACACGCTTACTATAAACCCAAATTGAATATATGACTCTGTCCAAATGTCAGCGAACACAGCAAAACGTTTTTGAATCTTTTCTAAAAGCTTAAAATTGTTAGAGGCGTAACAGTAGTTTAGAAGAAAAAGTAAAAGCCTAAAACTCCCTAAAAAAAAAAAAACACAAAAAAAACACAAAAAAATAAATTAATAAAAATAAAAATTATCATTTGTAAAAACTCTATAATTCCTAAAGCCTTCCCGGCTCCCAACGGTATTATAGAAGAAAAACTAAAAAGCCTAGGAAAATGTCCGAATAGTAAAAAAAAAAAAAAAAAAAAAAAAACTCAGTACCAATGAAAGTCAGACGAAAGTACCTTAATCTTGGACTTTAACTAAGTTAAAACTTAAGAAAACTTAAATCAAAATTACCCCCCAACTTTTTTTTTTACGTACACATGGGAAGCAGCATGATGTACGTAAAGGCATTTGAATAAACCCATGGACGACCAAACTCAATACCTAAACAGGTCCTGGACGTGGGTTTGACGACTTTACGCTCAGGATCGTTAGTTCGATCGGGGAACTACTGCTGCTCCTCTATAAGAGTGGCTTCTATAGAAGAGAATAAAACAGCCATCGAAAGATAACCATGACCCACACTCAAACCACATACACAAACTGCATCGCTCTACGCGTGCGGGTAAAAAAGAGGCGCGTCCTGCTGAGCCCTGGCCTCAGTTTTCGAAAAATCAGCTACAGAGCTCAAACGACAAAAACTACTAAAATGCAAGCAAACGCTACAAATAGCGACATTTAACGTAAGAACCTTAAATAGAATAGGACAACTACCAGAGCTAATCCCATCGGTCGTAGAACATAAGATTGACATAATATGCATACAAGAACACAGATACACGCACACCGAAGATATCAAATATCACGAAACTGGCAATGGATGGTCGCTCGTCACTGTATCGGCATGGAAAAACTCTGTCAACGCTGCAGTAGGAGGGGTAGGATTGCTTATAGGACCTAGAGCATTAAAAACGCTAAATAGCATTGAGAAAATACAACCTAGAATGATGGCAGCTACTTTTAACGGCAACCCCAGAGCAACAATCATCTCCTGCTACAGCCCTACCAATGTTAGTGAAGAAACTGAACTAGTCACCTTCTACGATGAGTTATCCTCATTAGTGCGTAGCATCCCGAAACACAACATGTTAGTCATTGGCGGAGACATGAATGCCCAAATCGGGAAAAACGGAAACAACAAATACAGCCTCCACAACACGTCAAATAGGAATGGGCAACATCTAACAGATTTCATGATAGAAAATAGATTAGCATGCCTCAATACAAACTTCCAAAAAAGGAAGGGCAAACTATGGACATACACGTACGCGAACAATACTAAAACTCAGATAGACTACGTCCTTATAAACAAGAAATGGAAAAATAGTGCAATGAATTGCAAGGCATACTCCTCTTTCGAGGGTGTGTCCACCGATCACCGAATAGTCACAGCGAAAATACGGCTAAGCCTACGAAAGAACGCCAAACGAACAGTGACCACCAAACACTATGACTGGGCACCTTTGAACAACAGAGATATAAGAGATAAATACGTATTAGAATGAGGAAACAGATACGAAACACTACAAGAAAGGACGGAAAAAAGTACACCAAACGACGAATATGAAAATTTCGTCAATGCACACCTCGAGGCAGCAGCGAAATGCATTCCAACAAAACTCAAAACTAAATATAGAGTCCCATGGGAAACTTTAAGGTGAGAGAAAAACTTGCACTAGTGAAAACAGTCTCCAAAAACTATCGAAAAAACCTAACAAACACAAATGCCTTAAAACTAAAAACGGCACAATATCAATTAGCAGTCATATATATAAAGGAACAGACAGAATACATTCAAAATCAGATAGATAAGATTAGAGACTCGGTGGAAGATAGACAATCTAGGATAACCTGGCAAACAATAAACGAAGTGAGTAGAAGAAAGAACACAGCCAAAGCAAAACTGAAAGCAGCAAACAAACAAGAAAGAATAAATCTGTGGAAACAGAACTTCGAAAACCTACTAGGAAACCCACCGAAAATAACACATGAACCAATCACCAGAATAATTAGTAAACAATTAGACATTAAACTAGGACCGTTCACACAAGAAGAACTCGACTCGGTTCTCAGAAAAATTAAAAATTTGAAAGCTGCAGGGTTGAACGAGATTCCCCCAGAAGTATGGAAGACCAGACAATTCGACGACATACTGCTCCGACAATGCAATGCAGTATACAATCAAAATCCGATAGATAGATGGATGAAGGGATGCATACTCCCCTTCCCTAAAAAGGGGGACCTCAGATTAGCCAAAAACTACCGAGGCATAACACTTACATCCATAGCAGCCAAAATCTACAATGCCCTACTACGAAACCGCATAGAACCCAAAATCGACAACATACTTAGGAAAAACCAAAATGGCTTCCGAAGAAATAGATCCACGACCTTACAAATATTAACCATCCGTATAATCCTTGAAGGTGTACGGGCAAAAAAACCTACAAGCGACATTAATATTTGTCGACTTTACCAAGGCCTTCGATTCCATTCACAGAGGAAAGATGGAACAAATCCTACTAGCGTACGGCATAACTAAAGAAACCGTAGCAGCAAGAACGATTCTCTATAGAAACACCAAAGTAAAAGTACGATCACCAGATGGAGACACAGAATACTTTGACATTGTAGCAGGAGTACTACAAGGGGACACGCTGGCTCCGTACCTCTTTATCATTTGTCGAGACTACGTACTTAGAACATCGATTGACAAAATCAGAGAGAATGGCTTCGAGCTGACGAAGAAAAGAAGCAGAAGGTACCCTGCAAAAACAATTACCGACGCCGAATACGCCGAAACACTACTGCATAGTTTGGAACAAGCAGCCGCAGGCATAGGCCTCTATGTTAATGCACTCAAAACGGAATATATGTGCTATAATCAAACGGGGTACATCTCCACTCTAGACGGAACCCCTCTTAAACTAGTAGACAAATTCACTTACCTAGGAAGCAGCGTCGAATCAACCGAAAAGGACATCGACACGAGGTTAACGAAAGCATGGACAGCTATCAATAGGCTATCGATTATATGGAAATCAGACCTAACCGATAAAATGAAACGCAGTTTCTTCCAGGCAGCGGTCACATCGATACTGCTATACGGGTGCACTACATGGACGCTAACAAAACGGCTGGAGAAGAAGCTAGACGGCAATTACACAAGAATGCTGCGTGTAATCTTGAACAAGTCCAGGCGACAACACCCACAAGACACCAACTGTACGGCAGCCTGCCTCCTATCCCGAAAACTATTCAAGTTAGACGAACCAGACATGCAGGACACTGCTGGAGAAGCAGGGACGAACTCATAAGAGATGTACTCTTATGGACCCCCACACATAGCCGTGCAAAAGCAGGACGACCAGCACGAACATATATTCAGCAGCTGTGTGAGGATACGGGATGTTGTCCTAAGGACCTGCCTAGGGCGATGAACGATAGGGAGGAGTGGCGAGAGAGGGTCAGGGATATCCGTGCTACCAGCGCGACATGATGATATATATATATATATATATATAAACAGGATTTGAAAACCATCAAGAGTTAAGATGTCATTAATCCTAATAACGTAGTTTATCTAATCGAAACTCTGCTGAGAAAATCCAGAGAGAAAACCTCAGACCATATCGAAATAGGGGTTTTAGAGTTGCTACGATGAACGGAAATTTCGCAGGATTATTTGGACTAAGTACAGTAATTTGGTGAAAATTCAAATGGAAAAATTCAGTTTTAATCTTGATATTAAAAAAATGCATTTTGAACTTAATTAACGTTTCATTAAGTGCCCAGTTCTTTCTTGGTATATACAGCTTCATTCTCAATACCTTTTGAACAGTATTTTGAAATTACTACTTCATTTACAGTTCATAACAGATTTTGTAATTACAACTACAATCAAGATAACTTTTGAACAGAGTTTGCATTTTGAAATTAATGTTCCATT
>OY757941.1:33378723-33446223 GCA_963585895.1 Sepioteuthis lessoniana
ATATATATATATATATATAAGGTTAGCTTTTAAACTAAAGAACAGGTGCAGCTCTTCAGTCTAAAACTACAAATGGTCTGATCTATCAGAAGCCTGCACAGAGCAGCTGCTTTTTTGAGACGTGGGTAGGCCTTAAATTTTTGCAGAAACAGACGCTTCTAAGAAATCATTACATATCCTCAAAGACAATGTGCTGTTCTTCACGAGATGCTTTTCGCCCCGACCCTTATGGTTACAAAGGTTTTCCATCGTCTTCTTCTGTGGTTAGAAGTGAATCGACCAGTCGGTTTGTTCTGTGATACAACATTGAATGTTAAACGAATCTGTCTTTGAAAAGCTAAAAGACTGTCTTGTGTAATATATAGCTCTGATGAAACCGCAAATGGACAACTTATTGTGGTATATTTGCTGGCAAGTAGGTTTGTAACTCGTTGCCTAAATACTCGTTATTGTCGAGTATGAGGCTAAGTACGGGTAGATTTGAAAAAAAAAATGAAAGTTTTGTTTTTTAACCCAGCCAATCCAGGATGTGATACAAGGCCAATATTTTTGGCGGAGTAAAGCCGTTTTGAAATCAGAGTATTTCTTTCACTTAGACTGGCTGTATAACCGAGGCTTAAGAATCCAGTCTTCAAAGACAAGGTTAAAGAATCCAGTTTTTCTAAACAAGGCTGAACAAAACAATCTGCCTAAAGAAGGCTAAAGTATCCAGTCTGTCTAACCAAGGCTAAAGAATCCCGTTTTCCTAAAAAAAAAAGCTAAAGAATCCAGTCTACATAAACAAGGCTACATAATCCAATCTGTCAAACCGAGGCTAAAGAATACAACCTGCCTAACCAAATCGAGTCTGCCTAACCTGCCTAACCTAATCGAGTCTGCCTAATCTAATCGAGTCTGCCTAATCTGCCTAACCTAATCGAGTCTGCCTAACCTAATCGAGTCTGCCTAATCTGCCTAACCTAATCGAGTCTGCCTAATCTGCCTAACCTAATCGAGTCTGCCTAACCTAATCGAGTCTGCCTAATCTGCCTAACCTAATCGAGTCTGCCTAACCGAGGCGAAAAATTCCAGTTTATCTAAGCAAGGCAAAAGAATCCGTCTTTCTAAACAAGTCTAAAGAATACAGATCTGCTTAATCGAAGCTAAATAATTAAGTCTTAGCAAGGCTAAAAAATTCAGTCTGTGTAACCAAAGCTAACAAATCCAGTCTTCTCAACCAAGGCTAAAGGATCGAATCTGCCTCACCAAAGCTAAAGAATCCAGTTTTGCCAAACAAGCTCAGGTCTGCATAAAGAATCTAGATTTCCTAAACAAGGTTAAAGAATCCAGTCTGCCTAACCAAAGCTAAAAAATGCAATCTGCCAAACCAACGCTAATGATTCCAATCTGCTTCGCCAAGGCTAAATAATCCTGTCTACTGATATAATTACTTAAGAAACTAGCAATCATATACGGAATATTTGAATTAAAATGATTGTTTACGAAGTATTAATATTTCTTACTTAAAACCATAACATCGCTCAAAATAGTTGAAACCATATAATAGTAAAATAGTTGTATTAAGAACAGTTACTTGAAACTACATGTGTTTAATTTTACCTAACTGGGATGATTGGTTGTTCGAATGGTTTCTCGATAATTATGGGTTATTTAATATCAAATCCTGTTTGTATATATATATATATATATATATATAGGAGAGTTAAGTAAAGTTGGCTACTATACTCGAAAGTGACTCGAAGGCTCCTTTTTCAATAGCTAGAGATGTAGGGGAGGGTGCAACTCTATTCTCTGGATTCCTATATATATATATATATATATATATATATATGGTGACTTCAATAAGTCTCGAGCCTTTTTCTGTAAAGGCATTTAAAATTGTCGCAGACTCTTGAAAATCCAGTATGTTATTGCTATCCATCTAATAAGATGACTGACCAATTTTTATGATTTCAGGTTCAAATGAACAGCTACAGCAGCAATTGGAATACACCCTACTAAAGCCTGATTGTCACAGCTGGTAAATTTCAAAAATGCAATCTGGCTCTTTAGAAGAACGATATACAATAAAATTCTGTTTTAAACCTGGAAAAAACGCAACAGAAACGTATGGAATGCTTCAGACTGCTTTTGGAGCATCTTGCATTAATCGAGCATCAGTTTTGGAGTGGCATAAGAGATTCAAGGAAGGCAGGGAGTCTGTGAGGGATGATCAAAGGTGTGGGAGGAGTAACGAGGTCTATACACCAGAGTTGATTGGCCAAATAGTTAGGGTTAGGGTTACTATGTTGAGGTTATAAGGGAGTTCAGGAAGAGATTCCGTCGGAAGAGGCCAGGACTCTTCAAACTGGGTCAGTGGCATTTCCACTAGGACAATGCACCAGTTCACAACTCCATCCTTGTCACAGACTATTTGAGCAAGATGGGCATCAAGACCGTTCGTCACCCTCCCTATAGTCCAGATCCTGCTCCCTGTGACTTGGTTATTCCCTAAGCTCAGAGGCTGTCGTTATGAGAAAATTGAGGAGATGAAAGAGACTGTGACGAAGGTCATTGACACACTCACACAAGAGGACTTCCATGGGGCCTTCCAGAGATTGTCGGAACAGTACAACAAGTGCATTGCAGCCGGAGGAGATTACTTCTAAGGAGACTAGAGTTTCATGTGTGTATTATCAATAAATGTGCCCATACGAAGAAAGTCTGGAAACTTATTTAATAATCCTCGTATATATATATATATATATATATATTTTATTTTTCTACCTATTGTATAATTCTGACAGCGTGAGAAAACCCAGATTATACAATTTTCAAATATAAAACATAAAACTCCAACTGATATCTTGGGAAAATATCATAAAAAGACTAAAATATTCTTACTGTTTGAAAATAATCAACCATTAATGTAATGCCCAGTGAAAAGAAAAAAAAACGACAGAATAAGAGTGCTCAATACAGTGCTCAATACTGTAATACAATACAGTGCTCAATACAGTGCTCAATACAGTAAGAGTGCTCAATACAGTAAGCGAATACCTTGAATCAGACGAAATCCACGTACCTAGGTTTCACCTTACCCTTTACCGGATTATATATATATATATATATGTGTGTGTGTGTGTGTGTGTGTGTGTGTGTGTGTGTGTTTGATGGTTGGATTTCGTTTTATGGTAAATCAACAATTGTTGGTTACTTGATGCTAAATCCTCTTTATTCATACATGCTAAATATGATTTGTAAACAAATTTTGTTTATTGTTTTTAAACCAGCCTAAGCTCACACTTTTGCTCACAGTTAAATAGTTCCCAGTATTGCTATGTATCATTAACGAATCAATTTAACATCGGTCATTTGTTCACACACAGTTAAATGTTCTATTGCAAACAATTCAGTTCGCCATAAGTCATTCATTTGCTATCAATTTAAATGGCAGACAGTTGTATTTGACTCAGAGACAGGACCCTATTAAGTAATAAAACTCAGTGCCAGAGTGAAGCTGGGAGCGATGGTAATAAAGATTACTCCGCATTTCCCGATGCTCCAGCGTTACCAGAGTCTCAAAATTAGATTGTTCAGGGTTAATGTCATATCTAGGACAATCTTTGGAGGGTTTTTACCCTTCTGCAGTGACGCAGTCGTTGTATTCTACAGCTCCAGCTAACTTGGTTTATATATCTATGAGTATGTGTATGTGTGTCTGTGTGTGTGTAAGCGAAAGGTTTGTTGGTAACTTTATTTTTAAATGAGTTGATAGATCTCATTTGTTTGCACACAGTTAATGGTTTCAAGTATTCCTATCTCATTCTAGTATTAATCTTAAATCAATTAAATTAATATCACCTGCACACATATGGTTTTCAGTAAAGCTATATTTCATAAGATATTCTATTTATCCCTGATTCTTATATTATGTAAACAATTTGAGAAAATATCTTCCAATACGTCAAGTCAAATTTATATGAATATTATTAAAAATAAACCGGACATTGGTCTAATGGTTTGAGTGTTCGCCAATGGCCCAGGAGACCTGGGTTCAATCCGATTTCGAGTCATACCAAAAACCCCAAAAATGGTACTTGATGCTACTTTGCTTAGCACTTAGCATTATAAGGTAAGGATCAAGAGTAAAGTGGAGCAATCCAGGGAAAGGAGTAGTGCCCTCCCCTGCACATTGGTGTAGTAGTTATCAAAAAGGGAGCCTTCGGGTCACCCTCGACTACGGTCGCTAACTTATAATTAAAATTGCAATCTAATTCATTTTGAATGGCTTTAAGTCATCAAAACCAAATAAAATAAAATAAAGTAAAACCATTAGGGTGAACACTTTTTCTATATTTTCCATATTCATCAGATTTAGCAAATGTGGATTTTTATTTTTTTCCATCACTGAAAAGATTTCATGGATGGCAGAGAATTAAGAATCAAAGAGGTGGATAAAGAACGGTTTTTCAAACTGTCTTCCGGGAAAACCCGAGATTTTTTTAAACGTAAAACAGAAAATTTGCCTCCCCTCTCGTTTGTAATCATTGAAAATAAAAGTGGTTAGATTTTTTATGACAATATTTTAATATATTTAACGGCTATTTGATTTTATATACTCTCTTGTACAACTTAATACTTTCCAATGACCTTAACGACTCTCTCTCTCTTTCTCTCGCTCTCTCTCTCTCTCTCTATATATATATATATATATATTGGAATTTTTGTTTTAACTTGAGAGATACAAACAGGTTCGCTTTCTCAGTTAGAAGGCTGGAACACGTATTAACACTAGACTATAGCTTGTCGTTGCTCATAGATGCTTTAGTCATCTCTGATTGACCATCCGCAGCTGCTACTGACGGGCGAGCTTATAAATACTTGTGGACAAATTGTCGACGGCCGATGCATATTTAACGACCCCTTCTCCAAACTATCCAACAATATTTTACTGGGCCATTAACCTAACGTGTAGTGTGTTCGCCAATAGCCAAGGAGACCGGGGTTCAATCCCCGGTCAAGTCGCACCAAAAATTTAACTGTACATGAAGCCACCTTGCTTAACACTTAGTATCATAAGGTACAGATCAAAGGTATAAGTGCATATGCATATATGCGAGTTTATATATATATATATATATATATATATATATATATTTATTTGAATTACAATTCCTTACGTACCTAACTTAAGGTGAAATATTATTAATGATATATACTGTCACACACACACACACACACACATATATATATATATATATATATATATATATATATATCAAGTCATACGAATATTCCTGTGTTATTTTTTTAAATTGATCTCTTGTTTCAATTTTAGGTCAGTGTTGGTCGAATGTTTTCTGAGGCAAATGAGTAAAATGTTGATACGGTAGAAAAATGAACTGATGACGTAGACACCCATTCATTGAATTAAAATTACATTTTTGCTTCAAATGATCATTATATGACCCTTGCTATCGAAGAAAACTAGCAGTGAGGGCTAAACTTGGAAGATTTTTGTTTTGCTTTTGTTAATGGAGAAATTTCCAAATTAGCTGTAATTCTTTTGGTCATTTTTTAAGGCATTTCTTTATGTAGGTGTTTACGAGTCTACTGTAGCTGTTAATCCTATTTCAGACCGGATATATATTTATCATTTTTTTTAAATACATCTTTTATGTACATAAAATATTCAATTCTAAATGAGTGCTCAAGATTTTTGTTCTTACAGTCAAATCATTGGTTGACAGATTTTAATGGCATCTCAACTCACCAATGGTCATATCATTCCGTGAGGTTGGAGAATCACGTTCATATTTACGTATTTTTTGTAGTTGTTTAGAAACACGTTTATTTTTCTTGCGATCCTATCGAATTACGAATAATACTGAAAGAGATCTACTTACCCGTATATGAGATGCTAAAAGACACTAATGCTCCGGCTAGAAATGGACCATTGAATTATTTCAATGAATAAGTACTCCACATTACCCACATCACAGGAACCAGAGCCTCGCTATCAGATGCTATTTAGTGTCTTAGCAAGAACACTCGAATAAGTCGAGTTAATTTAGTTATAAATACGAATAACGTTCCTATAGATATAATTATTACATGACCTTTATTTTTAATATCTATTAATGATTTACCGAATGATATAAAATCAATAATAAAATTATTTACTGATGATGTTGAACTATTTATCAGACAATTATTAAAAGAAATTACGCAGATGGATCTAAATATATTGTCATATCGGAAAGATATTTGGAATGGAAATTTAATATTGGAAAATGTAAAGTACTTCATGTTGGATACAAAAATATTAAAGAAGAATTAAATTAGATTAAGTAAATGAAAAAGTAAATAATGAATATAATCTAAGTGGAGGTGCCCGTGGTGTAATGGTTATCGTCGCAGGAAATGGACATGGCGATACGAGTTCAAATTCTGGACGAGACTGATTGCATTTCACATAGCACTAATACCCTTGGGAAAGGTATGAATCCAATTATTCTCCCTCCAGCTATGGGTAAATAGTAGGGCAGACTAGGTTCTTCAGCCTTGACGAGGCAACTAGTCTAGGAGAAGGAAAACTCTGAATAATTCAAACCTGTTAAACTCCCCTTAAATATTGACCTTGTGTCATATCCTGCCCGAGCGGAGGGGTTGGTAAATATGATAATGAATATAATCTTGGCATTGGCTTAGATGATAAATTTAAGGGTCTCTTACATTATAAGATACAGACAAATCACCTTATCTCAACCTGAAGACCACATTTAGAGTTAATTAACAAAAATGGAATTTTGCCGTTTTGTTTGTCCACACAGTGAAAATATAAGAAAACGGAAAGATTGAAAAATGCTGGGAAATTACAAGAGAATAGAAAATGATGTGGAATATGAGGGTCAACATAATACCACTTGTAGCTGGTGCGCTTGAAACAGTTGCTTAGAGCTTGAAGAAGGGACTGGAGGCATTGGAAATAATTGCAATAATCAAAACCTTCCAGTTGTTATTGTTGAGATAAACTTGAATACTTAGTAGAGTCCTGGATGCTTGAGGAGACTACCTGTCACTCAGACTCTAGTGCAAGATTACTAGTTAAATCTGGTGTGAAAACTTCGCTGGGAGTGAAATAATGATAAAATTCATTACCAAACTTTTCCTTCTTTTAACAAATAATGTCTAATAATATCCCTGTTGATTGTATAATGTTCAGTTATAAACACTAAAATTCCGGTTTAGAAGAAAATTTAAAATGTTGTAAAATGTTTCGTTTCTCTTTTTAAGTGTCCTTTGCGTCGCTGTTCTCACATTATTTCTTTTTCAGTTGTTTTCGTGCTTCTGGTACTATTTGATATATTCTTTTTTGTTTGTTTCTTTCCTCCCACCGCTTTCATAGGCCTTTACTTAATCAGTATAGTTTTTGTTAATCTTTTCTTTTTTTTCTTTTCTTATACTTTTCTTTTCGCTAAAAATAGACGTTTTTTTTTATTTCCCTTTACGCAAATTTTTCTTTATTTTCACTCTAAAACCAATTAATTTCATTTTCTGTCATTTTTTTTCCTGTCTATTCTCTTTCCGTTAAACTTTTGTTTTCGTTTTCGTTTGTTCGGAATGGATTCTGTTGTTGTTAAATCGAAATCATGGACTCTCTTTTCTTTCGTCCTTTCTTTTTTCTTTTTATCTCTTGTCAAGCACAGACTTCCCCACTAACTCCTGAAATGTCTAAACGACTAAACCTGACTTCCCACGCCATGTAAAGGATATGATATTACTTAATTAGTAAGCTATTATTGATGCCAAAAAAATCGAGGCATACCAAATTTCATTAAAACGAGTTCTAACCGGAACGTATGGGGCCAACGTTTTTCTTATTTCTAAAGAACCGGTTCCGCGACCTTGATATCAACATGTTGACCAATTATACAGTACTTTGGAGAGAATTTATGAACAAACTCTCTCATGATTTTAACTGGGTGACTGGAATGAACATAAATCAGAAAGTTTGTTTCTTTGTAATTTAATGGCATATCAACCTTCTCGGGTTATTTAATGCCAAATCCATCCTTTTAGAAGGACAGCAGAGGTACTATTTAACCCACAGCTAGGACGATATGGGGATTCATACCTTTCCCAAAAGGATTTGTCAAATTGTGACTGTAATAGCACGACTGCAGTTCTAACTCACGTACCATTACTATTCCGGGGCACCTCTGGTGGTGTAATGGTTAGCAAGTTAGACTAGCAAAACCTACACGAGTGAGTTCGAGTCTCATTGGGTGCCCCATTCATTTGGCCTTGTGCTAAATCGAAGTAAAGACCTTCGTAAATTACTACTACTACTATTCCGAGGTCCAGCGCTTTAAACATTACACCACCGAGACACTCCCGAATCAAAAGAGTGATGATAGACAGGTCTGGGTTCTTTGCTTCTGAGCATATCAACCTTCCTGGATTATTTAATGCCCAAGCCATCCTTGTAGAAGAACATTAGTTAAACAATTTAACACATAGTTCGAGGGTAAAAGGAGGTCTCTACCTTTGCTAGAGTTATTGATCAGAAAGTGACAAGTGACTGTTGTTTGAACTCGTGCTCCACTGTCTTAGCCACTACACCATGGGGACTCCCCAAGATAGATAGATATGGATAAAATCAATTATATGAATAACCAAATAATATATAAATGAATTTAGAAGGAGCTTGTGGAGCACTAGTTATCGTCCTAGGATATAGACACAGCGACTTGAGTTCAAATCCAAGACGAGGTTGTTCGAATTTACCATAACGCCAGTACTCTGAGGAAAGATTTAGGTCCAATTATCATGCCTCCATTTTTCCTTCTCATCGACCAGTTGCCACACAAAGTTTAACGATCGCAGCCTGCTTTGCTATTTATCTATAATATTTGGATTCCTACATTTCTTAAGGGTATAAGGGCCATCTTAAATTGAGACGGCCTTGTCCCGGATTTTATTGGAGTCTTCTTGTCCATTTATACATAAAATAATCAGTACATTACCAGCGCCACAAATCAAGAGAAATATATATATATATATATATATATATATATATATATTTGTCTAGAGGGTAGAGTGTTCGCCAATGGTCCGGGAGACCTGGGTTCAATCCCAGGTCGCGTCATACCAAAGACTTTTAAACGTTACTTGATACCTCCTTGCTTAACACTCAGCAATATAAGGTACGTGTCAAGGGTAAAGTGGAGGAATCCAGGGAAAGGAGTAGCGTCCTCCCCAACACCTTGGTGTAGTAGCTATTGAAAAGGGAACCAACTGGTCGCCCTCGACTGTGGTCGCCAACTTTACTTTTTACTTATATATATATATATATACCACAGCCGACTAGGAAATACGGCTCCGCATGTTACATTACCTGGCTTAATTTTAACATGTTGAAGTAATGTAAACAAAATAAATACATTCATGGCCATATAAGGCATAAATTAACGTAAAAAGAGAATTAACTTTAAAAATTGAACTGATAAAATTATATCATCTTATTAGTAGAATTTATCTGACGTTATTTTTATTCCTTTTTTACATTAAAATTCATATTTACACTTTGTCTTAAAAATCCACAAATTATAAACGGCTCTGAGATACCTTGCTTTTTATGATTTCCAATCATCGAATAAATTCATTACTCGCAATATATGATAAAAAACTTTCGGTGGCTAAAAGTGAGGGGTCATTGATTACACGAAATCTTTCATTACACTAGTATATTAGTAAATGATTAACTAGATTTTCTGTACCTTTTTTTGCCCCAGTCGAAATCTATTCTTTTTTTTTTTTTGCAGACAAAATAAGGCAGAACTTGTTTTTTTAAATTCTCACAAAAATTCAAACTCGGTATTTCTGCAACATATTGACCTTCAACCCAGCCGTCAATCAAGAAACATGTGCATCCGGTCGAAGATATCGAAGATATCACCTTGAGCTGTGGACGGGTTGGAATTGCGTCGCGCACGGAAGCAGGTGGATGTCAAACAATGATATAACCCGGTGCCACAGACAGTGGTCAGTTAGTTGGCGTTCGAGTTGCAGTTCGAGACAGTGAGAACCAGCTCCAGACAGAGGGCTTGGGCCCCCAGTGACCCCCGGTTCCAGCAAAATGAGAAAGAAGTGCTGCTATAGTCAAAGGAACTGGGGGTCAATATGTTGCATTCTGTTCCGTCTCCAACTCACCTCTCACACACAACCCTTTCGCAACCTTTTCGAATAAAGTGTGAGAGGTATATTTTTCTAAAGAAGTGTGTTCGTTAGTCATTATTGTTGATTATGTTTCCGCATATATATGTATATGTATTATGTGGCTATACAACATTTCAAGTTGTGCCAAAAGCAGTAATTTACAAAGGGGCTAGCTTAGATGTGCATAAATGCTAGATATGCATAAATGCTTAGATGCAAGCATAAATGTGCATAAATGTGCATAAATGCTTAGATGCTAGCTTAGATGTCCATAAATGAGAATCGAATTCACATGTGCAGTTTTAGCAAGTCTAGCTTGCTAATAATTACACCATCCGAGTCACCCAGGCATTCTAAAATGTAGTAATTTATGAAGCTTTTTGCTTAGATGTGGCACAAAGCCGTATGAATGAGGAACAAAAGGAGAATCGGACTCATTCATTTAGGTTTGTGGGTTTTGCTCACTCATCATACACTACACGTAGCGCACTGGATGTTCAAAAAGTTGCAATTTACTAAGCTTTTTGCTTAGATGTAGAACAAGACCGTATGAATGGGGCACCCACTAGGAATCCAACTCATTCGTGTAGGTTTGCGAGTCTAGTTATAATTTACAAAGCTTTTTGTTTAGATGTGGCACAAAGCCATATGAATTAGGAACCTAATGTGAATCGAACACACCCGTGAAGGTTTGTTAGTCTAGTTTGCTAACCATTACACCACATGTAGCGCACAGGCGGTCCACAAAGTAATCTGGCAACCACTGAGGAAACTGACTTTTATGTCTACCTTGATTCTTTGTTAATGCGTCTCGTAGAAAATCAGCATAAGATGTATACCTCTTTGAAAGAGACTGTTTGTTAATATTGTTTTCGGAGCTCGTAAATAAACATTATCTCAAACAACAGTCTTTCAATCATTATGGTCCTTCATCCTGTCGCTAAGAACAACGAAGTTAGTAAACTTTTAATCGAGTTTTGATTCCCAAACAGGCCAGCTCATTGGTCTTGTGGGTAGAGTGTTAGCCAATGTTCCGGGAGATCAGGGTTCAATCCCAGGTCGAGTCAAACCAAAGACTTAAAAATGGTACTTAATATTTCCTTGCTTAACAATCAGCATTATAAAGTACGTATCAAGGGTAAAGTGGAGAAATCCGGGGGAAGAAGTAGCGCCGTCTCTTACTCCTCGGTGTAGTAGATATTGAAAAGGAAGCCTTCGGGTCACCCTCGACTACGGTTGCCAACTTATACCATTAAATTCAAAATTGACATAAGTTCATTTTAATCAATCACGGTATATATATATATATAGAACCAAAATCAATTAAACATTTTTACCAGTCAGTTCACATATATCAGTCTTTGTTGTGATGTGCAAGGTTAGCACTGGTTAGTGGTTTATCAAGCTAATATTTCTCTCTGTTTCCCACCGGGCAGGATTTGACACACACTCAAATGACCCAAAGGTCGAATTATAGTGGGACTTAGCGAAAGGGAAGGTCGGGTACCTTCCGAGTCCGGGGCCCTGCTGGACATAGACCCCAACATGGGTTCAAGCACGGATGTCAGATTATAGCTTAAACTGGACAGCGAGGTGAAGTGTGATACAAAGGTGTCAATAATGCAGCTCACTCACTCGAAGTGGCCCAACCGAAGCCAGGGGCCTTTCGGCCTCGAGTCTGCCATTGATCATTGACCTTCCGACACAGATGCTAGACAGAACGCAGAAAAGCCTCTTCGAGAAGTTAGTTGCTAATCGAGCAGATATTTGACGAACGTCCCAACAAAAGGACTAGTGTGGCACTAGGCCCTTTTTAGGTGGGTCCGGGCGCAGGGCCGTGACCCAGCGGCTCTAAAAATGTCTCGGGCTCTGTTGACATACCCCTAAAAAGGAGTGCCCCAGGCTCAAGGCGATAAACATGACCCCTCCAAGGAGTGATAAAGCCTGGCGGGATGGCCCCTTGAGACTCGAGAAGATTAACCTTCCGACACGAATGCCAGACAGTCTGCTGAATAGTCTCTGTGTGAAGTAAAGGCTGATCGTGCTGATATTTGATTAACGTCCCACCAGACAAACGAGTGTGGTGCAAGGCCTTTATCTAGTTGGGTCCGGGCGAAAGGCCGTGACCTAGATGCGTCCAGCGGCTCCAAAAATGCCTCCGGTCCCTTCGGCATACCCCTAAAAAGGGGCGCCCCAGGTGCCAAGCGATAAACCTAACCCCTCCAAGGAGGGTTAAACACTGGGGGGACAGTCCCCAGAAGCTCGAAGAAATTAACCGTCCTACACGAATGCCAAACAGTCTGTTGAAAAGTCTTTGCACAAAGCAGAGGCTGGTCGAGCATCACTAGTTATTTTCAGTGAGAAATTCATATAGGCTCTCGTCCAAATTAGACAGAATGATTAGCAAGTATCACTACATCTCCCTGAAACGTATAAGTTTTATGCCCCTTGAAGGTCTTGTTCTTCTGTAGATTGTTTCATTTTCGGGATTACTTTGCTCTCCGTGTCCCTCACCTGTATTTCTTGCTCTTGGAGATCTAGATCAGTCCAGCACTAAGCTGTAGTCAGGGTCGTCTTCTTGCATTATTTGATCTTCATATGAGTTTTCAAACTCATTCTGGTCAACCCGATCATGCATTATTTCGTCAAGTGACGTTTCATTCTGTAAAGGTTGTTCTAACTAATCATTAACGGAATCGTGGAGATTTCTTCATCATTTTGCTCTTCATATTTGCCCTGTGGCCATATTTGATGTGCATGGGCAAATACAGTTTTTTTTAAAATCTATCTATCTATCTATCTATCTATCTATCTATCTATCTATCTATGTGCGTTCCACAATCAAAGGCGATTTAAATGAATGTAAGAAGCAAGGACGAACTCCTAAGAGACGTTTTTCTATCGAACCTTACACATTGACGTGCCAGTGTGGGCCGATTAGCGAAGATATACATTTGCTCTGTGTGGAAAATATATGCAGTTTCATGGACGAACCGGGAGCGATGGGTGATTGGATGAATGGAGAGAAGGAGACTTAAGGTAACCTGTGCTGTCAGCGCAACATGATGATGATAATCATGATAATATGTTTATGCGTTCTATCAATACGAGGGGAAAATAAGAGTGATCCTATTTATCAACCCCTCGGCTAGGGTAGGATATGACACAAGGTCAATTCTTAAGCAGAGTAAGACAGATTTTTCCTTCTCCAAACTAGTTGCTTAACCGAGGCTGAAGAACTCAGTCTGTCCTACTATTTACCCATAGCTAGAGGGGGAATAATTGGATTCATACCTTTCCCAAGGGTATTAGTGCTATGTGAAATGCAATCAGTCTCGTCCGGGATTTGAACTCGAGTCGCCGTGTCCATTACACCACGGGCACCTCCATAGAAAATAGGTGATTGTGATTGGTGCACTGGGAAAGTTCCCCATATGATTGGAAATAGGTCTGGACGTATTGAAAATTGGAGGACGAACCGAGACTATTCAGCTTAGAAATTTGTTTAGATCAGCAAGAATACCGAGAGGAATTAGGAAGACGCGAGGAAATTCAGATTCCAGGGAAATACCATTAGCAAACATTAAAGATAAAAACTCGGAAGAAGTAAAATAATCAGCCCGGATACTGAGAAGCGTCCTGGAGACTTGAAGAGACTTGTTGTCACTCAAATTCCAGGAAAAAACCATCAGCAAACGCAAGAGTTAAAAACTCGCAAGAAATAATAGAATGATAATAACCAATGTTTTTACGAATTTGAAAGGTTTATGTATTCCTATCTCATACTAATAAATTTCATAGAGAACTATTTCAGACAGATGAGATTCTAACGGGTTTTAACATTCTGTATCAAATGGAACTGGAAGTAATGGCGGAAAATGTGTAGCTATTCTTTCCAAATTTCCAGAACTGAAATCTCACCAATGGATGGTATATTTGATTTACAGTAATTTGTGAAATCCATAGAGACTATTGATTTCAACTTGTTTCCTTTTATAGTTGGAATATTATGATATTGCCTTGCGTAATTGAACATAGAGCATTATATCACACTGATTTGATCGATCTCTCTCTCTCTCTATATATATGTATACATATATACATATATATATATATGTATATATGTAAATGCTACTAAAAGGTTTTACGATAGGGTAAAATAATACAGAGAAAGTGGAGCAGAAGATTGTGGAAGTATAGAAGAAGAAGAAGAAGAAGAAGAAGAAGAAGAAGAAGAAGAAGAAGAAGAAGAAGAAGAAGAAGAAGAAGTTGAGGATCAACAACAACAACAACAATAGGAATGATATGGTAGAGAAAAAGGACAAAAACGAGAGGGGAAAAAAGAAGCAAGAATGAGGAAGTAGAAAATATTCCAAAAAAGAAGAAAAACACCATCAACAACAAATTCCGAGGTAAAAAAAAAATTAAAAAGTAGAAGAAAAAACGAGAAACATCAACAATAATAACTTCAAGAAGAAGAAGAAGAAGACAACAACAACAGTAAAAAAATTATGTGGTACAGAAAAATGACAAGAACAACAAAATGTAGAAAGAAAAGGAGAAGAAGGATAAAAAGAAAGACAACATCAAATATAGCAAGAAGAATGAGGAAGTTGGAAAATATTAGTAAAAGAAGAAAAACAACAACAACAACAACTAATCAGAGGTTAAGAGGAATAACAGGAAGTAGGAGAAATAGAAGAGGTACAACAACAACAACGAAAAGAACAACAAAAATGAGAAGGTACAGAAAATAGCATGTATAAGAACAAAAAATACCCCTAAGAACAACAAAAACAACAACCAAGAAGAAGAAGAAGAAGAAGAAGAATGTAAAGAAAGTATATAAGGGGTAGGAAGAGAGAATGTATTTAGAAAAGGAAAGAAAAACTTCCATAAGCCGATAAGAAATAAGAGAACAGTAAAGATATAGAAAAAAAGAAGAAAAAAAAATCTGACATCTGAGCCTTCTTCATTCCCTTTCATTTTTAAATCGAAAATCTCTCCATCCGTTATCGTAGAAAACCTCTCCCCCATACCTACCAATATCCCCACTCACTCTCTCTCTCTCTCTCTCTCTCTCTCTCTCTCTCTCTCTCTCTTACACATACACAATCACGCTCTTTTTCCTTTCATCCATAAGGCAATCCCAACTCTTTTTTTTTTTCATCATCCCTCTCATTATTATTCCCCTCCTCTCTCCACACAGTTTTCCAAGACCCACCCTTGCTCCACCCCGGCCGCTAACCTACATTCTCACGCCACCCTCTTCTATATCCTACACGCCTGTAAACTTAGCCCTAATTTCGTTTTCATGCAAGAATTACGTCCTTTGAGTTGATATCCTGTACGCATCCGACAATTATTATGTAATCTACAGAAAGATTATTGGTCCCGACAGTAAAGAATGGAATAATAAAAAGAACAAAATGAGGAGGGTGACTAGCAAGGATTGGGGGCGGGTAACGTTGGAGTTGGGGCTATGATAGAAATGAAATTAAAAACCAAAAAGGAAAGAAAAAAAGATGATTTATAATTAACCCTATCAAGTATGATTGCTCTTGTTTTAAGTAGATATTTACCCAACACCCCACCTCGGGAAGAATGTGACACAAGGTCATTTTTTTCAGCGGAGTAAAGCTGGTTTGAATACAGAGTTTACCTTTTGCCGGACTTCTTGCCTCAGCAAGGTTAGACAGCTAGTCTGTCGTACTATTTACACATGGCTGGTGGGTAAAGAGAACTAATGGATTCAAGCCAATCTTGATAGAATTATGACCTAGTCGGCTGGTGCTGTAGAATGCATCGACTGCATCTCTGTAGAGGGGTAAGACTCCTATAACGAGTGACCTGGGTATAGCACTAAACAATCTTATGGTGAGATTTCAATAATGTAGGATCTTTGGGGAATGTGGAGTACACCGTCATTACCATCGCTCACAGATCCACTCTGGTCCGGAGTGGTAACATCAGATTGGGTCTATGGGTCGAAAATAACTAGACTGAGTACTTATGCTAAACTGAATAGTTAGAAATAGAACAGTTTTTATATTTAAAAATCACTGATGGCCAAGTCAGATGGAGTTGCAGAATACATCGATTGCATCTCTGCAGAGGGGTAAGATTCCCCCAACAAGTGTCCTGGATATGACACTAAACAATCTGATGATAAGGTTCCCGTAATGCTGCAGCTTTGGGAAATACGGGGTATGCCTTCATTGCCATCGTTCCTAAGTTCACTCTGCCTTGGAGTGGAAGCACCGGATATGGTCCAATCTATGAGTCAAATAGAACTCAACTGCGTACTTATGTTAACCTAAATTGCTTGAAAGAACTATTTTAAATTTAACTGTGTCTTTTTGGTTTGGTTTCGTTTCCTTTAATGGAATATCAACCATTATTGGTTACTTAATGTCAAATCTATTTTCATACATATAAACAGTTTAGCATAAGTAAACAGATTAAATTTCAAAACAGTTCTATTTCAAACTATTAGTCACCGTATCAAGGCTCAAGGATCAAATATGCGCTATCAGTTATCTATAAATGGAAGATAATCGTCCAAGATGTAAACTTGTCTCGCCGAGTCAATCTCCTCTGAGAGGAAGACAAGCTTCTTTGACCGAGAATATCTTTAGATACGGCTTAATTATATTTTTTTTAAAAATGGAATAGTGGCTACAAATTTACAAAGTCGCAGGAAAATATGAACAACTTCATTTGCATGGTTGAATGGTTGAAAATAGGATATTTGCAAAGAAGAAACAAGAACAAGACTTTAATCTGCATCTAATGGTGAGACTTTGAGGGAGGTGTAATACCCTTCCATTGCCAATACTCATAGACCTACTATGAGCTGAGGTGGTGTTAACTGTTAGGGTTGTATAGAACTGAATTACCATGTAACTGTGTGCAAATAAATGACTGATGTTAAATTAGATTGTTAAAGTTACGTAACACTACATTTAACCAGGCCATTGGCCTGATGAATAGTGTTCGCTAATGGTCTAGGAGAACGGGGTTCAATCCCAGGTCGAGTTATACCAAAAACTCAAAAATTGATACTTGATACCACATTGCTTAACACTGAGCATTATAATGTAAGGATCAAGGGTAAAGTAGAGCAATCCAGTGAATTGAATAGCTCCCTCTTCTACACTTCGGTGTAGTGGCCAATGAGAAAGGAGCCTTCAGGTCGTCCTCGACTACAATCGCCAAATTACTTACATTAAGCATTTAACATTAACGATACTTAAAACCATTCACGCGTGTGCAAATAATTTATTTTTGCTAAACATAATCATTCGTGTTAGATAAGAATACTTGAAACTATTTAACTGTGTGCAAAAATTGAATTGTCGGTATTACATAGCAATACTTTGAACCATTTTACCGTTGGCAAATGAAAGAATAGTGTTAAACAGAATTATTAGCGTTAAATAACAGTACTTGAAATTACTTAATGAGCAAAAACAAATGATCAATGTTAGAATTATTAGTGTTGGATAGGAATACTTGAAACCATTTAACTGAGTGCAAATAATTTCAATTCCTAATTGTGTGCAAAAATTAGCTCAATGAAAAGTAAGATTACCCACAAACTATTCGCTTTGTTAAATAATCATACATATGCTTTCTCTATCCAATTATATTTTCAATTATATTTTAATAATATTTTTAATCATATTTTAATAATATTTTTAATTATATTTTAATAATATTTTTAATTATATTTTAATAATATTTTTAATTATATTTTTAATTAAGTTGCAAGAATTGCAAGTATTGTCATCAATACTTGAATCTTTGAACTGTGTGTAAACTAATGAACTTTGGCTCGTTATAAATGTTATCGACCAATCAATGTGTCTACAAATCGAATATATATTTGATATATGTATAAAGAGGTTGCCCAGTCGGCCGGGGCAGTAGAATAACTCATTGCATCTCTGCAGAGCGCATAAAAAACCCCACCAAAGAGTGTCCTGAATATGACAGAAGATAATCTGATGGAGATGCTGTAGTAATGCTGGAGATTTGGGGAATGTGGAGTACCCGTTTATCGCCATTGCTCCCTGGTCCACTCTGGTCTGGAATGGCAGCACCCGATAGGGTACTATCTATGGGTCAAAATAGATCTAAACTGCGTACTTATGCTAACTTGAATTGTTTGAAATGGAACTGCGTACTTATGCTAACCTGAATTGTCTGAAATGGAACTGTTTTTGACATTGAAACTGTACTTGCGCTAAACTGAATTGTTTGAAATAGAACTGTTTGACTAAACTGGATAGCTTGAAATAGAAATGTTTTTGATAATCAAATTGTACTTGTGCTAAACTGAATTGTTTGAAATAGGACTGTTTATTTGGATAAAAATGGAGAAGACCTAGAAATACTTAATGTGTCAACGAAAGAAGATAGTCCAGTCGGCTGGGGTTGTAGAATACACCAACTGCATCTCGGCAGAGGGTAAGACCCCTCCTCCAAGGAGTGTTCTGGATATGGCGTTAAACAATCTGATGGTGTTTAGTTGAATTATTAGCGGTGCATAGCAATACTTGGAACCATTTAACTTGGTTGACTTATGCTAAATTGAATAGTTAGAAAGAGAACTGCTTGATCATTTAACAGTGTGTATCTACAAAATGTGTTTGTGAATCATTTATGCTTAAAACAGGATTCGGCATTAAATATCCAACATAGGATGATATTACATAAAACCAAATCAAAGAAAACCAAACAAAAGAAGGAGAGGTGTAAACCAATATTGTGGATTACGTAAATGCCACAATTGAGGAACTCGAAGAATGTACATAAAATAGCAAAGACTGATTACGGCAGCTCGTAATAACAATATCAACAGAATCAACTTGGGAACCGACAGGAAAATAACACAATCTGAAAAATAAAAATGGAAACAAAAACAATAGTACAGATATTGCTGAAAAGAGGAAACATCAAGAGAGAAACTGAATCTCTGTTAATCGCAACACAAAACAATGCCATAAGGACTTATCATATCAAAGCAAAACATCTATAATACATAGAACAGTAAGTGAAAGTTATATGGTGATAGATATAAACAGTTAACCACATGAGAGAACACAGAAAACTGTCGAAAATGAAATACAATTCTTTGCACGATTAGGCAGGAAAGGTTATCCACGAGGGTTTAAGATAATCATTATTACTCGTTTTCGAGTTTTTCACACTATCGTTAGCCGATGGTTTCTATCTAGAATTTGAATGAAAGCAAGTTTTCTCAAGTCTCCAGGACTCTCCTCAGTATTCTAGCTGATCTCAGCAATACTGTAGTTTGGATAGTCTCTACTCACCCTCTTATTTTCAAGTCCTACAGTCCCTGTATTAATCCTTTCGTGACCTTACCGAGAGCACCAATTACAATTGGTATCACCGTTACTTTCATGTTCTACTATTTTTTAAATCATCTAGCAAAGTCCAGATTCTTATTTTTCTTATCATTGTCTTTCAATTTTACTTTGTGGTCTGCCATAACAGCAAAGGCTACAGTTCGCCAAGTTTTCTTTTACTTGTTGATTATTACTAGGTCTAGCCGTCTGGCCGAGATTAGGTGATCCGTTTGTTTCTCAAAATCCCTGAGAAGTTTGTGTGTTCCATTCTCTGGGACAGTTTCTAGGTTATGCATATACCATTTATGCGTATGGTCAAATTTCATTTTCTTGCACAATTTCTAGTGGATCACCTTGCCCACCCAGTTGTGTCTAGTCTTGCACTCTTTATCATTTTTACTCCAAGAGAGTTTTTCACAGCGTTAGCTGATTGTATTTCACTGGCGTTTGAATGACAGTAAGTCTCCTCCAGTCTTCAGGACTCTTCTCGGGATTCTGACCAATCTTAGCAATGATGTAGTTTGGATTGTCTCCATTGGTCCTCTAGTCCTTTCACCAATCCTTTTACCCATCCAATTATTATTATAATTATTTCACTCCTAACAAATTTTTCACGCCAGTGTTAACTGGTGGTTTTTCACTGGAGAATGAGTGACAGCAAGTCTTTCTAGGTCTCACTGACTCTTCTCAGTATGCTAGTCGATCTTAATGCTTTGATCTGAATAGCATAGATTCTTCCTCAGATGTCCAGTCTTTTTTTTTTCAAGCTTTTGAGAATTGTTCCTTGTGGGCCTTGTAATATTGATATCACTGTCACCTACATATTAAAACCCTATAAAGTCAGTAAAGTTGGCGACCGTAGTCGAGGGTGACCTGAAGACTCCCTGTTCGATAGCTACTACACCAAAGTGTAGGAAAAGGCGCTACTCCTTTCCCTGGATTGCTCCACTTTACCCTTGATCCCTACCTTATAATGCTGAGTGCTAAGCAAGGAGGAATCAAGTACCATTTTTTGAGACTTTGGTATGATTCAACCTGGGACTGAACCCAGGTCTCCCGGACCATTGGCGAACACTCTAACCATCATGCCAAAACCATTTAACTGCATGCAAAATATAAGATAATTTTTATTACGCAGGAATAGTTTTTTTAAACCCTTGATTTATAAATTTAAAAAACTGACTTCGTCATAAAATAACCCAATAAAGATTGGTATGTAAAACCAACCAACCAACCTTCCAATTTATGCTGACTCTGATGTTCTCATTCTTAGGTGAATTTGATTGGTTTCGATTTGGTTTCTTTGTTTAATGGCATATCAACTCTTTTTAGGTTATTTAATGCCAAAGCCATTCTCCTTGAAGAACAGTAGTGGTACTATTTAACCAATAGTTGGGAGGGTAAGGGGGTTCATACCTTTCCCAAGGGTATTTGTCCGAAAGTTAACGTAATAGCGCGACTGCAGTTCATCACTTCTGCAGTTCATCACTTTAACCATTACACCACGAGGACACCCCCGTGAATTTGAGTTCCACTACATAAAAAAAGGACTAGATAAAAATCAAGCATAAAAAGTATTATGGGCTGCAAGCAGAATAAGAAATGAAATCTTAGATCATAGCCACTTATTATGACTGCAAAACAATCTCTTTTACAGAAAGTGATCCGGTAAGAGTTGTTAAGCAATAAGCTCTTTATATGACACACAGGTGTCACACTGTTTACAATAGTTGCTGTTACAAAGTGGTCATCCCTCTGAGTACAACGATAGGTACTTTCAAAATCATCAGCTAATTTTTATTTCTGATGGAGTTCGTGTTTACGTAAACCATCCCCCATGGGAAGGATGCGACACAAGGTCAATTTTTAAAACAAAGTACAGCTGGCTTAAATAAGAGTTTTCCTTTACCAACAATGGTTGCCTAACCCAAACTAAAGAACACAATTTACCCATATTGCAGATGAAACCGTAAGATTGATTGGTTGATTTTTTACAGCGGAAAAAAACAAAAACAAAGTCTAAGCTTATTTTATGCTTAGAAGTTAGCTTTGATTTGATTTGGTTAGATTTAATAACATATCAAGCATTGTAGGTTATTTAATGCCAAATCCTCTTTTTACATACATATCAAATATGTATGATTTGTAAACACATCTTGTTGATAAGGTTTTAAAACGAGCCTAAGCTCATTCTTTTGAACACATTTAAATGTTTCCATGTATTTTCCTGTATCGCTAAAAATGCATTTAACCATCTATTACTTGTTTATACACTGTTAAATGATCAAACAGTTCTATTTATGACGATTCGATTTAGCATAATTAATTTGTTTGCACACAGTTTAAATGATCAAACAGTTATCTTTCTAACAATTCAATTTAACATAAGTCAATTGTTTGCACTCAGTTTAAACATTAAAGTTCTATTTGATCCAAAGATAGGACCCTATTAGGCCCTGCCGTTCTGGGCCAGAGTGGACCTTGGAGCAATAGCAGGGAAGTGGCACTTCAGATTCCCTAAAGCCACTGGGCTGTAGCCTTACCATCAGATGTAGATGAGAGTAACACACAGGACACTTGTTGAGGAAGGGGGCTTACCCATCTGCCGAGATAAAGTTAGTGTATTCTACAATCCCAGCTAATGGGGTCCTTAAAGTTTTTATTAGACATTCATATTTGCATTTGAAGTATATTTTATAATCAATAGGTTTTCTTTTGTACACGGGTGTATCAAATTAGTAAAATTGCTAAGAGACTTATTTGACCCATTGATAGGACTCTAACAGGCCCTATTATTTCATGTCATAGTTGACTTGGGAGTAATGACAAGGAAAATATACTCCGCATTCACCAGATCTTCTAGGGGTAATAACAACGAATGGATTACTCAGCTCCAGAACTGGAGCCTCACTACCAGATACTGTTTATTGTCATACCAAGGATACGAAGTAACTACGATGATAATTAACTGTTATATGTCATCAAGTTTTCTTATCGATACGAAGGACTTTTTAAACTGATCAATTTGAAAAATAGGACCCTTGCATGCTTAACCACTGAATTGTTGTCAAGATGAGGACCAACTAACAGATTTTCAATTCAAAAGAATTCATCAAAAGCTATCATCGTTGAAACGATGGTAAAACGAAACCACTTGATTGCTACGTGAAGTTTCTTCTGGAGTCGTTTCAAAACCATTCGTGAAAATAAGAGCTTTTTTTACTTGAATAATCAATTTTATATTATATTTATTTTATCATATTTGTTTTAATCGTCTGGACAGTCCTTGTGTTGAAATGGTTAAATTGTGGGACTGTGGCCTCGAAGGAAGCGAATTAAAAATCCAGTCATACTAATATGTTCACTTTTGAACAAGCACCATTGGGAAAGATATGATGAGATATCACTGTATTAGATAACTCTCGAATGCTGATACGAGGATAAAAAATAAGTTTCCAGACTTTTTTCGGATGGGCACTTTTATTGATAGTACACACATGAAACTCTAGTCCCCTTCTACGAAGTAATCTCCTCCGGCTGCAATCCACTTGTACCATTTCAAAAACTTCTGGAAGGCCCCATCTTGTGTGGTCGTGTCAATGATCTTCGTCACAGCCTCTTTCATCTCCTCAACTGTCTCATAACGACAGCCTCTGAGCTTAGGGAATAACCAAAAGTCACAGGGAGCAAGGTCTCGACTAGAGGGAGGCTGAGAAACTGTCTTGGTGTCCATCTTGGTCAAATAATCTGTGACAACTCCATGTTATGGACTGGTGCATTGTCCTGGTAGAAATGCCACTAACCCGATTTGAAGACTGCTGGCCTCTTCCGACGGAATATCTTGCTGAACTTCCTTAAAACCTCAACATAGTAATCCTAAACCCTAACCCTTTGGCCTATCAATTCTGGTGTTCTGACTTCCTTACTCCTCCCACACCTCTCATCATCCCTCAGAGACTCCCTGTCTTCCTTGAATCTCTTATGCCACTCAAAAACTGATGTCCGATTCATGCAAGATGCTCCAAAAGCAGTCTGAAGCATTCCATACGTTCCCGTGGCATTTTTCCAAGTTTAAAACATAGTTTTATTGCATACCGTTCTTCTAAGGTGTCCTCACGTCCAGATTGCATTTTTGAAATTCACCAGCTGTGACAATCAGGCTTTAGTAGGGTGTATTCCAATTGTTGCTGTAGCTGTTCATTTGAACCTGAAATCCTAAAAATTGGTCAGTCATCTCATAAGATGTATAGAAATAATATACTGGACTTTCAAAAGTCTATGACAAATTTAAATGCCTGTACAAAAAGTCTACAAAATTATTGAAGGCACCACGTATATTTTGTCTTGGGTTTGATTTATTTTTATGGTATATCAATCCTTGTAGATTATTTAATGCCAAATCCTCTTTATGCATATATATTAGATATATAGGAATTTGTTGGGTTGGGTTTTATGGCATATCAACACTTGCAGGTTATTTAATGTCAAATTCTCTTTACACACACACACACACATATGTATATATATATATATATATATATATATCTGATTTGTAAAAACATTTTTAGATGACATTTTTAATCTACCCAGAGTTCATCTTTCGTTTACATTTAAATAGTTTTTAATTATTTCTAAGACGTATAATTCCTTTAGCTATTATTTATTTGTTTGAACTCAGTTAAATGATTTCAAGTATTGCTATGTAACAGAAATAATTAATTTAAGCATCAGTCATTTGCTTACACACAGTTAAACGCTCAGACAGCTCTATTTCTAACAATTCAATTCAACATGTCATTTGTTTGCGCACAGTTTCAATGGTCGGACAGTTCTATTCGACCCAAAGATAGGACCTTATCGCGTACAACCAGAGTGGATCTGGGAGCAAACGCAATGAAGAGGTTGCCATATTTCCCATAGCTCTTGGACTGGAGCCTCACCTTCATATGCAGATTAGTGTAAAATTCAGAACACTCACTGTTGGGGTCTTACTCTGCAATTCTGCACTCTGTTTATTCTACAACCTCAGTTGACAGGGCTATATCTCCTCTTCGTCTCCGGCATTTTTTTTTTTTTTTGCGGGGGTGCTGCAACGTGAAATCAAACTTGAAATGGTGCAGGTTTTTCGAAATGAAAACCTATGAGCCTGATTGATCAGTGATTCTCGGGAGATATGGCTAAAAAAAGGAAGTGTTTCGAAATGTAACTTATTTCTGATAGAGATACTATCCTGCATATATTAAGGCAGACATGGAGAAATCTTTTTCCAAAATTGGGCCACATGAAACATTGTTCATTATCTGGTGAGCAGCGCAACAAAAGAAATTCAAGATAATTTTTACATTGAAAGTAGCTCAACCGTTTTTACTACGGAAGACTATACGCATAAGCATCTGCGTCAGAAATAGGAAAAAAAAGTTGATATCTTCCAATTCGGTTAAAAAAAATTCTATGAACAAAAAACTTTTTCCATAAATAAAATGTTATTTCTATAAAATATTTATTCCTATAAAATTTTATTCCTAAAAAACGTTGATGTCCTGCCAATCAGAAAGTACCGCAGGCCACATGAGGCCCGTGAGCAGCAGTGTGCTTAAGGCTTTTCTAAAGGCTTCGAGGGAGCAATCTATGCTCACTCCAGATTTTATGGCAAAGATCTGATTATATTTATTTACCAAAACCTTTACCCCGCACAGGATGCGATATGAGGTTAACTTTTAAGTGGAGTTCAGATGGGTTTTTTTCGGAGTTTTCCTTCTTGTAGATTGATTGCCGTATTGAAGTCCTGCATATGTGTGTGTATTTGTGAGTGTGTGTGAGAGAGAGATAGAGAAAGTGAGGATATATATGTGTATGAGTGTATGTGAAAGAGAAACAGAATCCATATATATATATATATATATATATATGTGTGTGTGTGCGAGGGAGAGAGAAACAGAGGCAGGATATATATATATATATATATATATATATATGCGTGTTTGTGAGAGAGAGGATATGTGAGTGTGTGTGTGTGCAATATATGTATTATTTAGCCAACGTCATTTTTTAAGCAGAATACACCTTGTTTAGAGTTAAAATTTATTTCCTCCTAAACTGGTTACAATGCAAAGGCAAAAACCCCCATCTACCCAACTATAATCCTGGTGGGTGGGATTAGAAGAGCATTAGCACGAAATGAAACGCAAATTGTCTTGTTCCGAAATTGGACTTGCTTCACAGTGTTCATTTTCTACTGCACAATAACTATTTTGCTACTTGCACCTCCATGTCTGAATAAAGTGACAGAAAACCGCATCTGGTTATGAATTTATGATTAGAGTTCATGATGGAAAATCAAAGTTACATTGTTTGCTCAGAGAAACAGAACACGAATTTCAAATAATATAAATTGCTACATATCTAATTCTTTGGTGAAAAATAAAACCGAAAATATTTTTGATATTTGTTTTTTCAGCGAGACAAATATAAAAAAATAACTTCGACTTATTATTCAAGGCAATATCTATTCTTGAGTCGTTGTTGTCAATTTAGAAAATCACACAGAACGATTACAAACGATGTGTTACGAGGACTCATTAGGATTCAGGATGAAAAAGGTGACTTAAATTATTTGCTCAGAGAAACAGAACACCAAATTTGAGTTTGCTGAGATTGTTGTATAGCCATGACCAACTATACAAACACATAATACATTTACATCTACATATGCAAGCAGAATCATAACGACGACACAATAAAGACAAGCGACACAGTTCTTTGAAAAATATACCTCTCACTTTATTTGAAAGGGTTGTGTGTGAGAGGGAGTTGGAGACCGAACAGAACTGCAACATATTGACCCCCACTCTATTGACCATAACTGCGTTTCTTTCCCATTCTCCTGGGCTGCTCTACCGGGGGCCTGGGGGCCTAGCCTCTCTGGGTGCTGGTTTTCTCTACCGCATCTTATCTCCAACTCGTCTGATCCCCAACTGATTAATCGAAGACCTGAGGGCTCCTTCTGCCGGGTGCTGTTTTCTCTACAGCATCATTTCTCCATCTCTCATTGAACTTCCTGTGCACTGAGTTATATAATAGTTGACGTCCACTCAACCTCTTCCTATAAATTGCCAACGGAATATTCAACTTCTGCCGTCTTCGGAATGGCATGTTTTGATCATCATCAAGCGGAAATAACTGTCATGCAGTTCACAGGTTACCCTCTTCCGGTGCATCACTTTGTGACGGTACCGTGGGATTTTTACCCTGTCCCATATTGTCAGCCAAGCTCGCCCTCGCCAACGGAATATACAACTTTCGCCGTCTTTGGAATAGCATGTTTGGCCGGGTCGGAGGTCAATATACAACAAAATAATATAAGATCCTACATGTCTTGTTGTTTGGTGACAAAGAAAACAGAAGATACTTTTGATATTTGTCTGTTCATCGAGAGTATTGGCATGATGGTTAGAGGGTTCGCCTAAAGGCCTGGGAGACCTGGGTTCAATCCCAGATCGAATCATACCAAAGACGCAAAAAATGGTAGGGATGAAGGGTAAAGTGGAGCAATCCAGGGAAAGATGTAGCGTCCTCCCCTACACCTTGGTGTAGAAGCTATCGAAAAGGGAACCATTTCGTCACCCTCGACTACGGTCGCCAAATTTACATTTCTTATTCAATATCTATTCTTAAGCCGTTGTCATTTAAAAAAAAATACACAGTTTCGGTTTCTTTGTTTAATGGCATATCAACCTTTGTAGGTTATTTAATGCCAAAGTCATTCTCCTAGAAGAACAGTTGTGGTACTATTTAACCCATAGCTGGGAGGATAATGGGGTTCATACCTTTCCCAAGGGTATTTGCCCGGAAGTGAACATAACAGCGCGACTGGAGTACGAACTCGCCTACTACGATTCCACAGTCCATCGCTTTAATCATTACACCACGAGGACACCCCCCCAAAAAAAAGAATACACAGGATGATTACAAATGGCATGTTAGGAAGGTGGCATGATATTTGATTAACGTAACGAGTTGAACAAAATATAGCTTGAGAAAGAATTGTACTCAAATAATAAAGGAAATTTTGTGTAACTTGACTAAAAAGTTCTTGGGAGGAAGAATTGTGTTTAGACATACCATAGCCAGACACGGCTATGTGTGAAAAGGACATATAATGTTCATATATATATATATATATATATATATATATATAACATCGAACATAGGGATCTCGAAACATGAAAAACACTAACGACTTCTTTGTTCAGGTACGAAACTTTTTATTACCTTTGCGTTTAAAGGTTCTTCAACATAAGGAGAGAGAGGCACAATCTTTCTATTTTGGCTTTTTCATGTCCCCCCCCCCATCTCGTGCAGCACCTACCACAAGACCTTGCGAGCTAGCGAAAGCCAACCGTCTTCCCCCGAGGCAGGTCTCAACTCTACTAACTGACTTTTTCAGAATTTCCCAAAAATCCGGGACGTGACGTCACTCGCACTCTGTAACCCCGTTTCCCATCTCGGGCTATTATGACATCTCTGAGGGAAACGTCCGCTCCGCGCGCGCGCGCGCGCCTGAACACCTGTGTTAATGTTGCACCTAAGAAACCCATGCACTGAGCCGAAAGGTTCTCAGCCTAACTAAACCCAAAGGCATGAAACGAAATCCCTCGGCCATTATATTACATAGACATTAAAGTAGAGCCATTTGAATTGAACTCAGACGTACATATTAGTAAATGAATGCCACCAGATTTACAATTCAATTTTGGATTAAGTGGTCTCTTTTAATTAGCTAAATATATGAAGGTATTAATGTTCATTTGCAAGAGCTTTAAACAAATAAATTTCAATTATCTTTTGAGAATCTTCATGTTTAGTTTACATAGAACTAATTTAAAATCAATTTTGTTACAGAAAGAATATTTCTACTTGATGCTACCTTGCTTAACACTCAGCATTAGAAGGTAGGGATGAAGAGTAAAGTGGATCAATCCAGGGAAAGGTGTAGCGTCCTCCCTTACACCTTGGTGAAGTAGCTATCGAGAGGTATACTCCTAAATAATCCTTCATCTTCAGCATTGACATTTTGTAGCTAATAACCAAATGACTGATTCCACTCAAATATTGATCACTTAAAAGAAGTACCATTAATAACATTACACAGTTTAAAAACCATCTATTTTTTGTATTCACCATCAAAATGGATCGGCCCAGTCCACTGGGAAGTAGAATATACCGAAAGCTTCTTTGCTGAGGGGTAAGACACCACTCCTTAGGAGTATCCGGGATATAACACTAAACAATCTTATGGTGAGGCTCCGGTAATGTTGTAGTTTTGGGGTATGTTATGTGTCCTTTCATTGCCATGGCATCGAGGTCCACTTGGGCACGGAGTGGTAACACCTGTTAGGGTTCTATCTAGAGGTCAAATAGACTTATTTGACTGAGTACATACAAATGACATATCCTAAATTGAATCATTTAAAAAATCGAGATTTTGATCATTTAACTGTGTATAAACAAATAAATGATGTTTAATTGAATTGTAAGTGATACATACCGGTACTTGGGACCATTCAACTTTTTTAGCTTATACTCAATTGAATTGTTTAACCGGCTTATTGGTCTAGTGGGTAGAGTGTTCGCCAATGGTCCGGGAGACCTGGGTTCAATCTCAGGTCGCGTCATACCAAAGACTTTAAAAATGGTACTTGATACCTCCTTGCTTAACACTCAGCAATATAAGGTAGGTATCGAGGGTAAAGTGGAGCAATCCAGGGAAAGGAGTAGCACCCTCCCCTACATCTCGGTGTAGTAGCTATTGAAAAGGGAGCCTTCTGGTCACCCTCGACTACGGTCGCCAACTTACTTAAATTGAATTGTTAGAAATACAGACGATTGATCATTTATCTGTGGGTATCTACAAAATGTGTTTACAAATTATATATTTGATATATTTGTCAGAACAGGATTTGGCATTAAATAACCAGCAATCCTTGATATGCCATGAAACCAAACCCAACCAATCCTTCACGAGAAATGTTCAGTTTTGTTCCATATGGTTGTTGGGAGGTAAGTATTTGAAAATCTAAAATGATTTTTAATCATCTACATATTTTTAATTTATGATCACTGTGTGTGTATGGCCCATACCATTATAACTTAAATATTTAACACTACATCACCACCATGTCACTGAGGATCATTAAATATGTTTCCAGACTTTTTTCGTGTAGGCACTTTTATTGATAGTACACACATGAAACTCTAGTCATCTTAGAAGTAATCTCCTCCGGCTGCAAGGCACTTGTACCGTTTCAATAACTTCTGGAAGGCTCTAAGGAAGTCTTCTCGTGTGAGCGTGTCAATGACATTCGTCACAGCCTCTTTCATCTCCTCAATTGTCTCAAAACGACAGACTCTGAGCTTAGGGAATAAGCAAATGTTTCAGGGAGCAAGGTCTGGACTATAGAGATGATGAGGAAATGTCTTGAGACCCATCTTGGTCAAATAGTCTGTGACAAGGATGGAGTTGTTGACTGGTGCATTGTCCCGCTGGAAATGCCACTGATCGATTTGAAGAGTGCTGGCCTCTTCCGATGGAATCTCTTCCTGAACTCCCTTAAAACCTCAACATAGTAACCCTAACCCTAACCCTTTGGCCAATCAACTGTGGGGTTTGGACTTCCTTACTGGTGCATTGTTCTGGTAAAAATGCCACTGACCCGATTCGAAGACTGCTGGCCTCTTCTGACGTAATATCTTGCTGAACTCCCTTAAAACCTCAACATATTGACCCTAAACCCTAACCCTTCGGCCAATCAACTCTGGTGTTCTGACTTCCTTGCTCCTCCCACACCTCTCATTATCCCTCATAGACTCCCTGACTTCCTTGAATCTCTTATGCCAATTAAAAACTGATGCTCGATTCATGCAAGACGGTCGAAAAACAGTCTGAAGCATTCCATACGTTGTTTCTGCGGCATTTTTTCTCAGTTTAAAACATAGTTTTATTGCATATCGTTCTTCCTCACTTCCAGATTGCATTTTTGAAATTCACCAGCTGTGACAATCAGGCTTTAGTAGGGTGTATTCCAATTCCTGGTGTAGCTGTTCATTAGAACCTGAAATCATAAAAATTGGTCAGTCATCTCATAAGATGTATAGCAATAACATACTGAACTTTCAAAAGTGTACGACAATTTTAATTGCCTGTACAAAAAAAGGTCTGCAAACATATTGAAGGCACTACGTAAATCCATAAAATGGAAAATATAATTATAAATTTGATTTTATGTATTATCTTTTGAAGTTGATGATAATATTAAAAGAATAACGGAGTTTTATGGAAGATAAATGTCTGAACTGAAATGACACTAGACGATATATTTATTTAAACATTTTTGTTTTTTTCCGGATATATACTCATAAGTAAACAAGGTAATTACACTTTCTGTCTTATTCTGCCAAAAAATATAATTAGAAATATTTTATTAAATATGTATAATTATTATTTGAATTTGGTTATTTTTTTCTTTTCAAGTTAAGATCTTCTAATATTTTCTAAAGGGGGTTACGTTCTGCAGGAATATGACTTTCCTTTTTTCTTTATTTTTTATTCTCGCTCTTTTTTTTTTTCCTTCCTTTTTTTTATCTTAATGTAATTTTTTTTCACTTTAGTATTTTATGATAATTTTTTAAATTGTTATTCTATTTTACATGTCAGTTTTTTGGATTCATTACTATTTTCCTTCTTTTTTTTCTTTTTCGTATTCACTTTTTTGTCAAGGGATTTTCATTTATTTCCTTTGATTTATTTAAGCGTTGCCTTTTTTCTGTTCTTTCTTCTGTCTATATTTTTTACATTCATTTTCAGTTGTACACCATTTTTTCTTTTCTTTCTTTCTTTCTTTCTTTCTTCCTTTCTTTTTAATTATCTTTGTTGTTTTCTTTGTTTCCGTCTTTCATTTTTGTTTGTTTGTTTGTTTGTTTGTTTGTTTGTTTGTTTCTTTCTTTCTTTCTATTTAAGCTCTGTTTCTTTGTTTCCTTTCTTTCTTAACATTATATTTCTTTAGAAATGTCCTCTTTTCTTTCTTTCTTTCTTTCTTTCTTTCTTTCTTTCTTTCTTTTAAATCATCTTTGTTGTTTTCTTCATTTTCTTCATTCTTTCATTCTTTCTTTCTTTTATTCATTTTTTTTTCTTCCTTTAAAGTCTGTTTCTTTTTTGTTTTTATCCTTGAAGTTTCTGTTTCTTTCTTTGCCTCTTTCTTTCTTACATTCTTCTTTTTAAGATTGTAGGTTTCTTTATTTAATGGCATATCAACCTTCATAGCTTATTCAATGCCAACACTACACGTGTATAAAAACAGCAGTGATATTATCTAACCCATTGCCGCGGTTTCATTCTTTCTTCTATCTATCTTAGATTCCTCTTTCTTTTTTTCTTTCTTTCTTTCTTTCTCAATCACTTTGTTTTTTTATTTTTCCTCTCTTTCTTTTTATTTACTCTTGCTCAAGTCCAAATAATTTCGTCTTTCATTTTGTCCTTAGTTTGTTTTTTCAATTCATTCTAAATCACGTTAATTCCTTCCTTCCCTTTTCCTTTCTTCCTTTTTTTTTATTCCGTCTCTTTTTCTATTTCTACTTTTTTTTTATTTTTCTTAATTCCATACTTCCCATCCTTCTTTGATCTCTTTATATTAGTTAGAGCAGGTTGAAATCAGATGTCAAACAATCCCATTGATGACTTGGAAGGTGCAAGCATTTTCGGCTGGTTGACTGGGTGCCGACGCGGTAAGGATGTGGGGTCAAGGAACGAAGCTTTGTTGCGCTTCTTGCTCTTATGAAGACAGGTGTTGGGCTTGATGCTTTTACTGTACTCTGCAGACCCCGTGTCTGCTCAAATGTACGAATAAACACGCGCATGCGCATAAGCACACATGCACGCACTCACGCAACCCTATCATAAACACTACATTACAGAAGACAAATCATAATCATTGATACTTTGCTATTAAATAAACTTAGAATAGCTTAGCACAAAGGCAGTCGTACGGAGTACCAAGGTAAGGTCAAATTCACTTGCAAGGGTCTACTGTTCCAACTCGTCAACCATTACCCCTGTCGGCTGAGGTTTATTATAAACTAACAGCATCTCTGAGGAGGGATAAAATCAACCCAAGTGTGTGTCCTGAATATAAAAATTAAAAATCTGATCGTGAGGCTCCAGTAATCATAAATTTTGGGAAATTCGGAGTACCTCTTTATTGCCATTGCTCCTCGGTCCACTCTGGCCCGAAGTCGTAGCATCTGAAAGGGTCCAACCTATGGGTTAGATAGAATTATTTGACAATTAAGCTGAGTATAAACAAATGACTCATACGAAACGGAATTGTTTGAAATAGAACTGTTCGATCATTTAACTGTGTGGACGCAAATACTGATGTTTAATTTAATTGTTAGTGATACATAGCAATACTTGCTACTTTGTTGACTTATGTTTACAAATCGTATATATCTATAATGTATGAATAAATTGGATATGGTATTAAATAACTTACAATGGTTGGTATGCCAAAAAAAAAAAAAAAAAACTAAACTAAACCAATTGTTAGCTATTGTATCACCCGTAACCCCCTTTTTAATCTGAAATAAATCAGAAAATATCAAAGTGAGAGGATACGATTAAAATTTTTGTGAAAAGTGAAACCAGAATGATAGAGAGTAAGAATGTAAACGACGGAAAGGCTATGTTCTGCAAGATGGTACCAATCGTACAAAATGGAAAATATATGTTGGATCATTTAACTGTACATATCAAGAAAATGTATTTACTAATTATGTATTTAATATACATGTAAAACAGGATATGGAATTAAATAACCAACAATGTTTGATATGCCATAAATCCAAGCCAAACCAAACAAAATTCTTATTTTAGAAATCCTTCATAGAAAAATGTTCAGTTTTATCGCATATTGTTGGGAGGTAAGTATTTGAAGATATAAAATAATTTTTCATCAACTATATATTTTTATTTTATTGTCTGTTTGTGTGCGCATGTGCGCGCGCACACACGCTGTAATATAATGGCCGTGGGATTTCGTTTTATATATCTCGCCTTTCGGTTTAGTTAGGCTGAGAACCTTTCGCTTAGCGCAGGGGTTAGTTAGGTGCAACATGAGCGCAGCTGTTCGGGCGCGCGGGGTAGGATGTGTCATTCAGAGATGTCAAAATAAAAATCCCAGACAGAAGTGTGACCAGGGGATGTGAATGACGTCATGCACCGGAAGCGTGCACGGAGGATTTTGGGAAATTTGAGAAAAAGTCAGCTAGTTGAGTTCCTGGCTCGGAGGAAGACGGTTGACTTTCGGGGCTCCCCAAAGCCAGGCCAGTGGCCTTGTGGCAGGTGCGCACGTGGTTTAGAGCAGATGGAAAAGTCAGCATAGAAAGATGGTATCTCTCTCCTTATGTCGAAAGACCTTTAAACTAAAAGGTAATTAAAAGTTTCTTACCTGAACTAAGAAGTCGTAAGTGTTTTTTGTGTTTCGGGATTCCTATGTTATCTATATGTGTGTTATGAATATTCTATGTACATTTCCCGTATTCATGTATGGCTATATAACAACGCGTGTGTAGCCAATACCATTAAAACTTTCAAATACTAAAGTCAGTATGAAAGTAAATTTGGTGACTTTAGTCGAGGGTGACCCAAAGGTCCCCTTTTCAGTAGTTACCACACTGAGGTGTAGGGGAGGGCTCCACTCTATTCCCTTGATTGTTCAACTTTACCCTTGATCCATACCTTATAATGCTGAGTGTTAAGCAAAGCGGTATCAATTACCAATTGTTGAGTCTTTGGTTTGAATCGACCTGGAATTGAAACCCGGTCTCCCAGACCATTAGCGAACACTCTACTCATGAGGCCAATGGCCCATTTAGAACAAACTCTGTATACTCACGTAAAAAAATTAATGGTTCTTGCATGAAACTTATTTTTAAGCATTCTTATCAACTGGCATTGTATTCAGAATAGGTTTGGTTTCTTTGTTTTAAAGGTACTTTTTACGGGTTATTTAATGCCAATGCCATTCTGCTAAAAGAACAGTAGTGGTAGTTTTTAAACCATACATGGAATGATAAGTGGGTCCATGCCTTTTCCGAGGGTATTTGTCCGAAAGTAAACATTGCAAAGGGAGTTCAAACTCGCTTACTACGATTCTGCTGTTCAGCACGTTAAGCATTACACCATAAGGACATCACCGTAATCAGAATATCCTTTTTTTTTTTAAAAAAAAGGTACTATGTTATGGTACGTTCCTAAGCTTTTTGCTTAGATGAGGTACATCATCATCATCATCATCATGTCGTGCCGCTAGCACGGATATCCCTGACCCTCCCTCGCCACTTTTCCCTATTGTTCATCGCCTCTGGCAGGTCTTCAGGGCTACATCCCGTATTCTCACAGAGCTGCTGTATGTATTTCCTAGCTGGTCGTCCTGCTTTTGCTCGGCCATATATGGGGTCCATAGGAGTACATCACTTATGAGCTCGTCTCTGCTTCTACAGCAGTGTCCTGCGTGTCTGGTTCGTCTAACTTGGATAGTTTTCGTGATGGAAGGCAGGTGGCCGTATAGTTGGTGCTTTGTGGAGTGTTGCCGCCAGGACTTATTCAATATTGCTGCGAGCTGATGAGGTACAAGGTTACATATAAAAGGCCATGTTTCTGCAAGATGCAACTAGTCGTACAGAATATAGAACTTCCAAAAGCTCACATACCTCCCATCGTTTACAGCACCTGTTATCACAAAATTACAAACAACTCATCACTGAACAGACTGATCATTGATTAACGTTGTTGCTTTCTGCAAGACTTGACCCGAAGTCAGATCGAGCAAATTAGCGTAATCTTATAAGTGAGCGCTAAAAAGAGGTGCATTATGGGTGTTAATAGATATGTAATAAAAACAAAAAAAAACAAAAAACAAAAAAAAAAAACAAAAACAAAACAGCAGCCGAAGGAAGGCGCTCGTAGTGTCAGGGTAATTGTTATAGCAAATGGACACGGTGACCGAGTTCAAATCTTTGACGAGTCTGTTTATATTTCCTGTAGCCCTAATAACCCGGGGGAAGCTACGAATCCAACTCATGTCTCCGCCACAAGCTATGGGTAAATAGTTGTGTAGACTAGGCTCATTAACCTCATTAAGACAAACTATCTGGGAGAAGAAAAATTTTGAATTCAAACTATTGAAATCCGATTAAAAATTGAAATTGGTGAAAACTAGAGTTTAGTCCATTATGCATTTACATTATGCATAACACTTTTTACACTTTTCACACAGATGTGCCTCGGGGATATTTTCTACAAAAGGAGCCAACGTGATATATATATATATATATATATATATATATGCTCCCCTACCCCTGTGAGGTTGAGCTCTCTAGCGAGGGAAGTAATGGTTGCCACTTGCTTAAAGCAAGGCTCTTCAAATGAATTGAGCTCTCAGTAGCCGTTGAGCGGTAATATGTAAACAAAACAAATGTGATACACGAGCGTTTAAATTTCCTTCGCTTGCGCTAGTTTCCTCATGGATGAGTGGTAGAATCTTGGATTGGGATTTGTATGTTTCTAATATGTAATGCTTCGAGAATCTGTAGTTTTTGTTTATTATTTTGATGTTCTAATATATTAGAAACATGCAACCGACACTTAATAGAATTAATTTTCAAACCAGTGCTAATGTACTTAAATGTCTACTGATACTAATTATAGAATTCCATTTAAAAGCAAACGCCATAATCTTCAACGGTAAAGACGCTCTTACATAGTGGTAATATGCTAAAACAAAAGTTACATCACTTTTGTAATAGATCCTCCCCTGATGATGGCCCAAAGCTGGACAGAAAGTACTTGGGATACATACAACTATGGACAATACATGAATCATTTCCCCCCGAATACGATAAATGTAATACGGGAATTCGAACGGATCCAGAAGAAAATATGTAGACATAAAATATCTATTATGTTCAATGAAATTTGTATATATATATATATATATATATACATATATATATGTATATTGTGGCTTCTTTTTGCATAATCAACTGGTTTGTAATTAATCTAGTGGGCTTGGATTGGTTTGGTTTTATGGCATATCAACAATTGGAGGTTATTTAATGCCAAATGTTATACATATGAACAGTTCTATTTCAAACAATCCAGTTTGGCATAATTACAGTTTTAGTTTGCACACAGCTAAATGAAAAACAGCTCTATTTCAATCAATTCGGTTTTGCATAAGTACACAGTTTAAATGTCAAAAACAGTTCTTTCTCAAGCAATTCAGTTTTAACATAACTATGCAGTTTAAATGTAAACAAAAATCTATTTCAAGCAATTCAGTTTAGCTTAAGCCCCCAGTTTAGTTATATTTGACTCATAGATAAGACCTTAACAGGTGCTACCACTCCGAACCAGAGTGGACCTGACAATGAAGTTGTACTCGGCATTCCTCAAAGCTTCAGTATTACTGAAGCCTGATTCTCAGAATGATTAGTGTCATATTCCGGACACTCACTGTAGGGAGTCTTACCTCTCTGTAGAGATGCAGCAGGTGTATTCTGCTACCCTAGCTGATTGGGCCAAATTAATTTAATACTATCTTAAGATAGCTACTTCATTAATTTGGTTGAGCACTAAATAAATATTCATTTCAAAGTGGGTTGTTCCACGCCACACTTTAATGAGGGAGACTAGCTTATTTGATATATATTTGCTATAGAGTTTATGTCTTCTTCCATTTAGGAACATAAGCATTGATCCGCTGCTGCACTATTTCAGTTACGAGCTCAGGCAATACTTACTTGGCAGGGTTAAGTTTATTGCTTGGCGCCTGAGTCGTCTCAGTTGTGGAATACCGACGGGGTTAAGCATTTTTTGTACCTACATCATGTAGGTCTCGATTCATGTTCAGTGCCCACGTCAAAATGACCTTGTGTCAAATATCACCTTGTGGGAGGTATGGATTAATATCTGTCGCTTGGCCTTAGGGCCCTACATGGTCTTTGCCTGTTGTACGAAAATGTCTAGAACTAGGCGCCAGAGGCACCTCAGAAAAGAGAATTTTGACGAGGTCAATAATTTTGGCACCTGTCTCTTATTAGTCTCGATTCGTGTATGGCTTCCACCATAAAATGGCCTTGTACCAAATTCTGACACAGTGGAATGTCAATTAAATAGCTTTTCTCTAGGCAGTGTTTATATATATATGTATTGCCATCCACAGACAGATCTGTTTCGTTCTATCAGAACTCTTCAGTGTGGCTAGACAGGTTAGATTACCGAAGCTGGGATCGATATATATATATATATATATATATATATAAGTTATTCTTCAATCCAGTAGATCTGGAATTGGGAACAATTCAATCAGGACATAAGTGTTTAACCCTAGAAATTCAGTGGAGTATATTGACAAGGTCTACTACTCCAAGCTGCTTTGATGATAGGTGTAATTTGTGTCAAAAAGAAAAGATACAAATTATGTTATATCCCGATCCCGATAACCAATTAAATCAGAGATCTGATTTAATAGCTAGATATAGGCATAGAAATAAATGTAGACTATAGTTAAAAATTTAGTATTTCTTCAAAGTTAATATTTAACTCTAATTTATTAAATTGGTATAGATATTTTGACTTAGATAAATAAGTCTTACCATTAACAGCAGGGTTATGGTACTTTTCAAAGCAAAAAGATGACGTATTAGAATTAATAATTTTGTTATAATTGTTTGACATTTTGATATGTATTACTCTGTTATTTTGTCTTTGTCTTAATCTGAAACAGGAAGAGACCGGAAGTAGATTTACATGCCATAAGGCTAGTACATAGGTGAAATAGTCCCCCTTCCTCCCTCTCTTTCCTTTCTCTTTCTACCTCTCCTGGCTGGTGTTATTTTATTTTCTTGTTAGATCTGATGAAGTCCTGTTAAAATTTTTTTGAGTTTTGATTCATATCAATGCTCTTAACAGGATGGAAATAAATTTATTATCCTAATATGACCGAACATTAGGTTTTTTCTTGAAAAATAAATTTATATGGAAGCGATTAGAATATATTGTTTAGGAAGGTACTTTCGTTGTTGAGGCCAAGGTGTGATGAAAAAATACAGAAACTAAGCATTAGATACATTTTTTGTATATTTTTTTTTTGTATTATAATGAGATCTAGACTGTTGTCTAGACAGGTTTCTAAACATTCCTTATAGATATTGACTGCTATGTCTCGATATTTTTAGTTTAGTTGTTTCTTATGCTTTTTATCAACATTCTTCAGCGAAACACAAAGATTGGAAATATGTAACATCCTCCATCATTACCATTCTCAACAATGTCTGTAGGCAGAATTTAGAAGAGTTTCTTATCTTAACAATCTTATTTTGACTTGGGTTCGTTAGGGTGGTCTTGTTGAAAAAAAGACAGTAAAACTTCTAATGATATTTCAATTAGTTTTACTTTCCTTTAATATATATATCCATATATATCATAATCTACAGTGGAGTAATAATATTCTTACAAGTTCTAGTATATTATTATTCAATCTTTTGTTTATACATATTGTCATCCACAGACGGACTGTTTCGTTGTATCACAACTCTTCAGTGTGGCTTGACACGTAGGGCGCTTGGAGCTGGGATCGAAACCCGCCCAACTTTACGTTAGATTTATCATCATACCGCTTAACCAACAATCATACCACGTCAGCTAGGGAATTATTAGGTATTAAGTAGTCGCTTTCGTTTGTTTACATTTTATACCTTACCGGATACCAGAGTTCTCAATTCGTTCGAAGAGCTTTTCATTATGCGAGCGGCAGCCGTAAATTCCTTCGCCAGAATGCTCAACCCCCATGGGGGTGCGTATATATATATCAATAATATCCAGTCAGCGTCCGAAGACAGTAGGTGCGGATTATTTGTGTATAGAATATATGAGGAATATCACATATATCTACGTGAGTGCTGGATGTATGGCTGTTGTTACATCTTTTTTTTCCTACCAGGTTTATATAACAAAACAAACATACATATTACAACCTTAAGTCTAACATGTAAAGTCATCTGACGTGACAGAGAGTATAATAATATTCTCCGGCGAAATAAATTTATGATGACAATTTAACCAGGTCTGAATTTCCTTCTAATATATATATATATATATATATATATATATATTGGTTTGGTTTGGTATGGTATGGTTTCATAGCATATCAACTATTGTTGGCTATTTACTACCGAATCCTCTTTGTACATATAAACAGTTCTATTTCAAACGATTCAGTTTAGAATAAATTAAATTCTTTGTTTACACACAGTTAAATGTAAAAACTGTTTTATTTCATACAATTCAATTTAGAATAAGTACACCCCTTTGTTTTATTAGACCAATCGATAGAACCCTATCAGGTGCAACAACCCTGGGCAACAGTGGACCTGGGAGCGATGGCTGTATTCTGCAGCCCAAGCCGACAGGGTCTATAAACAAACGAAAGCTAATACAAATGCTTAATAATTCCTGACTGGGCTGTTAGATACCAAGTCTTTCGTAAAGTTAGGTGGGTTTCTATTCAAGATTGAAGCGTCCCATGTGTCTAGCCATCGTGAAAAGTTGAGATTCACCTAAACAGTCTGTCTGTTGATGAGAATAAATATATTTATCTTTTATATAAAGACAAAAGAAAAAAAATTGACTTTCTTTTGTCTTTAAATAAAAATATTTAGCTCTACACGTTGAGTGTTGATGTGTCTTTAATCCCTAATTAATTTTACATCAATAGACGTTGTGCACTCATATTGGATACTCCAACCCCTAGGATTTCGTCCTTGGATCATATCATCATCACAATCATGTCGTGCCGCTAGCACAGATATCCCTGACCCTCTCTCGCCACTTTTCCCTATCGTTCATCGCCTCTGGCAGGTCTTCAGTGCTACATCCATTATCCCCACAGAGCTGCTGTATGTATGGTCGTCCTGCTTTTGCTCGGCCATATGCGGGTATCCATAGGAGTACATCACTTATGAGCTCGTCCTTGCTTCTCCAGTCGTGTCCTGCATGTCTGGTTCGTCTAACTTGGATAGTTTTCGTAATGGGAGGCAGGTGGCCGTATAGTTGGTGTCTTGTGGGATGTTGCCGCTAGGACTTGTTCAATATTGCTCGCAACATTCTTGTGTAATTGCCGTCTAGTTTCTTTTCCACCCGTTTAGTTACCGTCCAAGTAGTGCATCCATGTAGCAGTATCGATACGACCACTTCCTGGAAGAAACTGCGTTTCATTTTATCAGTCAGGTCTGATTTCCATATGATCGAAAGCCTATCGATAGCTGTCCTTGACTTCGTAAGCCGTGTGTCGATGTCTTTTTCGGTTGATGAGACGCTGCTTCCTAGGTAGGTGAATTTGTTGACTAGTTTCAGAGGATGCTATAGGAAAGTTAATCTTGGCACTGAAATTAGAATGCCAGTAAACTACCTGGGGTGAGTATTTTTTAAAGAAAAGAAAAATCACTGGGAGGTTGAAAAAAAATCTCAACGGTTTGTGTTCAAGAAAATGTTTTTTGAACGTTTAAATTCAGCTTTTAAAAAGCGAAACTTTCTTATTATTTCAAAGTTCCATGTACCAATATATTAATGGTGAGCAAAATCATTTTAAACGTAATCTCAAACAGATTTATTTGACTCGTTGATTAGGTCTCTAATGTGTATAACCACTCCTTATCCATAGGAGACCAGGGTACATGTGAGCCAACTGATCAGTAAATGAGATCATTTACTATCATCATCACAATGTCGCACCGCCAGCACGGATATCCCTGACCCTCTCTTGCCACCCGTCTCTACCGTTTATCGGTTCAAGGGTACATCTTGTATTGGCCCAGAGCTGTTGTATGTAGGTTCTAGCTTGATGTTCTGCCTTTGTTTGTTCATATGAAGGGATCCACAGGAGTATGTCCCTAATGAGTTCGTCCCCACTTCTCCAGTAGTGTCTCGCATGTTTGGTTCGTCTAACTGGGATAGTTTTCGTGATAGGTGGTAGGTGGCTGCTGTTCTGTAGGTATTGCCTCCAGGAGTTGTGTAATTGCCGTCAAGCTTTTTCAATATACGTTTAGTCAGCTTCCATTTAGTGCATCTATATAGCAGTGTCGACACGATCACCACTTGGAAAAAACGGCGTTTTATTTTATTTGTTAGTTCTGACTTCCATATGACCGATAGCCTATCGATAGCTGTCTATGCTTTTGCTAATCGCGCGTTGATGTCATTTTCGATTGATGAGACTCCGCTTCCTGGGTAGTTTCCACTAGTTTCAGAGAACTTCTATTTAAGGTGGAGATGTCGCCTCTTTGATTAAAACTTTAGTCATTTACTATAAACTAACTATATTATGTTTATTACTGACTCCATGGAAATACATCTATCTATCTATGTGTGTTTGACAAAATGGCATCTTTAGTCTAGCAACAATTTAGTTATCGACCATATTTCTTTGATTTTTCGTTTAAAAAAACTACGAAGTAGCGGAAATATGGCCAATGGTCAATTTGTAATTTTTTGACTTTATTCTAACAGTTCAGTTAAAGTATATAATTAAGTAACTGACTGAAACTAATTCTTTTTACTCGTTCTCGAAAGACTTAGAAAGTTATTTTGAGTCTAAACATGGGCTCCAATATTCTAGCCTTGAATCAGATTCGGTTAAACTTACACGATCATATACTTCATTTATGCATTCTTGATGGTTGGTTGGTTGTTTGGGTTTTATGGCATATCAGTCTTTGTAGGTTATTTAACGCCAAATCAATTTTTAAACAAATAATCAGTTCTATTTCAAACAATTCAGTTTAGCATTAGTACACAGTTTAATTGTCAAAAACATTTCTATTTCAAGCTATTCAGTTTAGTCAAGTACTTCTAATTCAGCTAATTCAGTTTACTATATGTAGAGATTTTGTTTACACACAGTTAAATGTTAAATTAATTCTAAATTAAACAATTCAATTTAGTTTCAATGTCAAAAACAGTTCCATTTCAAACAATTCAGTTTAGCATAAGCACACAGTTTAAATGAAAATACAGTTTAATTATCAAAAACATTTCCTTTTCAAGCTATTCAGTTTAGTCAAACAGTTCTAATTCAAACAATTCAGTTAAGCATAAGAATGGAGTTAGTCCCATTTAACCCATAGTTGGGGCCTTATCAGGTGCTACCACTCCGGCCATATGAGTGGACCTGGGAGCAATGCAATGAAGAGGTACTCCGCATTCCCCAAAGCTTCAGAATTACTTGAACCTCACCATCAGATTGTTTCGGGTCATATCCAGTGTACTCATTTGGCGGGGGTCTCACCCCTCTACAGAGGTGCAGTCGACTAGGCAATACATACTATATATATATATATCGTTCATCGTATGCTGTAATTTAAGCATATTCCCTGACTTAAAACAAAAGCAAGCTACTATTCACACCAGCACACAATCGGGAAACATCTAAGAGTCTGTGTTTCTTTTGTTTGTGCCATTGGCAGGCATTAGAATGGCAACGTACCAAGTAATACTAGTCACACCTCCCACACCTGAAATCAAGCAAGACAAGCCGTTTCATTTAATGTCTTTTTTTTAAAGCTCTTTATTCCCTGTCCAATTAAGAAAAAAGAGAAATTAAGGAAAAAAAAAAATTAAGGTCTATAGCGGGAAGGGGCGATGAATCAACGCACCTGCTAACACCGAACGTTAAAAACTACTTCACGTGTTTCTTTCTACTTTCTTTTATTTTGCCTAGATCATTCCCTGTTTATTTTTTTATGATTCTACGGCCTTTCGTAGCTAGTGTATCAGGGAACTTTTTTTTACGTTTCGAAGAAATTTTTTTTTTAAACATCTTAGTATTTTCTTCGTTTTTCTACAAGTGAAAATTAAAATAAAAACAATAAATAAATAAATAACAAGCAGAAGTACAAATGCAAAAAAAAAAGAAGAAAAAGAAAAAGAAAAATGCTTCTATCGCCAAGTTCTTTGAGAAATTAACTCACCAAGAATATATATATATATATATATATATATATATATATATATATATATATATATATCTGCAGTATCACCCTCAAGTAAGCACCCCCCCCAAATCGTAAAAAGTCATTTTCCTTACGTACAAAACGATTTTATTATTTTAAGTGCAACGTTAGACAATCAAAATAGATGTAAGTAAGTGAAGTTGTCTCCCTTAGTCAAAGGCGTCTAGAAGGTTCCCTTTTCAATAGCTACTACATCGAGGTATAGAGGAGGGCCCTACTCCTTTCCCTGGATTGCTCCACTTTACACTTGATACGTACCTTATATTGCTGAGTGTTAAGCAAGAAGGTATCAAGTACCATGACTCGACCTGGGATTGAACCTATACCTCCCGGTAGGTGTAATAGTCTCGCCCATTAATAAGTGACCCTTACCTTCGGTCAGTTTTTTACAAAACCAAAAAAAAATAGTATCTTATTACTTCAAGTGGAACCTTATGCAACCAAAATGACTAATATTAAGTATACGAATGTTACCAATGAATAAACGTCCTCCTAAAATATTTTTGACAACAGCCAATTTTTTTCTATAAAAGTGGGTTTTATCATTTCTATGGGGTCATTATGTAATCAAAAAGGACATCATTAGGGATTATCTAACGCCTGATTCTACTGAGCTGAATCTTTGTAAATATGGGCAGCTGGAAAAAATAATATACCTAGTATATATATATATATATATATATATATATATATATATAAATCCTGGATGAGACTGAATGCATTTCGCATAGCCCTAATACCCTTGGGAAATGTATGAATTACAAATCCAATTATTCTCCCTCCAGCTATGGGTAGATAGTAGGACAGACTAGGTTCTTCAGTCTTGGTTCGGCAACTAGTATTGGAGAAGGAAAACTCTGAATTCAAACCTATCAAACTCCGCTTAAAAAATGACCTTGTGTCTTATCCTGCCCGAGCGGAGGGATTGGTAAATAAGATAAAAGTTGTTGCTCATAAATGATGTACTCCTGTGGACCCCTTCACATGGACAAGCAAATGCAGGACGACCAGCTAGAACCTACATACAGCAGCTCTGTACCAATACGGGATGTAGCTCTGAGGATCTGCCGGAAGCAATGGACAATAAGGAGGAATGGCGAGAGAGGGTCAGGGATATTCGTGCTGATTGCGCGACATGATGATTATAATAATTATGATGGAAGTTGTTGCAATCTTATTTATTGCTGTTTTGTTTGAGGAAATTTTATTTGTTGCGATTTTTGTTTTGGTAGAATTACATTTCTACCGATTTCATTTTGCGATTATATTTGCTGCTATTTTCCTTGCAGATATCTTTATCTTCTGCAATTTTTTTCTGACGATTTTCTTTGCAGCAATTTTCTGATCTAAAATTTTCTTTGCTGCAATGTTTTGCAACAATTTTCTTTTCTGAAATTTTCTTTGCTGCAATATTTTGCTACAAATCTTTTTTCTGTAAGTTACTTTGCAGTTATTTTCTAAAATATCTTCTAAAATTTTCTTTGCTTCAATTTTTTAAAAGAATTTTCTTTTCTATAATTTGCTTTGCAGCAAATTTCTGATAGAAATTTTCTTTTCCGCAATTTTAAATACAACAATTTTTAATGCAGCAATTTTAAATGTGACAATTTTCTTTGCAGTAATTTTCTTTTGTAATTTTCTTTCCTGCAATTTTCTTCGCAGCAATTTATTTTTCTGCAATTTTCTTTGGAACAATTTGCTGCATATTGTTGCAATTATAACAGCTGCATTTCTTTTGCGTGAGTTTTTTGCGTCACTATTCCATTTGCTGTAATTTTATTTGCTGCATTCTATTTGCTGCATTGGGCACTGTGTTTGCAACCGGGAGACCTGGGTTCAATCCCAGGTCCTGTCATAACGAAGACTTTAAAAATGGTACTTGATACTTCCTTGCCAAACACTCAGCATTATAAGGTACGTTTAAAGGTAAAGTGGAGCAATACAGGGAAAAGTGTAGCGCCCTCCCCTACATCTCGGTGTAGTAGCTATTGAAAATGGAACCTTCGGGTCACCCTTGACTACAATCGCCAACTTTACTTACTTATTTTCTTTAAAAATTTTTGTGTGTATCTCCCTTGCTTCTCAATGTGATTGTCAACCGTTTCTCCCTCTGTCTCTGTCTCTGTTTCTCTCTCCCTCTCTCTCTCTCTCTCTCTCTCTCTCTCTCTCATTTTATCACTACCCATTGATCTATTAAAATATTTCTCTCACTATCTTCTTTTTAATTTGTATCATTTCATTGGTATTTGTTTGTTGAGTGGTTAGTCGTAAAATGGAGCATCGAAATAAAGCTAAAGAAGAAAAGACTAAAAAAGAAAAAAAAAGATTAAAGAAATGATGGAGAGGAACCAAAGTCCGTTTTGTTTTGTTTTAATGGCATATCAACCTCGTTGGGTTATTTAATGCCAAATCCACCATTCTAGAAGAACATTACTGATACTATTGCTGATAACATTATTGATACCATAGCAGGGAGAATAAGGGGATTCACACCTTTCCCAGGGGTATTCGTCCTAAAGTGAACGTAATTGGGCGAGTGGAGTTCGAACTCATTTACTACGGTTCTGCAATCCAGCACTTTAACCATTACGCCATGACGACACAAATTAAAAGCGATTGGTGAAGAAGAAGAAGAAGAAGAAGAAGAAGAAGAAGAAGAAGAAGAAGAAGAAGAAGAAGAAGAAGAAGAAGATGTTGAGAGAGGAGATGAAATGAGAAATCACAGAGAGAAGGTATTTATTCGACCCCACGTCATTGGAAAGTGACACATGGTCAATTTTATGCAGTGACCTAACGGCAAACAAACCTCGCAAAGGGTGGTGCGAAAAATAGTTGAGATCCATCCCCATTCCTCTTTTAGGGAGTCTCGGGCGCAGAGAAATAAAACTATCTCCCTGGAACTGGGCTGTTATATTTCTACTCCTCCTAGCACATGAATATGGCTGGTAAATAACCAAATAAAGATGGAGAAGAAGAAGAAATTAAAGAAAATAAAGTACAAAATTCTGTTAAGAAGTTAAAGAATGGTAGTTTAGGAAAAAAGGTGGAAAAAGGAAAAGACTTAAAGATTGAGGATTGGCGAAATGGAGAAAAAGGACAAGAAACTGGTAGGGTTTAGAAGAAGAAGAAGAAGAAGAAGAAGAAGAAGAAGAAGAAGAAGAAGAAGAAGAAGAAGAAGAAGAAGAAATGGATGTTACCGAAAAACTAAATTTCAACAGGTGCGAATTAAACTTACTTTAAAAAGCTCTCATTGCACTAGTTATTCAGTGCTGGTCGTATCACCACATCCTTGCGAAGAAAATTACAAAGAGTAAAAAGAAGGTCAAAGCTTATAGTAATTACTACAGCTACTACTACTACAATTACTATTACTACTTCTAATAACAATAATAATGATAGAGATGAAAATAATAATAATAATTTCTAATCTTGGCTAGAAGACCAGACCGTATAATGATAAAAAAAAAGAATTTGAAAAACTGTGGACTTTGCTGTCCCGGCTGATCACGGAATAAAATTGAAAGAAAATGAAAAGAATAATAAGTACCACGACCTTGCTAGGGAATTAAAAAACTATGGAACATGAAAGTGACTATTACCCAATCGTGATTGGTGCTTTTAGTACAGTCACTAAAGGATTATTGAAGGGACTGAATGACTTGGAAATAAGAGGACGAGTGGAGTCCATCCAAACTACTACATTATTAAGAACGGCCAGAATACTAAGAAGAGTCTTGAAGACTTGATACTTTCTGTCACTAAAACTCCAGCGAAAGACCAACAGCTAACACTGATGTGAAAAATTCACAAGAAGTAAATAATAATAATAATAATAATAATAATAATAATAATAATAATAATAATAATAAGAAGAAGAAGAAGAAGAAGAAGAAGAAGAAGAAGAAGAAGAAGAAGAAGACTGAAAGAATGTGAAAAGACCTTGCTAGAGTATTGAAAAAACTATGGAACGTGAAGCTGACGATTATACTAATTGCGACAGGTGCCTGTGGAACAGTAACTAAAGGATTATTAAAGGACCTTGAGGACTTGAAATTTGGCGGAGGAGTGGAGACCATCCAAACGACATCATTATTGAAAACGGCCTGAATACTATGAAGATTCCTGAAAACTTGAAGAGACTTGCTGTCACGCAAACAGCAGTGAAAATCCCTCAGCTTTCACTGATGTGAAAACTCTAAAGGAGTAAATAATAATAATAATAACAACAATAATATAACCGAATTAAATGAACTAATCTATGCAGGGCCGAAATTAGTTAGCGAGAAATTTTGGATCCACTCAAAAACACCAAAGAAAAATCAAAAACAGGATTGGAAAATTCGACTGGAAACGCAGATGAAAAAATCTACGAAAACAGGCCAAAATGATAAAACAAAGGAAAGACGCTGGAATATGTTGGAACAAAAGGGAAAAGATAATACAAGAAAAAAATAACAATACAACTTGAGGAAATGAAACAGGAGGTACTGTCGAAAGAAGGAAGATTAAAGATATATCGACAAAGGGTAAAACAATGCAGACAAAGCAGGACATTCCAAAACAACGAAAGAAAATTCTACCAATAAGTGAGAGGAGATATCACAAAAACATATTAACAAAAGAAACCGAACGATTTTGGACTAAAACATAAAAACCAAAAAACATAACGAAAAAGCCGTACGGATAAACAACATGACCAAAGAAATAGAAGCGGAAATATGCATCGATTTACTCAAAATGACACTAAAAAATATCAAACTGGGAAAAGTCAGACCATGATGGAATAAATGTTTTTTGTTCAAGAAGATAACCCCCATTCATGACAGACAAGTACTAGAAAGGAACAAATGCCTACAAAGAGCACACACACCCGAATAAATGACCAAGGAAGGACCATATTGATCCAAAAAGGATACAAGCATAGGAACCGACCCAAACAATTACTGACCCATAACTTGCTACCGATGATGTGGAAAATATTTACTGCACAAATAAAGGGAAGATTTACTGCTTGCTAACAAGCGGCAAATTGTTACCTGAGGAAGAGAAAGGATGCTGCAAAGGATCCCGAGGCTCAGCAGAGTTACTTTTCATAGATCAACACATCCTAAATGAGGGCTAGACTAGACGGAAAAAATTAGCTATGGCCTGAATTGACTATAAGAAGGCATACAATATAGTTCAGCAAAGCTGGATAATAAACTGCCTAAATTTGTACAAAATATCAGACGAAGTCATAAACTTTATCGAAAAAGCCATGAAAACCTGGACAGTGGAACTGACAGCAGGAGAAAGAAGCTTCGCAGAAGCAAAGATCCAAAGACGTTTCTTTCAAGGAGATGCACTTTCAATAGCAATTTAGTGAATGCAGATGGGATTGGGTAGGAAAGGTAAACAACAAGGAACTGTACAAGAAACAACAATTTCAACACGCTGACAAATGATTAAAGTAGAAACCACTATCTGCTCTGGAAAATGAAACTTAAATAATAATAATATGTGACTTTGGGAAAAAAACCCGGGTCACCGAAATCCAGGTAAATAACCAGACCTAGTATTAATTTAAAAAAAAATGAAATAGCTTGTCACCAATTGGGTTTTTGCTGTTGAAGCGGATCACAGAGGGCAAAGAAAAGAAAACGAAAAGATAGACAAATACTTGAATCTTGACAGAGAGTTGAAAAACTGTTGAACATGAAAGTTACTGTTATACCAATGGTAGTTGGAGCACTAGCACAGTCTAGAAGAAACTTGAAAAGAAACACGACAAACAGGTTCGAGGAAGAATTGAAACCATCCACACCACAGCACTACTGAAATCTACTAGGATTCTTTGAAGAAGCTCGGAAACCTGAAGATTGTGTGTTTTATTGGGTTTTATGGAATATCAACTCTTGTAGGTTATTTTATGCCAAATCCATTTTATACAAATGAACCGTTCTATTTCAAACAATCCAGTTTAGCATAAGTACACAGTTTAATTTTCAAAAACTTTCTATTTCAAGGTATTCAGTTTAGTCGAGCAGTTCTATTTTAAACAATTCTTTTTAGAATAAGTATAGTTTCTTTTTTTGTTTACACACAGTTAAATGTTAAAACAGTCCAATTTCAAGCAATTCAGTTTAGCATAAGTACAAAATTTTATTCTATTTGACGCATAGATAGGACATTTTTCAGGTGCTAACACTCTGTGCCGAAGTGGAGTTGGAGCGATGGCAATGAAGTCGTACTCTGCATTCCCCAAAGCTCTAGAGTCTCACTGGATTGTTCAGTGTCATATTAAGGACACTAATAAGGAGGAGGTCTTACCCCTCCACAGAGAAGCAGTCGGTGTATTCTACAGCCCCAGCCGACTGGGCAAGGAAACCTGAAGAGCTGTTACTCTGACCCCAGTGAAAATCCATCCGTTAGAGTTGGTGTGAAAAACTCGCGAGAACAATAATAATAATGATAATAATACGAATGTCGAAAATAATCGCATAGAAAGTATAAGACTAAACACGAATGGGTGAAGAAGTTGATCCACTGGGAACTGTGCAAGAAGTTTAATTTTGACCATACGAACAAATGGTATATACACAACCCAGACTCCTTCCGGGAAATTGGGAGTAATGGCAATGAAACTGTATTCAACATTCCTTAAAGATAGAGGACTCGAATCTCACCATCAGATGCCGTTTAGTGTCATACCTTGAGCCCTCATTAGGGGTTACTCCTCTGCTGAGATTCACTAGACGTATTCTACAGCCCCACCCGATGGGCTAATGGTAATATATACAAATAAATGAAAAGCCCTGCAAATAGAAATTGACTACTCACACCTTACCAGTAATAATAAGTAAGAGGATGAAAAGGTCCTGATAAACACATTGACAAGATATGTGACATTCCCAGTCTACATGAAATACAAAAAAAATTGCACTTTGTGGAATTGCTTATTTCCTTAGAAAAGTACCATCAATGTGACTGAAAGATATCACCCAAAAAAGACTGGAATAATAGAAATACATTGAATACCCGTAATCACTACCTTTCTTCACAGTAAGTCGAGGGAAAATACCTGGTGAATGATTGTAAGGAATAATAATAATATACAGTGATGAAGACGAAACGATCAATCACACATTAAATGAAAGCACTAAATTAGCGCAAATAACGTATACGACGAGACACGACTGGTGGGGAAGGGGATCCATTGTGAATTATGCAAGAAGTTTAAATTTGACTGTGCAAACAAATGATATATGTCCAACCCAGACTCCTTCCTGGGGAATGAGATGCACAGACTTTTCTGGGATTTTGATATACAAACAGATCATCTAATCTCGACTAAACGACCAGACCAAGTGATATTCAAAAAATAAGAAAATAAAAATTAAAGAGAATCTGCCAAATAGTGGATTTAGTCGTTCCGGCTGACCACTAGGTAAAACGGAAATAAAGCGAAAGGAGAGATTAGTACCTAGACATTGCTTGAGACCTGAAAAAAATATGGGACATTAAAGTGATGGTGATATCAATTATGATTGGTGCTCTTGGTACACACACGAAAGAATTGATACAGAGACTGTAGGATTTGGAAATAAGAGGACGAGTAGACACCATCCAAGCTAAAGCATTTTAAAGATCGGCCAGAATACTGAGAAGAATTCTGGAGACTTGAGGTGACTTGCTATCACTCAAACTCCATTGAGAAACCATCAGCTAAGGCTGGTGTGAAAAAAATTTCAAAAGAGTAAAATAATAATAAGTAACAAAGAAATAAAGTGAAGGGGAAAATTGTTATGTATCTACAGAAAGGGAGCCAAAGAGCAAGAGTCTTTATTTCTAAAGGTATTCACAGAGCATGACTTAAACTACAAGTGAAACGAGGCGAAACAGACACGCTGTCCGGATGGCATCAAAAACGACGGACGGGACTATCACATTTTCTGCAGTCGTTTCGTTCCGTTCTGCGTCACATAATTTGGTTGTTATAATTCTTTTAATCTTTTTTTTTTTTTTTTTTTTACTTTACATTTGAAAAAAAATCAACTCCTTTTTTTTTCTGTCCCTTCGTTTTTCTACATTCGTAAAAAAGAATGTATATATACCGGTTCTTTCAGTGCGAGAAGTTTGTAAGTATTCATCAGGCACACTCTCTCCCCCTTCCCCCTATCTCTCTCTCTCTCTCTCGGTCTCTCTTTTCTCTTTAACCTCTCTCTGTCTATGTCTCTCTGTCTGTGTCTCTGTGTCTCTCGCTCTCTCCATTCGCCATCAACTTTTCTTTACGTTCCTCTCTCTCTCTCTCTATCTCTCACTCTCTATTTCTTTTTCTTCTTCTACCTATCTAGCCATCTATCTATATATCAATCTATAATGTTTAATCATTTAAAAAATAAATAGGTCCACTCAGAGATTTGTATTTTATTAAGAATTATTTCTTTCGTTCTTAAATATGTGTACATGTCCAGCTTGATGCTTTCGTCCTTGAACATATATTGTACAAGGTCATGTAAATGGGGCACCCAATGAGACTTGAACTCACTTATGTAAGTCTGTGTGTGTGTGTGTGTGTGTGTGTAGAAGTTTTCGTTGGCGGGCCAAAAAGAGAAAAGAGTAGATATTTCAAAATGAATAGGTCCACTAAAAGGTTAGTATTTTGTAAAGAATTATTTCTTCCTTTCTTTCTTTCTTTCTTACTTACATATGTGTATATTTCCAGAATGTTACTTTCGTCAGAGAACATATACAAGGCCATGTAAATGGGACACCCAATGAGACTGGAACTCACTTAACAGAACTACAAGAGTGAGTTCCAGTCTCATTGGGTACCACATTTAAATGGCCTTGTACCACATATGTTCTCGGACAAAAGCAACAAGCTGAAAATATACACGTATTTAAGAACGAAAGAACTAATTCTTAACAAAATGCAAATCTCTCTGTGGACCTATTTATTTTATATATATATATATATATATATATAGTTGTCGAGGGTGACCCGAAAGCTCCCTTTTCGATAGCTACTACACCAAGGTGTAGGGGAGGGCGCAACTCCTTTCCCTGGACTGCTCCACTTTACCCTTGATCCGTACCTTATAATGCTGAGTGTTAAGCAAGGAGGCATCAAGTACCATTTTTAAAGTCTTTGGTATGACTCGACCTGAGATTGAACCCAGGTCTCCCGGGCCATTGGCGAACACTCTAACCGCTAGGCCAATGTCTATAGGTCTATATCAATCTATTTAACGATCAATTTCTCTCTCTCTCTCTCTATATATATATATATAGAGAGAGAGAGAGAGCCATGCTTTTTGCATAATGAAAGTACATTATATATGATACAAATTTTAATTTAATTTTACAGAAATGTAAGCCATCGCACATATCGAGAGTTTATAACCGGATAATTTCTGCAAAACTCACAGCGAATAGATCGTTTGGATACAATAAATTTAAAGGCTCAAATATAAACCTGAGACAGGACTGGGATTTTTACGCTACATGTATATATATATATATATATATATATATATATATATATATATGAAACTGTTTCATTCCTGATGGAGATACTTTAATCATGAAAAAATATCAACTAACAATGTCTATGATAAATATGTGTAAGATGTTGACCGCTAATTTCAGTCAATATCTACCGATATATATATATATATAAAGGTCAGCACACAAATATGCATGTGTTTGTGTGTACTTTTCATTTATTTATATGACCAAATTCACCCTGAGAGCCCGAGAAAGAAATAAGGTGAAAATTTTGGCCAAACATTACATGTATATTCTTTTTGGATAGGTATATATATATATATATATATATATGTAGATAGATAGATAGATATACTGACATGCAGTAATATATAAGTCCATATGTTTATCTCCTGCTCAATCTCTCCCTACATATATATATATAAGTAAAGTTGGCGACCCCAGTCGACGGCGACCCAAAGGCTCCCTTTTCATTATCTACTACAACAGGATGTAAGGGAGGGTACTACTTCATTCCCTAGATTGCTCCATTTTACCCTTGATTCTTACATTATAATGATGAGTTTTAAGCAAAGCGGTATCAAGTACCAATTTTTGAGTCTTTGGTATGACTTGACGTGGGATTGAACGTTGGTCTACCGGACCATTGGTGGACACTCTTCTCATTTGGCCATTCACAAGCAGTGTTATTGGTGTGTGCGAGCGTCTCTCTATCTATCTATCTATGAATACCAAAAGAAATAAACATGTACAATTTTGGACATATTTTTCACCTGATTCTTTTCTCGGTCTCTCACTGTGAATATGGTCATATTTAAGAAAAAACATGTGTGTCTGACCCCTAATATATATATATATATATATATTGAGAAACAGAAAGATTGACATACATATATATATATATATATATACCTTAAGTACCAAGCCGAAACACTACTGCATAGTTTGGAACGAGCAGCTGCAGGCATAGGCCTCTATGTTAATGCACACAAAACGGAATATATGTGCTATAATCCAACGGGGGACATCTCTACTCTAGACGGAACCCCTCTTAAACTAGTAGACAAATTCACTTACCTAGGAAGCAGCGTCGCATCAACCGAAAAAGACATCAACACGAGGTTAACGAAAGCATGGACAGCTATCAATAGGCTATCGATTATATGGAAATCAGACCTAACCGATAAAATGAAACGCAGTTTCTTCCAGGCAACGGTCACATCGATACTGCTATATGGGTGCACTACATGGACTCTAACAAAACGGCTGGAGAAGAAGCTAGACGGCAATTACACAAGAATGCTGCGAGCAATCTTGAACAAGTCCTGGCGGCAACACCCCACAAGACACCAACTGTACGGCCACCTGTCTCCTATCTCGAAAACTATATAAGTTAGACGAACCAGACATGCAGGACACTGCTGGAGAAGCAGGGACGAACTCATAAGGGATGTACTCTTATAGACCCCCACACATGGCCGTGCAAAAGCAGGACGACCAGCATGAACATACATTCAGCAGCTATGTGAGGATGCGGGATATTGTCCTGAAGACCTACCTAGGGCGATGAACGATAGGGAGGAGTGGTGAGAGAGGGTCAGGGATATCTGTGTTACCAGCGTGACATGATGATGATGAGGATATATAACTTTGTATTGATATTGTGATTTTGTTTGGTTTCTATTTTTAACGGTATTTCAAACTTCTTATTATCTAATGTAAAAGTTATCCTTGTAGGAGTACTTTTGTTTTTACCCGTACCAGGTAGGATAAGGATGTTCATTCCTGTTTCAAAGAATTTAGTCTGAAAGTGAATCTCCGAAACCGTGATTGGAATTCGAAATCATTACATTGGTTTTTGTAGCCCCGCGCGTTATCCTGTAGGCCACAAGTACTTTCCAGACTTCTCTAAGTAGACCTATGTATGTGTTTGTGTATTATAATTGCTTATTTTGTTTATTTGTTTTTGTGGTGGGTGGATTTTTGTCTGTATTCACTTACGAGCGCATATTTTGCATTCCACTTGTAAATGTTAATCGTTCAGAATGTCCGTCTTAATGGAAAACGCCAGTTGCTGCTCGCTGTTATCGCGAGATTATCGGATAAGTCTCGCGTGACAACAAAAGGTGTGGAACGTCAATTTTTGGTCCCTCTGATTTACCACGTTATCTGTGAAGGCGACATGCAAATACTTTTAATGCTTTATTTAGAACTCACTCGTTTTTTTTAATACTATTTTTCTGTCTACGTGTCTTTCTCTCTTCCTCGGTCTGCCTATTGAACAGATTTTTGCGCATACATTCTTTCAATCTATTTGTGTCAATCTGTTTGTCTGTCTATCTCCCAATATCTCTCTCTCCTCTCTCTCTCTCTCTCTCTCTCTATCTCTCTCTCTCTCTCTCTTTCTCTATCTATCTCTCTCTCTATATATATTTACTAACCTACTATCTACCAGCATTCACGGTTACCAGGAAAAAAGAAAAAAAACGCCAGGAACAAGAGATAAAAATATCTCGAATCACCGCCCTGGGGAAAAAAGAAAAAAAATCATAGGACAAAAAAGAAAAAAAAAAAGAAAAGGCCAACTTCGTCACACCAGTTGAAAAAAAAATCAAGAGATATGCAGTCAGTTGGTCAAAAGAAAAATAAAACCCACCGTAAAATGCCGCCATTACAAGAGTGCTCAATACGAAGTAGAGCCAATTACAAAAATTAACTTAAATCGCGAGTCGGAATTCTCCTACTAAAGTTTCACCACAACGGATCATCAGGGAGTTTAGTACTAAACTCCCTGATGATTAATTGAGGTGAAACTTCCGACTCGCGATTTAAGTTAATTTATATATATATATATATATATATATATGCGTGTGTATGTGTGTGTGTGTTTGCGTTACAAGTCTCACGAATCATTCAAAAGGGTGGTGTGTTCAATGTTTGTGTACTAAATTCCTTCCATCTATTCACACCTGCCTGTCTTTCTCCGTATATATATATATATATATATAGCGAGAGTGAGAAAGAGAGGGAGAGAACAATGATAGAGATAAATCTAAAAAGCAAGTATTGGCATTAAAATAAGAGCCCGTAAGCAGAGCATTATAGATGTTTCTATCCCGTCTTTTTGCCTTTGGAAATAGTTATAATATTGCAAGTAATAATTATATATATATATATATATATATATATATATATAAGAATACATGAGTGTGTGAGCACGTGTGTGTGTATATGCCTGAGTTTGTGTTTCTGTTTGTGTGTGTGTGTGTGTGTGTGTGTGTGTGTGTGTGGCTGTGTCTCCGTGTATGTAGTGATTACTAATCACATTAGACATTCGTAAGAGTAATTTTTCATAGCTTTTTTTTCAGTTCTACGGCCAGATCCAGGATTTGTTCGATTTTTCTCTTTCTCTTATTTTCACTGTATAATCCGCACGTACAGCAAAAGACGATGAGTTATTTTCTTCTTGTTCATAAATTCTCTTTCTGGTCTTCTGGTCTTGAATTTGGTGGTCCGTTTGTATTTCAAAGTCTCAGAAAACTTCATGCGCCTCTTTTTTTTGAAGAACTCTCAAATGAGGAAAATAATAAAAATACTATTTCGAAATCACGAAGTATATTTGTTTAAATTTACAGCGCTAAATTCTATGGCTTACGTGTTACTACTATGAAGGGGTTGGTGGGTGAGAATCTTTGTACAGTGGAGGGAAATAAAAACAAAATAAGATAGATATAAAATGAAATGAAAAATAAAAAAATAAAAATACCCCACCAAAAAACAACTCGAACGTTCTAGAATGTGATGTGACCTATATATCTTAGAATACACACACACACTCACACACACACACACACACACACATATATATATATATATATATATATATATATATATATAACCCTAAAAAACTAGAAAGCAAGAATCGAACCAGAGTAGCCGAACGAGTCTTTGCTGTGTGGTCTTCCAAGAAATTTGAATCAGTACAATATATCTATAATTCAGAAAACATTGATTTTTTTTTCTTTTGGTGAACAGTTATATTTTAAATGAACACTTTTTAATTCTTAAATTATATTTAGCTAAACTTTTCCTAAATCACGAAATAGATGTGTTTAAATTTTATGCGCTAAATTCTATATGATTTATTTTGACGACACTCTATGAAAATACGTACCTGATGCAGCCTGAAAGCATTAAGTAAGAATGTTGCATAGTCACAACGATGATACATATACGTCAACAATAATAACGAACGAACACGTTTTTTTAGAAAAATATACCTCTCACACTTTATTCTAAATGGTTGCGAAAGGGTTACGAAAGGGTTATGTGTGACAGGTGAGTTGGAGACTGAACAGACTGCAACATATTGACCCCCAGTTCCTCCGTCTTTAGCAGCACTTCTTTCTCGTTCTCGGCTGCTCAACCAGGGTCCCTGAGGGCCAAGCCCTCTGCTGAGAGCTGGTTCTCACTGCCTCGAACTGCAACAACTGACTCCAAAGTAACTGAACCTGTCTGTGGCCCCGGGTTATATAATTGTTTGACATCCACCTGCTTCTTGTGGACGTCACATCTGCATCCAATTCAACCCGTCTACAGTCAAGGTTATATCCTGATATCTTCGACCGGATGTACCTGTTCCTTGATCGACGGCTGTGTCGGAGGTCAATATGTTACAAGAACAGTTACCGTCCTCAATATAACTCGGATTCAGAGTTTTTCCTTCTCCTAGACTAGTTGCCTCATCAAGGCTGAAGAACCTAGTCTGTCCCACTATTTACCCATAGCTGGAGGGAGAATAATTGGATTCATACCTTTCCCAAGGGTATTAGGGCTATGTGAAATGCAATCAGTCTTGTCCAGGATCTGAACTCGAGTCGCCGTGTCCAATTCCTACGACGATAACAATTACACCACGGGCACCTCAGAAGGAGTATAATACTAGATACCACTGGGTAGGCAAGGTGATCTACTGGGTGATGTGCTAGAATTTAAATTTGACCAATACCATACGATCAAATGGTATAGGCACAACCCAGCATCTGTCCAAGAGAACCACATGTATAAACTCCTATGGGACTTTGACATACATAAGGATCACCTAATCTCGGCCAGAAGACCAGTCCTTATAATAATCAACAAGAAAAATAGAATTTGCAAAATTGAGGACTTCACTGTCTCGGTTGACCACGGAATAAAACGGAAAGAAAGGGAAAAGAAGGATAAGTACCTCGACTTTGCAAGGAAATTGAAAAACTATGGAACAAAAAGGTGACAGTTGTTCCAATTGTAATTGGTGCTTTTGGTACAGTTACTAAAGACTAATAAAGGGACTGGAGGACTTGCACGATAGGAGACTATCCAAACTACAGCATTATTGTGAATGGCTAGAATACTGAGAAGAATCCTGGAGACTTGAGGAGACTTGCTGTCAATCAAACTCCAGTGAAAAACCATCAGCTAAAACTGGTGTGAAAAACTCTCAAGGAGTAAATAATAATAATAATAATAATAATAATAATAGTTACCTAGACCTTGCTAGGGAACTGATAAAAAAAACTATGGATCATGAAAGTGACAGTGATACCAAGTGTAATCAGTATGCTCGGTAGAGTCAACAAAGGATGGGAACAGGGACTGGAGGAATTGGAAATAAGAGTGCGAATGAATGCTATCCAAACTTCAGCTTCATTAAGATCAGCCATAATACAGAGAAAAGTCCTGTAGACTTGATGAGACTTGATTTTACTCAAACTTCAGTGGAAGACCATAAGCTAATGCTGGATTGAAAAACTCTCAAAGGAGTAAAATAGCAACAACAACAATAATAGTAATAATAGATAACCTTCCGTATAGTGGATTTTTCAGTCAACCATAAACTACAAAGTAAAATGTAAAAAAGGTTGAAAAGAGGGATAAATATCTGGACCTTGCTAGAGAACTGAAGAAACTAAGATAAAGGTGACGATGATACCAATTGTATGTGGCACACTTGGAATGATAACCCAAAGATTGGTAAAAGGACTAGGTGACATAGAAATCAGAGGACCTTTCAGACAACAGCATGACTAAGATCAGTTTGAATACAAAGAAGAGTTAAGGAGACTCATTGTTACACCAGTGAAAGACTATCAGCTAAAGCTGGTGTGAAAAACACGCCGGATGTAAAATAATAAGTCCAGTGGACTATAGAGTGAAATTAAAGGAAAGAGGAAAAACTAGACAAATTACCCGAACGTTGCGAGAAAATTGTTAAATAGTTGACTGTGATACCATTTATAGATGGAACACTTGGAACAATCGTAAAAGCATGAAAAATCCACGGAAAAATTAAGACCGTCGAAATCACAGCACTTATAATTAGCCAGAAAAATGAGAAAATAGCTCGAGAGCTGATAGATTGATTTGGTTATACGGCATATGAACATATCAAGGTTTATCTTATGCCTAAGCATTAGGCAATTGCGTTCAGGATGCATTTTTTTTTGTGTGTGTATTTGTTTCTTAAGAACGTTTTTCTAACATAGTCCTATCGATTACAATTAACTTTTAAACAAATATGTTTGATTTATTGCTGAGACCCTTACAGGTACTACCACTCCGAGTCAGAGTGAAAATGGGAGCAATGACAATGAAAGTCAGAGAGGATTTGGTAGCTATGGTAATCACAGGGTACTCCACTCTTCTCAGATCTCTATAGCTGGATACTAATCATCGGATATCTTTTTGGATAATCGCTACGAAACTCCCTTTTTGAGGGAATGTTCATAACCAGAATATCAGGAGAATTGCTGCCACTTAGATTTCATTTAAAGCCACGAGTATAAAAACCCTCGTATAGTAATAATAAAGTGTGTTATTTACGAAGCTTAGATTAGTTGGGGCTCAAGACCAGAAGTATGGAGCAAGCAGTGAGAATCATACTCACAAACCAAAATTGTTGAAGTCTTGCTTGCTGAACTTACTCAACGACAGGTGCCAAGTTATTATGCAGGATTATTAAGAAGTCTTATGGTGGTTTGGTCTCTTTATTTTTTTTTAGAAATTCAAACGAAAACATCCAGAAAATAAAAGAAGTAATTCTAGAAAAGAGAAGTTCTAAGCAAAAAGGACAACGGCGCTAAAGATGACGTCCTCCACTGTGTCTCTTATTTGCAGTCTCGTCTGTCTCTCCAGGCCATGGCACACAGGAAGTTGATAGCAGGGAATGTGACGGACACACCCAGTTAAGCAAACAAACATATCAACAAGTAATTCGCAATATTTTGATGGCCATGGGATATATATATATATATATATATATATATATATATATATATATATATATATATATATATACACTCGTTTGGAAACGTGAGAGAATAAATATTTTTCTGACCGGAAATGCAATACGCATACCACTCAAAAATTCTGTATGCACTCAGAAACTGACGCCCCCGCTTGCTCATGTGCAGATACAAGTTACAGAGCCCTCTCTGATTTGAATACTCCAGCTACCAGGACTTCGTAAATAATGGCTGCTTCAAGGAACCACTGATTGCACCCAGCCATTCTTATGATAGCTGATGTGAAATAAGTTTGATGATAATAATAATAGTTAGAAGAAGAAGAAGAAGAAGAAGAAGAAGAAGAAGAAGAAGAAGAAGAAGAAGAAACGAAAAGAGGCAAACATTTGGACCCCAGAGAACTGAAAAAGCTAAGGAACATGAAGGTGACAGTAATTCCAGTTATAATTGGTGCAATTGGAACGATCCCTTAAAGCTTGATAAAGACACTGGAAGGGTTAGAAATCGGAGGACGGGCGGAGTCCGTCCAAACTACAGCATTACTAAGATCGGCCAGAATAGTGAGAAGAGCCTCGGAGACTTGAGGTGTCTTGCTGTCACTCAGACTCAGGTGAAAAACCATCTGCTAACGCTGGTATGAAAATCTCTCAAGGTGTAATATAGGAATAATAATGAGTACAAATATAATAATAATATGGTTGGTAGATTGGTTGTGGGTTATGGCATATCATATTCTGAAGCAAGTCTCCAGATATCCTGGGCATGAACTCCCCCTCAGGAAGAGAGTTTCCTGGATACACACTATCGGATATATTTTTTGGGGTTTCGTTTTTAAGGTTGGAGGGGCTTTTTTTCTTTTTCAGCTAATTATTACTTTGATTCTACCTGAGTTTTTCACATAAGTTTTAACTGGTGGTTTTTGACTGATGTCCGGTGATCACAAATCTGTTCTCTAAGACTTCTAAATATTTTTGTTTCATTTAGCTGTGCTTATTATTATTTACATCTTTAGAATTTTTCCTCATCGGCGCAAGCTGGTGGTTTTCTACTGGAGTTTGAGTGACAGCAAGTCTCCTCAACTCTCCAGGACTCTTCTCAGAATTCTAGCCGTTCTCAATAATGCTTTCGTTTGGATGGTCTCTACTCGGCCGCCGACTTCCGTGTCCTTCAGTCCATTTAAGTACTGTACCAAAAGTACCAATCACAACAGGTACAATTGTTACCTTCATGTTTCATATCTTTTTCAATTCTCTAGCAAGGTTGAAGTTCTTATCCTTCTTTTCACATTCTTTCACTTTTATTCTGTGGTCAGCCAGGACAGCAAAGTCTACAATTTTGCAAGTTCCCTTAATTCTTCTTCTTCTTCTTCTTCTTCTTCTTCTTCTTCTTATTATTATTATTATTATTATTATTATTATTATTATTATTATTATTATATTACCTATTTGAGAGCTTTCCACACAAGCAGTAGCTGATAATTTTCCACTGTAGTCTGAGTGACAGCTAATTACCTCAAGTTTACAAAGTCTACAATTTTGCAAGTTCCCTTAATTCTTCTTCTTCTTCTTCTTCTTCTTCTTCTTCTTATTATTATTATTATTATTATTATTATTATTATTATTATTATTATTACCTATTTGAGAGCTTTCCACACAAGCAGTAGCTGATAATTTTCCACTGTAGTCTGAGTGACAGCTAATTACCTCAAGTTTTCAGGATTCTTCTCGGTGTTCTGGCCGATCTCGATAATGGGGTCTCCATTCTTCCTCCTATTTCCAAGTCCTCCAGACCCGATATCAATCCTTTGATGACGGTACAGAGGACACGGAAGTCGGCGGCCGAGTAGAGACCATCCATACTACAACATTATTGAGAACGGCCAGAATTCTGAGAAGAGTCCTGGAGAGTTGAGGAGACTTGCTGTCACTCAAACTCCAGTAGAAGACCATCAGCTTGCGCCGATGAGGAAAAATTCTAAAGATGTAAATAATAATAAGCACAGCTAAATGAAACAAAAATATTTAGAAGTCTTAGAGAACAGATTTGTGATCACCGGACATCAGTCAAAAACCACCAGTTAAAACTTATGTGAAAAACTCAGGTAGAATCAAAGTAATAATTAGCGGAAAAAGAAAAAAAGCCCCTCCAACCTTAAAAACGAAACCCCCCCAAAAAAACATAAACTATATGAAAAAAAGAAACCGAAAGAAACCGTCAAAGAAACACTAATTACGGGTGGCTTTGTGTGCGCATGCGTGCCGAGGCAAACGTAAATATTTCTCTGCTTGGTTAGATGCCGGTTGAAGCAAAACAATTCGCTGATTAATATTAACATATGACTTAACAAAAAAGCAGCAATCGAGATTGTTGTTTGTTTTCACCTTGGCTGGAAAGATATCTACGTTGTATTTTTCTTAAACATTCATAGGACACTTTATAATTTCATTTGAAACGTTGGTTCTCATCTAAACCAAAGATAGCAAGATTTTATCCTTTCTAATAGAACTTAAAAACGTTATAATATTATGTAACATAGTATTATATTATGTAACATATATTATATAACAAAGTTGATATATATATATATATATATATATATATATATATATATATATATATATAAACAGGTTTGACTAAATAAAATTGAATCCTTGTTTTGGGGAAGTTGTTTTTTTTTCAAGAGATCTTCAATATATATATATATATATATATATATATATATATATATATATATATATATGAAAAAGTTGTACTGAGCATAATTTCATCTAATCAGGTTTGATTAAATAAAATCGAATCGTTGTTGTTTTAGAGTTTGTTTTTTTTTTTAATTTTTTTTTTCAAGAGTCCTTATGTTTTGGGGAATTTTCTTATGTTACAATCTTGAAATTTGTTGATAATTTCTCCAAAGTTTTTGTGTTCATCTAACTACTTTCGGTTCTCCTCAGAACCATTATTAAGGTAATTTATATACTATTTTTAAATTAAACTTGTTTAGTATTTAAACTAGATTATTATTTTAATTTTTGTTTTTGTCCTAAAAGTGAAGCTTGTTTTTATCACCAAGGTGATGCTAATATAGATATAATGTAGCATATAAATTACCTCGTTAATTGTTCTGACGAGAACCGAAGGTACTCGGTATAACACAAATATCTCCTTTGGAGGAATTGTCAACAAATTTCAAGATTGTAACATAAAGAAGTAATATAAGGTCTCTTGAAGAAAAAAATATAATAGCGTTGTTATATTCAATCATAAATTTAAAAAATTGGTATATATATATATATATATATATATATATATATATATATATATATATATATAATAGATTCCCATCGATCTCGGTTGCCTTTGTAAAGCTAAATATCCATGCCTGGTCTAGAATTTACTCATAATTGCTTGTAGGAGAGGTGTGCCTATGGCTCTCCCTAAGAGCATTAAGATGAAGTGAAATATATATATATATATATATATATATATATATATATATAGTGCAATTAAATGGAGACTCAAACTCGGTTAAGTCGTCATAATAAATTTATTTCGGCGGAGAAGCGCGTGCACGTGAGTGTGTGTGTGTGTGTGTGTGTGTTTATATAAAACCTTATAACTTAAAGAATACAATACAATATATATAACAGGAAGTAACGGCGGAATTTAAGAAGTTTTTATTCAGAGTTTTCCTTCTCCTTGACTAGTTGCCATAGCAAGGTTAAAGTCTCTCCAACAATTTACCCATAATTGAACTGAGAATAATTGGATTAACCCCTTTTCCAAGAGTATTAGCTCAATGTGAAATACAAAAAAAAAACTCGTCCAGGATTTGAACTTGAGTTGACATGTTCATTTACCATTACACTGCAAGCGCTTTCGTGTGTTTGTGTGTATATATGTCAAAGAGAGAGAGAGAGAGAGAGAGAGAGAGATTGTGTCTGTATGAATACAGAGAGAGAGCAATAGAGTTTTTGTGTGCGTGTGACGGAGCGATAGTGAGAGGTAGAGACCTGGTGTGTTTTTGAGTGTAAATGTGTAAAATTAGTGTGTGTTTGTGGGTCTAAATCAGTGTACAGCCACCAACAGCATACATCGGGTCCAACCTTCAGCTACTGTACGGGCATGCATTGATTTTATTAAAAAAAAAAAAATAAATAAAATAAATAGATAAATAACGTGCAAGAACCCGATAGAAAAATTAGAAATATTTAAAATCTCTTCACCCCTTACAAAGAAAATATCTCTAATATTAAAAATAATCTTTTCATTGTATGTAAAGATTTATTCTTTATAAAATGGCTAATTAAAAATGTTATTTTTTCTATATAGAAAAAAATAACAATTTGATAAAATCCTTTCGTAGCATCATACACAAATGACGACTGGGGTGCGAATTGATTTCTCTCCCACTGCACTGGCTGTAACATGATATGCTTGATCAAGCACTTAGTGACCAGTCTCGCAGAGGTCAGGATTTAAAAAGTGCCGCCCACCACTCGATAGAGCAGTCCACTGTAATTCAACTATCCCTGACATAGCAATCCTCTGCTGACCACATTACAGGCATTTACTTGCTATCAGCACAATATATATTAATTCTTTGTTTAATGGCATGTAGATATGAATGGGGTATTTAATGCCAAAGCGGCCTGAGTGAAATAGCATGTGATATTATTTATCAAATTTACCCGACTCCTCCGCTCGGGAAGGATATGACACAAGGTCAATTTTTAAGCGGAGTTTAATAGGTTTGAATTCAGAGTTTTCCTTCTCCTAGACTAGATGCCCCACCTAGTCTGCCCTACTATTTACCCATAGAGTGAGGGAGAATAATTGGATTCATACCTTTCCCAAGGGTATTAGTGCTATGTGAAATGCAATCAGTCTCGTCCAGGATTTGAACTCGTGTCGCCGTGTCCATTCCCTACGAGGATAACCATTACACAACGGGCACGTCCTGTGATATTATTTGACCTATAGCTGGAGTATAAGTATATATCAACCATTGCTGGTTATTTAATGCAAAATCTCGTTCATACATATATAGGAAATATATATATATGATTTTAAAATATTTTGTAGATAACATTTTTTGATGAGCTTAAGCTATTACTCGCACTCTGTTAAATTGTTATAAAAAAGTCACAATTCAACACCAGTCATTTGTTTTCACACACAGTTTTATTCGATCTGACCTATAGATAGTACCCTATTAGGTTCTACTACTCCGGGTCAGCGTGGGCCTGGGAGCAATGGCAATAAAGGGGCACTCCACATTCCCCAAATCTTCAAGACTGAAGCGTTGCTATCAGACTGTTTAATGTCATATCAATTTACGAGCACGGAAGACATTTTTAAAGAGCGGACATGAATAACGGTTTGGTCAAATAAAACTAATCACAATTTTAATTTTAAATATAACAAGATGTTAGTGAACTTTCATAAACGAAAACACCACAAAATTGTCGAATCATTTCAAACCACAAGACAATCAAACAGAAACTGTTTTTATTTTATTTTGTCTCTCTTTTATTTATTTATATATATATTTTTTTTTGTCAGATAAGTGTTAAAAAGTTACAAAATCCTTTATTCAAATAAGTAAAGTAAAGTTGGCGACTGTTGTCGAGGGCGACCGGAAAGTTCCCTTTTCAATAGCTACAACACCGATGTTTAGGAGATGGAGCCACTCCTTTTCCGGGATTGCTCCACTTTACCCTTGATACGTACCTTATATTGCTGACTGTTAAGCAAGGAGTTATCAAGTACAATTTTTAAAGTCTTTGGTATGACTCGACCGATTGAACCCAAGTCTCCCGGACCATTGGTGAATACTGTTTATTTATATTTAGAAAAATAGATAAACTGATGGTCGAAGGGAACAGACCAGGAAAGAAAGAGGGTTAATTCTGATAAAGACAGACAGATATATATAATCGAATGTCTATAGTAGGTAGATCTGAACTAAACAATATCAATACTAGCATTGATGTGATATGGATTTTTTAATGAATAGATTATATAACGCTAATTATATCACACAATTTTGAAATAAAACGCTAACAACGGAAATAGAACGTTTTAACACTTTCTCATCTTTTTAGTTTCATTTACATACTGGACACTGGCATGGGTGTTCCGGGAGACTTGGGTTCAATCCTACGTCGAGTGAGATTTTGCACCTGATAAGGCCCTGTCTATTAGTTCAAATAGAACTAAACTGCGTACCTATACTAGACTGAATGTCTTGAAATAAAACTGTTTTGACATTTAACTGAGTGTAAACAAATTATATATGAAAACTAAATCATTTGAATTAGAACTGTTTGACAAAACTGAAAAGCTTGAAAGAGAAATGTTTTTGACAATTAAACCGTGTACTTATTCTAAACTGAATTGTTTGAACTAGATCTGACAATTTGCATAAAAATAGATTTGGCATTAAATAACTTGCAAAGGTTGATATGCCATAAAAGCCAAACAACAAACATATAAATCTGTGGGTGTCAGGCCGACATTTTGAGACAGATGTACGTTTGCTTGCTATTCGATAAGGTAAAAGACAGCCGTTAGGCAAAGCCTTTTTGGCTTGACAACTGGTCTTGAAAAAAAAAAGGCATATGTCTTGGGCTGGCAGACTTCTTCGTTGTGCACCTGTGTAGAACAACTAAATCTCGAAGAAGCCAAATATGCGTCAGACATTTATTCCCCATCACCACCAGGCTTCTCACCACCGACCATTACCACCTCCTTTTTTCTTTTTTTTTATCATCGCAAAAAAATGATTGTTTAAGCAGAACGAAAGCAGGTTTTTTCGGTTGTTTGCGTCAGGTGATGATTTCTGGTACTGCTGGTTGGGTAACTAACATAGGAGGGGTTTGCATGGATTGCTACTAGTGTTCTGGGATGGGTAAAGGAGAGGTGTCGAAGGGTGGGCCAAGGAGAAGGGATGGGATTTTAGAGCATAAATTTATAAATTTCTCTTTTTATTCTTCCTTGATTTCAAATACTTTGTTGATATAGATATT
>OY757941.1:33448723-33476223 GCA_963585895.1 Sepioteuthis lessoniana
CAACTCTTCTTTCTTTCTTTGTTTATATAACTAATATCTTTATATCCGTCTTTTGTTCGAACATCCCATTTTCTTTCTTTCTTTTTTTTTTTCTTTCTTTCTTTTTTTCTTTCTTTCTTTCTTTCTTTTAACGTATCATATTCAACTCTTCTTTCTTTCTTTGTTTATATAACTAATATCTTTATATCCGTCTTTTGTTCGAACATCCCATTTTCTTTCTTTCTTTCTTTCTTTTTTTCTTTCTTTCTTTCTTTCTTTCTTTCATTTAACGTATCATATTCAACTCTTCTTTCTTTCTTTGTTTATATAACTAATATCTTTATATCCGTCTTTTGTTCGAACATCCCATTTTCTTTCTTTCTTTCTTTCTTTCTTTTTTTCTTTCTTTCTTTCTTTCTTTCATTTAACGTATCATATTCAACTCTTCTTTCTTTCTTTGTTTATATAACTAATATCTTTATATCCGTCTTTTGTTCGAACATCCCATTTTCTTTCTTTCTTTCTTTCTTTCTTTTTTTCTTTCTTTCTTTCTTTCATTTAACGTATCATATTCAACTCTTCTTTCTTTCTTTGTTTATATAACTAATATCTTTATATCCGTCTTTTGTTCGAACATCCCATTTTCTTTCTTTCTTTCTTTCTTTTTTTCTTTCTTTCTTTCTTTCTTTCATTTAACGTATCATATTCAACTCTTCTTTCTTTCTTTGTTTATATAACTAATATCTTTATATCCGTCTTTTGTTCGAACATCCCATTTTCTTTCTTTCTTTCTTTCTTTCTTTCTTTCTTTCTTTTAACGTACCATATTCAACTCTTCTTTCTTTCTTTGTTTATATAACTAATGTCTTTATATCCGTCTTTTGTTCGAACATCCCATTTTCTTTCTTTCTTTCTTTCTTTCTTTTTTTCTTTCTTTCTTTCTTTCATTTAACGTATCATATTCAACTCTTCTTTCTTTCTTTGTTTATATAACTAATATCTTTATATCCGTCTTTTGTTCGAACATCCCATTTTCTTTCTTTCTTTCTTTCTTTCTTTCTTTTAACGTACCATATTCAACTCTTCTTTCTTTCTTTGTTTATATAACTAATGTCTTTATATCCGTCTTTTGTTCGAACATCCCATTTTCTTTCTTTCTTTCTTTCTTTCTTTTTTTCTTTCTTTCTTTCTTTCATTTAACGTATCATATTCAACTCTTCTTTCTTTCTTTGTTTATATAACTAATATCTTTATATCCGTCTTTTGTTCGAACATCCCATTTTCTTTCTTTCTTTTTTTTTTTCTTTCTTTCTTTTTTTCTTTCTTTCTTTCTTTCTTTTAACGTATCATATTCAACTCTTCTTTCTTTCTTTGTTTATATAACTAATATCTTTATATCCGTCTTTTGTTCGAACATCCCATTTTCTTTCTTTCTTTCTTTTTTTCTTTCTTTCTTTCTTTCTTTCTTTCATTTAACGTATCATATTCAACTCTTCTTTCTTTCTTTGTTTATATAACTAATATCTTTATATCCGTCTTTTGTTCGAACATCCCATTTTCTTTCTTTCTTTCTTTCTTTCTTTTTTTCTTTCTTTCTTTCTTTCTTTCATTTAACGTATCATATTCAACTCTTCTTTCTTTCTTTGTTTATATAACTAATATCTTTATATCCGTCTTTTGTTCGAACATCCCATTTTCTTTCTTTCTTTCTTTCTTTCTTTTTTTCTTTCTTTCTTTCTTTCATTTAACGTATCATATTCAACTCTTCTTTCTTTCTTTGTTTATATAACTAATATCTTTATATCCGTCTTTTGTTCGAACATCCCATTTTCTTTCTGTCTTTCTTTCTTTTTTTCTTTCTTTCTTTCTTTCTTTCATTTAACGTATCATATTCAACTCTTCTTTCTTTCTTTGTTTATATAACTAATATCTTTATATCCGTCTTTTGTTCGAACATCCCATTTTCTTTCTTTCTTTCTTTCTTTTTTTCTTTCTTTCTTTCTTTCTTTCATTTAACGTATCATATTCAACTCTTCTTTCTTTCTTTGTTTATATAACTAATATCTTTATATCCGTCTTTTGTCCGAACATCCCATTTTCTTTCTTTCTTTCTTTCTTTCTTTCTTTCTTTCTTTCTTTCTTTCTTTCTTTCATTTAACGTATCATATTCAACTCTTCTTTCTTTCTTTGTTTATATAACTAATATCTTTATATCCGTCTTTTGTTCGAACATCCCATTTTCTTTCTTTCTTTCTTTCTTTTTTTCTTTCTTTCTTTCTTTCTTTCTTTCTTTCATTTAACGTATCATATTCAACTCTTCTTTCTTTCTTTGTTTATATAACTAATATCTTTATATCCGTCTTTTGTTCGAACATCCCATTTTCTTTCTTTCTTTCTTTCTTTCTTTCTTTCTTTCTTTCTAAATTCTAGAATATCTTTTTATTCATTTTTGTGTATAACCTCCGTTTCTTTATGTATTTTTCTTTCGAACATCAAATATTTTTTCTTTCTTTCTTTCTTTCTTTCTTTCTTTCTTTCTTTCTTTCTTTCTAATAACCTATTCTTTCTTTCTTTCTTTCTTTCTTTCTTTCTAATAACCTTTTTTTTCTTTCTTTCTTTCTTTCTTTCTTTCTTTTTTTCTTTCTAAATTCTAGAATATCTTTTTATTCATTTCTGTGTATAATCTCAGTTTCTTTATGTATTTTTCTTTCGAACATCAATTTTCTTTCTTTCTTTCTTTCTTTCTTTCTTTCTTTCTTTCTTTCTTTCTTTCTTTCTTTCTAATAACCCATTTTCTTTGTTTGTTTGTTTGTTTGTTTGTTTGTTTCTATCTTTCTTTTTAATAACCCATTGTCTTTCTTTCTTTTTTTCTTTCTTTTGATAAAAACATTTTCCTTTTCACATGTATGGCTGTATGAATAAAGTTCTTTCTGCTAATATTCGTTTTTTCTTTATTTCAATCGTTTCGTCCTATTTTATGCATTCATAAAACACAGGATTGCACAAATACGTAGCAATAAATATTATTTGCGACTTATTTAGTTTCCTCAAGAGAAATCTCCGCTAAAAGCTCAGAGATCTGAATAAGTGGAGGATTTTAAGAAGATTAAAATAGGTGTATACCTTCATACCAATACCATACCTCAAGTGTATACCGGGGGTGTCCTCGTGCTGTAATGGTTAATGAACTGCGGAATCGTAGTAGGCGAGTTCGAACTCCAGTCGCATTATTATGTTCCCTTTCGGACAAATACCCTTGGGAAAAGTATGAACCCTCGTATCCTCTCATCTATGGGTTAAATAGTACCACAAATATCCTTAAAAAAGGGGGATAGATTTGGCATTAAATGACATGAGAAGGTTGATATGCCATTAAATAACAAACAAAAATCAAGTGTATAACCTTCCACTAGAGTACCATTGCATATATACGAGAATCATTAAATAAGTTTCCAGACTTTTTTCGTATGGGCACTTTTATTGATAGTATACAAATGAAACTCTAGTCCCCTTCGAAGTAATCTCCTCTGGCTACAATGTACTTGTACTGTTACAACAACTTCTGGAAGGCCCCATGGAATTCCTCTTGTGTGAGCGTGTCTATGACTTTCGTCATATCCTCTTTCATCTCTTCAATTGTCTCATAACGACAGCCTCTGAGCTTAGGGAATAACCAAAAGTCACTGGGAGCAAGGTCTTGACTATAGGGAGGGCGAGGAACTGTCTTGATGTCCATCTTGGTCAAATAGTCTGTGATAAGGATGGAGTTGTGGACTGGTGCATTGTCCTGGTGTAAATGCCACTTACCCGATTTGAAGAAAGCTGGCCTCTTCCGACGGAATATCTTGCTGAATTCTCTTAAAACCTCAACATATTAACCCTAAACCCTAACCCTTTGGCCCATCAACTCTGGTGTTCTGACTTCCTTACTCCTCCTGCACCTCTCATCATCCCTCACAGACTCCCTGCCTTCCTTGAATCTCTTATACCACTCAAAAACAGATGCTCGATTCATGCAAGAGGCTCTAAAAGCAGTCTGAAGCATTCCATATGTTTCCGTGGCATTTTTTCCAAGTTTAAAACAATTTTATTTTTTTCTTCTAAAGTATCCTCATGTCCAGATTGCATTTTTGAAATTCACCAGCTGTGACTATCAGACTTTAGTAGGGTGTATTTCATTTGCTGCAGTAGGTGTTCATTTGAACCTGAAATCATAAAAATTGGTCACCCATCTTATAAGATGTGTAGCAGTAACATACTGAATTTTCAAGGGTTTACAACAATTTTAAATGTCAGTACAAAATAAAGTCTGGAAACTTATTGAAGGCACCACATATATCTTCAAAAAATATACCGTGTACTACAAGTGCATATAAATTTCTGCAAGTGTATGTATCTTTTATAACTGTATACACCTTTTAAAACGTGTAACCTTTCATAACTATACATACCTTTCGCCAAGTGGACTTTAAAGCGTGACTGGAGTTCGAACCTGGTTCCTACTATGTTACAGTTCAGTAAGTTAACACAACGCAACAAGATTCTCCTATCGTAATTTGTAATTCTTTAAAAAAATTCAATTTGACACTATTGTTTATTACGTAACAATTATATAATATAACATAAAAAAAGAGATATGGAATATTTTGATGTATCACATAAGTATATACGACCGTATTCTTTCTTGTTTTTGGTTCTATGGCATATCGACCCTTGGAGGTTATTTAATGCCAAATCATATATATATATATATATATATAGTTGTTTAGTTGGTTGGTTGGGTTTTATGGCATATCAACCTTATAGGTTATTTAATACCAAATTCATTTTTATGCAAATAATCAGTTCTATTTCAAACAAACGCAGTTTAGCATGACTCCACATTTTAATCGTCAAAAAACATTTCTATTTCAAGCTCCTCAGTTTAGTCAAACTGTTCTATTTCAAACAATTCAGTTTAGTGTAAATTTAATTTCAATATCAAAAACAATTCTATTTCAAGTAATTCAGTTTAGCATAAGTACACAGGTTAATTCTATTTAACCCATAGATAAGGCTCTGTCAGGTTCTACCACTCCGGGCCAGAGTGAAGCTGGAAGCGACTGTAATAAAGGTGTACTCTGCATTCCCCAAAGCTCCTGTATTACTAGATCCTCACCATCAGTTTGCTTATTGTCATAATCAGTAAACTCGTTGGTGGGGGTCTTACCTCTCTGTAGAGATGCAGTCGGTGTATTCTTCAACCTCAGTCAACAGGGGAAATATATATATATATATATATGTATGTATATATGTATATATAATATACAAATATATAATTTACAAATGCCCAGTTTGTAGTTAAGATGTTCAAACGGCCCAGAACTCATTTGTTTGCACACAGTTAACAGGTTTCAAGTATTGTTATGTAATGCTAACAATTCAATTAAATGTCAGTCATTTGTTTGAGCAGTGAAATTATATGTCTTACAATCTAACTCAATAGATAGTTTCTAGGTTGTCTTACTTTTAAATGGGTGAGAGATAATTGGTTTGAACGCAATTAAGTATTTTTTTGTTTGCATACAATTAAATGGTTTCAAGTATTTCTATTTAACACTAATAATCCTATTCAACATTATTCTTTTATTTGCTCACAATCGAAATTTCCAAGTATTGCTACCTAGTTCTAATGATTCAATTTTTACACGCAGTTAAAAAGTTTTAAGAATTCTAATCTGACAAGTATAATTCTATTTTGTCTACACTTTTTGTCTACACTTAAATGGCTTTAAGTATTACGATCTAACGCCATTTATTTTATTTGCACACTGTTAAATGGTTTCAAGTATTGCTGTTTAACACTAATATTTCAAGTTCACATCAGTCATTTGCTTACACACACTTAAATGGTCAAACAGTTCGAGTTGACTCATTGATGGGACCCATTCAGATTCTAAAACTGCGATCCAGTGTGGACATGTATTCTACAGCCCCAGCTAACTGGGCAACGTGAAGGTCGACCTTTTATTCATGTTCACAAAATCATTAATTTGTGGAATTATTTTATTAAGACAAGAGCAGCTGCACATCCTTACCATTTGAGATTATTACTCAGCTATACGTCGATGAATACATGCATATATTTAGAGAACGTGCGACTGTATTCGAAATTATATTAGCTGTTTCTTTACATGTCTGAATTAACCATGATAGAAGCAGTTCAAATTATTAGAAAGAAAGACTTCTCCATGAGTAAAGGTCCACCCTGGATTAAAGCGCACAATATCATTAGTTTTTGGAATTAATCTTTCTAGTTCTGCAATAAATATCTTATATTTCTGTAAAAGACGCGTCTTGTGATTTAAGGAGCACTGTATCGGCCCATTTGTATAATGAGTAGGATGTCTGTCAATGGTCTTGGAGTCCGAGGTTCAATCCCACGTCGAGTCATTCCAAAGACTCAAAAATGGCACTTGATGCCTTCTGGTTTAACACTCAATATTATAAGGTACAGATCTGGGTCAAGTGGTGCAATCCAGTTGAAGGAATTGCGTCTTCCCCATACACCTCAGTATGGCAGCTATTAAAAAGGAAGCCTTCAGATTGCCATCGACTACGGTCGGCCAACTTACGATGTCTCATTTTAAATGACATATATTCTTTTTGTAATAAACGATTATTTTAATTATAAATTTTATTTGGTTCGGTTGGTTTGGTTTGATTTCTTTGTTTAATGGCATATCAACCTTTCTAGGTTATTTAATGCCAAACCCATTTTCCCTCCTAGAAGAACAGTAGTGGTACCATTAAACCCATAGCTGGGAGGTTCGGGGGGGGGGGTTCATACCTTTCCCAAGAGTATTTGTCCGAAAGTGAACGTAATAGCGCGACTGGAGGACGAACTCGCTTACTACGTTTACGCAGTCCATATTTGTTTGGTTTGGTTTCTTAGTTTAATGGCATATCAACCTTCCTCGGTTATTTAATGCAAAGACTATCGTAACAAAAGAAGAGAAGCTATACTATTCCATCCATAGCTGGGGGATAAGGGGATTTCATACCTTACCCAGGGATATTAGTCCTAAACTGAGATTAATCGGTTGACTGGAGTTTGCATTCGCTTATTTTGAGGCCACATCTTGTACTTTAGCTACTAGGCCACGGAAAATCCTCCCTGAGTGATTTTATAATGAGATTTGGTTAGGATAGGTTTTGTTAGAAAGAATTGTTTTCAGAAGCGGCAAAGTTAGCCTTAGTAGAATTCAAATTACCTACCAAAATTTTTGACTAATAATTTCTCAAAAATAAGGTAAATATATTTACTTATAATCAATCTTTAAAAGGCCCTGTTACCTGTGGCGAGCGAAGAATACACTGACTGCATCTCTGTAGAGAAGTTAGACTCCTCAAACGAGTGACCCATTTGGCTGGAGCCGTAGAATACACCGACTGCATTTCTGCAGAGGGGTAAGACTCCTAACGAGTGTCCTGTATATGACAGTAAACAATCTGATGGTGTTGCTCTAGTAATGCTTGAGCTTTGAGGAATGCAAAGTGCCCCTTCATTTCCATCGCTTTCAGATCCATTCTGGCCCGTAGTGGTAGCATCTGACAGGGTCCTATCTATCGGTCAAATAGAACTGTTTGGCATTTAAGCTGTGTACATTTAAATTGAGTGTACACAAATGACTAATGTCTTCTTGAATTGTTCGTGATACATTGCAATACTTGGAACCATCTAACTTTGTTGACATGCTCAACTGAATTGTTTGAAGTAGAACTGTTTGATCATTTAACTATGTGTAAACAAATAACTGATATTTGATTGAATTGTCAGCAATACTTGAGTAAATTTAACGGTGTGCCAGAAAATTGAGCTGAAACTCGATTAAAAAGTTATCTACAAAATGTGCTTTGAAATTATATAGTCAATATATATGTATAAAAATGTTTTGGCACTAAATAACCTACAATGGTTAATAAGACATAATACCAGACCAAACAAAATCAATCAATCTTTACTAGTAATCAAGTAAATATATTTACCGTTTTTCACGAAATGAAGTCTTCATTTTTTTTTCTTTGTAATTTCTGTATTTGTCAAGATTTCTTTCTTCATGATTTTTACTCACTTTGTATAGCCTTTCTTTTGACAACACACTACACACACACACACACACATATATATATATTCTTTTGACTATATATATATATATAGTGGGGGAAATGAATATTCTTACACATGATTTTTTTTATCTTTCAAAATTAAATTGAATAAATATCACAAATATTAGTTTTGTTTTTTATTTATTTCATCATTTATTTCAATTATCCATTGCTTTTCTTTCTTTCTTTCTGTCTTTCTTTCTTTCTTTCTTCCTTTCTAATCTCTCATATTCTATCTTTTTTTTATTTCCTCATTTCTTTATTTCTAATGACTCATATTGTATCTTTCTTTTTTCTTTCCTTCTAATTTATCATTTTCTTTCTTTCTTTCTTTCTTTCTTTCTTTCTTTCTTTCTTTCTTTCTAATATGCCATTTCATATCTTCTTCTTCCATTATTTTTTTCCTTATTTCTTTTTCGATCTTTTGTTCTTTTGTTTTTTTCTTTCAGGTTTTTCAATTCCTTTATTAATTCATTTTATCTGATTCGCAAGTAATTTCCCAAATTTTACAAGTAGAAAGGACATTGATAACAATCAATGTCTTCATACACACACACACACACACACACATATATATATATATATATATATAATCGTTATGCTTTGATTCCTTGGTATTTCCTTGTTTATCGGTGGTAACTACATAAGTAAGCTGAGATGAGAAAAGAGAAAACGCAATCTTATCTAATATCATGAGAAATATTCTCATTATTCTATGAATTATTTATATTATCACTTCGTTTTCCTGAATCGTAACGGTTGACAAATAAGCCGGGTCACTGCGTGCAAGCAGCTGGACAGTGTGATTACCTAAAGATGATATCAGTACCTCCAGGAGCAGAATGAAAGGAATGAGTTGATTGGATTAACATGAGATAGACTTGGTTTATGCTTCAGTAAGATTTTCGAAGTAGTTGTGTTTATGACACTGGGCACGGCGGTCGCTTTCAGACCGTTTCACCCGAGATCCCAAAACCAGAGATGGTTAACAGTACTAGAGCCTTCCATAAAAACATGAATCCACCTCTTCCATACTTTGTTCCGAGTACATAATAAAGCAGTCTGGGCTATCTAGTCATGGTTTCATCGCTAGGTAAGTGGAGGTGCCCGTAGTGTAATGGTTATCGTCATAGGAAATGGACACGGTGGCACGAGTTCAAATCCTGGGCCAAGCTAATTGCATTTCACATAGAACTAATACTCTTGGGAAAGGTATGAATCCAATTATTCTCCCTCTAGCTATGAGTAAATAGTAGGACAGACTCGGTTCTTCAGCCTTGGTGAGTCTAGGAGAAGGAAAACTCTGAATTCAAACCTGTTAAACTCCGCTTAAAAATTGACCTCGTGCTGGGTTGATAAATATGGTTAAGTGGAAAGAAACTCTAAAATTGAACGAGCAGTATTTCATTGAGAAATCGATCTTGTGCGATATCCTTCCCACGGTGGAGTGATCGGGTGGATACACACGGCAAATTGAAGTTTACTTAGGTGTATAAAGTTGCTTATATAGTATCAGATATTACAAAATGGTAACTCATTTAAGTCTTTGTGTGACAACAATAACTGATTGTAATCAGAGTTATCTTAAAGGTACATCTTCATTTTTAGGTATAGGAATTATATTGTGAATTGAATTACCACGATTAGAAAATTTGCTAACACTTGTGCGGAACATACTGAAACGCTGGACAGCTGTTTCGACCTTATTAGTTCTCATCAACAGCATATACCATGACCTCCCCCTTTGGAGATCGAACCAGCGACCACAGAATGCAGAGCTGAAACTCTACCACTGAGCCGCCAGATTTGGCATCAGTTATGCGCGATGTGGACCGGGGGTTCGATCTCCAATCGGGGAGATCACGGTATACGCTGCTGGTGAGACCTATTAAGGTCGAAATTGCTGTCCAGCGTTTTTGTATGTCACGCGCAAGTGTTTACCGGATTTTCTAGTCGTGGTTATTCAATTCTCAGAGTTAACTTACTTTTTGAAAATATCGTAGTTGTAATTTCCTTCACAGCGGTCTCGATTGGGTTAATGAAAAAATCAGATTTTTGTTGTTGGTTTTTTTTTCAGAGAATAAGTTGATTTTTGGGAAGACCAGATATGATGCCGTATAGTTATAGGTCAAACTGTGTTATGGAATTCCAGGTAATGGCCAACTATAGGCTGACTATATAGGATTATTGTTTTGAGTTAGATAGTGTATAGGAAATGACTTTTGAACTTGATTTGAACAATAGCTGATTTGCGATGTATTTTCAGCGTTGGAATAGATTTGGATTGTGTCGAGATGTGCAGTTATTTTACGTCGCGAGTTTGTGGGTGTTTCGACAGCGACTCTTATTGAGAGAGGCAAAACGCACCGGCGGTTTCGGTAGCAATCGGTGGAGATAGCCAACTTATGTGCTCATCAGTGAATGACTGCAGCATTTAACTAAGTTGCTAAAGTTAACTTTAGGTCGAAACACATTTAGCTAGTCCAGATGTTGTGTCCTGTTTTGCATAACTAGATGTGCCATATGATTTTTGATTGAATATTACTTGATTTACTGATATTAACTGCTTGTATTTAATCAAAGGGCATTATTATTTCTCTTGAGAAGGCACCGAATAATTCTGTTCAGAACATATGTCAGCATTGAAGATTACCACGGTTTGTCGGTTTGGCTAACCGCTGTTTCCTTAGCCAGTTAGTATCAAAACTTTTTGAATATCAAGAAAGATAATTGGCGTCTTAAGCGGTACTTTCGGGACAGTTTCGAATTGTAAAAGCAGCACTGTTCCGACCACTGTATAGAGAGTGAAATTTCACACGGGGTTTGAACCGAGCTACGTGTCGATCCGAAATACGACCTGTTTGGAGTGAAGAGTGTTGAGTTTACTCTGAACAGGCGCATAGTTGCCTTCAAAGTCATTTGGCTGTTACGAATATCAACAGTGCGTTCTTCATAATTTTTCTAGGCATATCTTCTCGATGAGAAGAAGAATTAAGATAATAAAAATATGTGTTCTTTTTCAGGATTTAACCATGTTTAAGAGTTCTATATGTCATATACAAACCTAAAACACTTGGCTGGGGCTATAGAATACACCGACTGCATCTCTGCAGAGGGGGAAACCCCCACAATAAGCGTCCTTGACATGACACTAAACAATCTGACGATAATATTTCAGTAATGTTGGAGCTTTGGGAAATGCATAGTACCCCTTCATTGCCATCGCTCCAAGTTCCACTCTGGCGTAGAGTGGTAGCACCTGATAGGGTCCTATCTATGAGGCAAATTATGCATTTAGATACAGCGCTAATAAATGACTTATGCTTAATTGAATTATTTGAAAAAATAACTTTAAGATCATTTAGAAGTGTGTAAAAAAGGGTCAGTTGTTTAATTGAAATGTTAATGATACATAGCAATACGTAGAACCATTTAACTTTAACTTATGCTAAACTGAATTGTTAGAAATAGGACTGTTTGATCATTGAACTCTGTGTAAATAAGTAACTGATGTTGGTGATACATAGCAATACTTGGAACTGTTTAAATCTTTGTTGATTTATATTCACAACACTTGCCCAATCAGCTAGGGCTGTAGAATACACCGACTGCTTCTCTGCAGAGTGGTAAGACACTCCCACTCCAATGAGTGTCCTGATATGACACTAATCAATAATAAAGCCTAAACAAAGAAACAAAAAAGAAACAAAGAAACAAAGAAACAAACAAACAAACAACATTTCTCCTTTACCTTTACCACGTAATACCAAATTTAAAAATAATTAAAATTATAAAGATGATTAATTAAGAAGAACTTACACGTAAGATATCAAAAAGAGAGTCTACATGTCTTTAAAAATGTATAAATATTAGTTTGTTTGTTTGGGTTTTATGGCATATCAACCTTTGTAGGTTATTTAATGCCGAATCTATTTTTATACAAATAAACAATTCTATTTCAAGCAACTCTGTTTTGTGTAACTACATACTTTAATTATCAAAAACATTTCTATTTCAAGCTATTCAGTTTAATCAAACAGTTTTTATTCAAACAATTTAGTTTACTATAAGTATCATTTTTGTTTACGCAAATTTGAAAACCTTTCTATTTCAAATAATTCAGTTTAGCATAAGAACGCTATTTAGTTCTATTTGATTCGTAGATATGGCCTTATCAGGTGCTACCTCTCCAGGCCAGAGCAGACCTGGGTGCGATGGCACTGAAGGGGTACTCCGCATTCGCCAAAGCTCCATCTTTACTGGAACCTCACCATCAGATTGTTTAGTGTCATATCCTGGACACTTGTTTTTTTTTTACCCCTCTGCAGAGAAGCAGTTGGTGTATTCTACAGCCCCAGCAGACTGGGCAAAAATATTTGGAAGAAGAGATTTACGTAGATGCAACAATTCAAGACCTCAAAGAATAGACAAAAAGGTCGAAAAAAAGAATACAGCAAACAAAAAGAAATAACTTTATGATAATCAAGAAAATAGCAAACTTAAAATCTAGGAAGCAAAAAGAAAAAAAACCCAACTGTATGGATACTTCAAGATACAAACAAGGGAAATAGTTCACAAGATGATCTAGACATGACTATGGGAAAACCCGAAGAGAGAAGTGGAATCTTAACAACATCATAAAAGTATGCCATAATGTCGGATGTAGAAAGAAAGGCCAGGGAAAAAGGTGGAGATTTCGTAAATTTAAAGAAAAATGTAATGAAATAGTCTATTAAAATAAATAAAAGCCAGAAAAAGAGAAAAGAAAAAAAGTTAGTTGTTAATAAGTAGAAAGGTTCTGATTGAAATAAAAAAGATTTATAAAGAGTTTAATTGGTTAAAAAATGGTTTATTTATTAGTTGAACAAAAAGATGCAATTTTTTTTTTTCAGCTGAAAATTCGACCGCTAATATTCAAAATAAATTAAATTGTAAATATGTATTTCCTGAGTAAATTTTTTTCTTCTTTTATTTCTTTCTTTCAGAAACAAGCAATCCCAAATTTATATTTAAAAGAAAATAACTGAAACTGGCTTGTTAATTGGTCAGTTTCTGTGTTTTGTTTATTTACTTCAGCAATATATTGGATGACACAGATTATAACAGCTCAAAGTTTTAGAAGTATTGTGATCCCAAGAGAAATGATATTTGTTATGTTTGGAGTCGTACATTTAAAGTTTGTGCAAACTAAATAGTATATCTTCGGAATTAATTTTTCTAGAAACGAAAATATCTTATATACAATGAAAAATATTTTAAAAAGAAGCCTCCCCTTGGTAAACGTCTCTGTGACAACCTGTTTCTCTGAAACTATTTTATAATAGATGATTCCCAAATCGTTGTCCAGACGAGTCGGTGCAATACTTCGATACATTCTTATCAGTGGCTTTTGGCTAAACACTTGATTATGTAAATGCAAAAGCAGAAATCTCACTAAATAATGACCGTTTTGACAATATGATATTACTGCCGGAGAAGCAGAGATGGACTCATAAGTGACGTTTTAAAGTGAACTCCTACACATGAACACACCAGTGTTTGTCGGTCACCAAAAAAACAAAAACAAAAAGACTTACATTCGTTAGCTCTGATTGAACTCGTCAATAGCTAAGGACGGTTGGGACGGATGGCTTGAGAGAGTCAAAGAGAATCCGTGCTATCAGCACGTTTTGATGAGGAGGCGTAATCAATTCTTGGTATCTTTGGTTTCATAGATAATAAACTGTTTATAACAAAATATTTAGGTTTGGTTTGGTTTCTTTGTTTAATGGCATATCAACCTTTCTAGGTTATTTAATGCCAAAGCAATTCTCCCAGAAGAACAGTAGTGTTACTATTTAACCCATAGCTGGGAGGATAAGGGGGTTCATACCTTTCACAAAGGTATTTGCCCGAAAGTGAACGTAATAGAGCAACTGGAGTAGTATATATATATATATATATATATATATATATATATATATATATATATATATATATATATATGTATATATATATAGACAGACTGTTTTGTTGTATCACAACTTTTCAGTGTGGCTAAACACGTAGAACGCTTGAAGCTGGGCTCGAAACCCGCTCAACTTTACGTTTGACTATGTATCATATGGGTCAGTTAGCGGGCGAACCACGTCACCTTGGAAATTATAAGGCAATATGAAATTTTTAGAATTATTATGTTGCGACCTTTCAGAATAAACAGTTTTCTTTTATGGTTTATTTGCGGTGGCAAAATATTGCTCGTCTTTCTTGATGTACAACCACTTACATTCCATCTCGCAAACCATCAAAATAGGACGAACAAAACATGATGGGGAAGTAAGGAGGAACTCATAAGCGACGTTCCCTTACATAGATCAGATATATACGGACACTAGATGCCATCTAGAGGATCTGCAAGGAACAATAAACGATAGGAACGGATAGCAAGATGATGATGACACCTAGCTTTCGTTATTTACATTTTTCCTTATATATATATATATATATATATATATAGTTGTTCCTTTATTTTTTTTTCAGATCTAATGGATAAATAAAAGAAGTCCTGTTATATTTTTCTTCGTGTTTTTGGTTCACACCAGAAACGAAAAACAGGATGGAAATAAATTTATAATCCTAAAATAACCGGTCTTTGTTTTTTTCTTTAAAGATATATATATATATATATATATATATATATATATATATATATATATATATATATATATATAAGTCGTTAAAAACACCTCCAAGCACTTAGTGTAGAGTTTGGAGACTGAACATAAAAAAAATGAAGCAGGAAGAATTGGGGGTACTCTTCTGGTGTAGTGGTTAAAGCGCTGGACTGCGGAATCGTAGCAAGCGAGTTCGAACTACAGTCGCGCTATTGCGTTCACTTTTGGACAAATACTCTTGCGAAAGGTATGAACCTCCTTATCCTCCCAGCTATGGATTGAATAGTTCCATACTATCCTAGAAGGATGGATTTGGCATTAAATAATTCAAGAAGGTTGATATGTCATTAAACAAACAAACGGGAAGAATTGCACACTCGTGAAACGAGCTTTTCGGAAGCGAAACTTGACCTCAGTCATGGACACTTTTCAGCGTGAACAGGTTCATCTGTAGGAGAGTATATTTATCAAAAACTGACCTTGCTTGTCTTAGGACAGCAAATAGCCGCTGGTTTATTTCATACAGGTCTTCTCTCAGCAACCCCCAGGTAACTTGTGTCTTCTCTGTGACAAAGTATATGGATTTACAGTTGCTTTGATTTAGAAGCTATATAAGAATACACGAGGTTTATCTCAATAACGGAGACAATTCACTTTCTTGTCAGATATATAGCAGGTCTTATAAAGATAACATCGGCATGAGAAGTGACTGGCGCTCTTACGGGTACTTCTTGTTGATTTGAAGAGGCTATATATATATATATATATATATATATATAAAAAAGAGGATATATATATATATATATATATATATCATCATCATCATCATCATCATGTCTTGTCGTCTGCACGGATATCCCTGACCCTCTCTCGCCACTCCTCCCTGTCGTTCATTGCTTCTGGCAGGTCTTCAGGGCTTCATCCCGTATCCTCACAGAGCAGCTGTATGTATGTTCGAGTTGGCCGTCCTGCTTTTGCTCGGCCATTTGTGGGGGGTCCATAGGAGTACATCATTCATGAGCTCGTCCTTGCTTCTCCAGCAGTGTCCTGCATGTCTGGTTTGTCTAACTTGGATAGTTTTCGTGATGGGTGGTAGGTAGCCATATAGTTGGTGCATAGTAGTGAATCCATATAGCAGTATCGATACGACCGCTGCCTGGAAGAAACTGCGTTTCATTTTATCGGTCAGGTCTGACTTCCATATGATCGATAGCTTATCGATAGCTGTCCATGACTTTGTTAGTGGCATGTCGAAGTCTTTTTCGGTTGATGAGACAATGCATCCTCGGTAGGGGAACTTGTCTACAAGTTTGAGAGAGCTTCCATCTTGTGTGGAAATGTCACCTGTTTGATTAAAGCACATGTATTCCGTTTTGTGCGCATTGACATCATCCAACCAAGCCGAAACACCACTGCCTAGTTTGGAACGAGCCGTCGAATATATATATATATATATATATATATATATATATATATATATAATTACCTCTCTCGTCAAAGTACCGACTTATTGATTCATTCTTGCATTCAAAAGCGTACTTGTTATTTTTGGTGTAAAATAAAACACTCACACGTATGGATGCATAGAAGATCGGATTTTCAAATTTAATTTAGGAATTTTAATGATTAAGAACTACAACCAGAAAGGATACCTGATGATACCCGATCATCAATCCTGCCTTTGATCGCCAATTCTCCGATTTTTTCCAAATCCTTTTCAAGGTTCTATGATTGGCACCACTCTCACCATGTTCCACAGTTTGTTTTAAAGATTTATATTCCATCAATATCATCAAGGCATCACTCTTGAAAAGTCCCCCAGATGTCATCTAATAACCTCTCAGAAGACAGCTTTTCATTGTGGATAGACTCCCCAGATATTTCGAGCTTGAATCGAAACCCAGGTTTTTTCGTATGTTGGAAATCTTACTGCTAAGCTAAACAACAAAATACAGAAAAGGCGAGGGATATTAACGATATATATATATATATATATATAGGGAGAGAAAGAGAGAGAAAAATAGAGAGAAATGAACAAGGAAATAACTATAGATAGAAAATATGAGAGAGATTAACGTAATACACACACACACACACACACACACACACACACACACACATATATATATATATATATCCGTGCATCCCATTCATTACCTAGTATATGTTTACATTGTAAAACCATCTTCTTCAAACAACCTATTGTTCTTTGCCTTATTGTGTTGTTTTTCTAACGCCGTTTACGCAACCGTAGTCCCTCGTTCTGACGGACTGTCGGGCACGAACAACAGGAAGTGCAGCCCGTTGATGACGGCCTCTCAGTAGCTGTTAGATGTATTTTTCAGAAAAGACACCAGCCATTAATTTTACAAGCATGCCGTGAAAGTAATCAATTACCTATTTAACTGAGGATTTGGCAGATAAAGGCGATGAAAATGAAGATGAAGATACCTGTTTGTCTATTCAGGAAACATGTTTCACCTTACTCCTCTCTCTCTCTCTCTATATATATATATATATATATATATATAATCTCATGGGCAAAAAACTGAAAGTCAATAAGTGCCGTTACATCTATGTCTACACTATCCTAACTTAGATATATATCGACTATAATCGATACTGAACACTGTTTATTCATAGATTTATCCAGCAATATTATATAAGCATATATACATAGAGAGACAGAAAGACAGACATACTGAGAGACGGAGTTAGGAGAAACAGAATGAGACCGATACAGAGACATATGATCATATATGATCATATTGTGATATATATATATATATATATATCATATAAGATCATATTATGATCATAGATGATCCATAGAGTGAGAAAAAGGAGAGAGTGAGTGAGAGTGAGAGAGAAAGAAAAAGAGAAAGAGATAGAAACAATTATATTGATTGGTAGATCGATGGAAATAGGATAGATAGATAGATTCTTCGAAAAGGTCTAACCCTCACAGCCTATCATTAGAATAAAAATTAGTTTTTAAGAAAAAACGATTTTCATTTTGCTGAAGTCTGTTTCCAATAAAGAACGAAATATTGAATTTGTTGTCAGTAGTTGGTTCATTCAGTTGTCTACTTTTTAAAATTTTGATCTTCTTTTCTGATTTACCAAAATCTACCATTTCTCCGTATATATATATATATATATATATATATATATATATGTGTGTGTGTGTGTGCGAGTCTATGTGGGTGGGTAGATAGATTGATTGGAACAGAATTATATACATAATATTGAATCGACTGGAGTCAATGTAGGCATATATAATATAATATAAAAATAGATCTATTTGTGATAGATAGATAGATACTATTTACCAACCCCTCCGCTCGGGCAGGATATGACACAAGGTCAATTTTTAAGCGGAGTTTAACAGGTTTAAATTCAGAGTTTTCCTTCTCCTAGACTAGTTGCCTCACCAAGGCTGAAGAACCTAGTCCGTCCTACTATTTACCCATAGCTGGAGGGAGAATAAGGGGGTTCATACCTTTCCCAAGGGCATTTGTCCGAAAGTGAACGTAATAGCGCGACTGGAGTACGAACTCGCGTACTACGATTCCGCAGTGCATCGCTTTAACCATAACACCACGAGGACACCCTTAGATAGATAGCTAGATAGATAGCTAGATAGATAGATAGATAATGCTTAGAACAACATTTCACTGATAGGTATAAAGAAGCATTTGACAAAGCGTATAGACAGAGAAATATATTAAGTCGTAATATATATTTTGACAAAATAATGCAATTATATCATGAAGTGAAGGACTTAGATAACTTATGTATTCATCCAACCCATTCGATATGAGCCAGAGGTAACTCAAGGTCAGATTAAAGCAGCTTGCAACTGATTGTAATACAAAGGTTTCCTTCTTCTAAACTTTTTTTTTTTTAAAGAACTAGGTTTGCCTTACTATTTATACATAGCTGCATAACCAATGAATTCATGTGGTCATGGATAACTTGGTCAAGGATTTGAACTTTGGTCGTCGATTCCATTTCCAACGATGATAACCGTTAGAATAAGTGCGCCTCTTAATCTAACGAGAAGCACGAAAGAAGTTTTTGTCAGCATTTTCCCTTTTATTTCGTTTTGCTTAGCAGTTAATGTGGAGATGACATCATCTTGTTTCAAATATCGACTACTGGGAAATTTAATCTCCCTGATGAAATAAAATGGTAATTCTTTCAGTGACTCTGTGTGGGAACTGTGAGCCGATTAGAGGACCTGCTCAGAGCGATGGACCATAGAAACGGATGGAAATAGCGAGAGAGAGAGAGAGAGAGAGAGAGAGAGAGTCATGGGAGTTTATTCCCACGACTTGATGATGACGACATATACTTTGTAAATATTAATTGTAATAAGTAAAAACCACTGATTTGGGGAAAAAAAACTTAAAATAATCGATTAAAAATAAATTAAATGTGTATCACATTCAAAGTTTCACAGATTTAAAAAATTTTATGAAACTTGTTAAATCTGCGTTTTAAGGCTATATACATATTTCCTTGGTTTGGTTTCTTTGTTTAATGGCATATCAACCTTTGTAGGTTATTTAATGCCAAAGCTATTCTTCTAGAAGAACAGTAGTACATATTTTCTCTAAGTACATCTCACATACATGGATTGCAAATCTGTTCATGATGTTTTCGCATGGTACTGTAACTTATTCGACGTTGATATGTGTTGGTCTCGCCATCTGTTAGGCGTGTACCTAACTAATTAGTAACGCATGAAAACAACTTTTTGCGGCGGCTACTTTTATAGATATTAATCCAGAATTGAGGCATGTCGTCCCACCGACGCTACCAGACATTCGGAAGTCGAATTCAAAAAGCGCTTAGGCATGGCGATTCGCGTTCACAGATTATACCAATTGGAAATACAGGCTTTCTTGAAGGCAAGTATGCAAGTTAGCACCTCTGCATAGACAGATAGTTAGATAGATGTAAACAGGCTGAGATCGATAGATAGATAGATTATGTTGGGTTTAGCTTTGTTTTTTGGCATATCAACCACTATAGGTTATTTAAAAGCAAACATGGCAGATTACTCTTCTGCATTGGTAGATAGATAGATTGATGAATGGAGACATGTAAACAGAGTGAGATAGATAGATAGATAGATAGATGGATGGAAAATTGTCGGTTTGGTTTGGTTTGGTTTAATAGCATATCAACCTTTGTAGGTTATTTAATGCCAAATCCATTTGTATACATATATCCGGTTCTCTTTCAAACAATTCCCTTTAGCGTAAGTACACAGTTTATTTCTATTTGACCCATAGATAAGACCCTAACGGGTGCAACCATTCCGGGTCAGAGTAGATCTGGGAGCGATGGCAAGGAAACGGTACTTCATTTTCCTCAAAGCTCCGACATTACTGGGCCCTCACCATCAAATTTTTAAGTGTCTTATCCAGGAAACTCTCTGTTGGCAGTCTAAATTTCTGAGACGAAGCTTGTTGATTTTTATCATTAAGGGTTTACAGACAATTGCCTTCATCTTTATTGTTATTTTCACAACGTTTCGGCTGATATGTCCTCTGGCCTTCTTCAGGTGTTTGTCGAACTGGGGAACCTTCATGTAACTTCGAATTACGTCCTTTATTGAATCCACGGGGGTCACCTGTTCTCATTCCGTTAGCCATAACCGGGTACAAGTGTTAAGTATTCCTGTATTGTTACTCACCTGTAGGATAATACCCGAAAACTCACCACGGTATGTCTGCCCTATGTCAAAGGACTAGCCGAAAGGATCCAAAAGATATGTAATCCATATGACATCAGGACAGAATTCACAAGTGGTTCAACTCTCCAGTGGTATCGCTTCCGGGTCAAGCCATCAACGGAATTCAACATGACCAAGAACTGTATTTACTCCATCATTGCAGTTCTGGTAAAATATACAAAGACAGGCCGCCCACTAAAAGTAAGGCTAGAAGAACATCGGAAGGCAGTAGTACGAGGTGAGATTGAAAAGTTTGGTATGGCGGACCGTATGTGAAAGGAAAAAGGAAACCATCTGCCCTTATGGGATAAAGTTGAAATAATTGATAGGGCTAGACATTGGAGGATTAGACGCCCTAAGGAATCAGCACATATGTTGGGCTACAATGACCTGCTGAGTAGACCAAGTATAGAATACAATATGGAAACCAATAATTAAGAAGGCTAGACGAGAAAAAAACATCTGAATATGAGCACAGGTAAAAAAATCATACATAATAATACTAATTCTTGTCACGTAAGAACATTAAATTTATAAGTCCCAAAAATTCACTCTGAGTTGTCCAGCAGGATAGATGGCGTAACGATTATAGGCGTTGGTTCTCTAAGCTTCTAAGGAGACAATCATCTGGAGGTTGCAGGTTCAATCCTCACAACAGGTGAGTAACAATACAGTAATACTTAACACATGTACTCGGCTAACGGAATCAGAACAGGCAGCCCCGTGGATTCTATAATGGACGTAGTTCGAAGTTCCGTGAAGGTTCCCGAGTTCAACAAACATTTGAAGAAGGCCAGAGGACATATCAGCCGAAACGTTGTGTAAATAACAATAAAAATGAAGACAATAGTCCGAAAACCCATAATAATAAAAATTTTTGTTGGCAGTCTTACCCCACTGCAGAGATGCTGTCGGTGTATTCTGCAACCCCAACCGTCTGGGCCATATAGATATTGTTGAATGGAATGGAGTAGATCTAACTACATGTTGTTAAATAAAGAGATAACGGTGTGCTGGTAATAGATTTTAAGTTTCAATTCTATAAAATATTCACCCCTTGCCTCCAGTATATATATTTTGCTTAAGCCTTGTAGCTTCCCTAGCCGAACTGGTTAACTGGTTAACAGGACATTATTAAAAGGGGTACTCAATGTGGTGTGTGATATTCATCAAACCAGAAGTGTACCTTTAATTATTGATTCTTAAGAATCATCTGCTTTTTCTTTCTGACTGTATTATCGGTCGAAGAGTCTATCAAGCACCTGATAAATAGCAGCAATAATAACATTTAAAATCAAGCATTTTTCTTTAGGTTGAGTGTTGGGTTGGTTGGTGTTTTATAGCATATCAAGACTTCTTGGTTATCTAATCCCAATTCTGTTTTTATATACATAGGATTTGTAAGCAAATACTTTTTTATCAATTTTATTTTTAATCAAGTTGCGAGAGCTCATATGTTTGCATGCAGTCAAACGGTTTCATGTGCTCCCATCAGATAATTTTATTCTGTATTAATCCTTACACACAGTAAAATGATTTCAAGTATTACTATCTTACACTAATAATTCTAATTAAAATTAATCGTTTGTTTGCATTTAGTTAAATGGTTTCGAGTACTCCAATCTAAGACTAATAATTCTATCTAATATTAAACATTTGTTGGCACCCAATTAAATGCTTTCGACTATTGATAAGTCAGACTAATAATTCTATTTAATATTACTTATTTTCATCTTGATAATTATCATTTTTTTTTCTTACTAGAAAAGGTTCAGTAACTTCAGTTTTTCAAAAAACTTTTCCCTCAATTTAAAGAAAAAAAAATGCGACTTTGTTCGCGACACACACACACACACACACACACACACACACACACACACACACACACACACACTTATAAATACATATAGATATAGATATTTACAGAGTCGATCTGAGAGTAATGGCAATGAAGAGGTATTCCACATTCGTCATAGCTCCAGGACACAAACTCAGATGGTTAATTTTCCCAGTCGGCTTGGGAATACACCGACTGTACCTGTGATGAGTGGTAAGACCCCTTGCCAACGAGTAGCGTGTATATGACACTAAGCAATCTGATGGTGAGGTTCCAGTAATGCTGAAGCTTTGGTGAATGCATATTACGCCTTCATTGCCATCGCTCTCTGGTCAACTCTGGCCCGGAGAGGTTGCAGCTGATAGGGTCTTATGTACGAGTCGAATATAATTAAACTGTGTACTTATGCTAAACTGAATTGTTTGAAATAGAACTGCTTTTATACACTAAATTGAATTGTTTGAAATAGAACTGTTTATATGTAAAAAACAGATTTAGCATTAATGACCGACGATGGTTGATGTGCCATAAAACCAAACCGAACCAAACCAAAACATCGGCTGGGTAATGTCATATCCAAGACACTCTTGCGAGGGGTGGGTCATCTTACCCCATCCACAGTCGGTGTCTTCTACAGCTCCAGCCAAATGAGCTGGTGTAGCGTAGTGTTTAACATCTATGATTGTGACATTATAGTTTGCGATTTCCAAATCCGGTCGCGGTAGTTCACATTCGAACAATTACTCTGGGTAAAGGTATGAAACCCCTTATCCCTCCAGGTAAGGGTTGAAATCTATGGCTATGATTTAACGGTATATCAACTCGTTTGGGGTTATTTAATGATGAAATTTAATTCATTTGTAAACGCTTGAATATAATCAAAACTTTTCTTTCAATAATGCTCGGCATTTTCTTTTAAATTGAACCTCTTTTATTTGTCTATAATTATTTGTATTCCAATCAGATACATATAATTTGTAGAGATTGGTATTTCTTCTAAAGCAAAGATATTAAGATTTTACTATTTCACGAGGTGGGAGGCATTATCCAGCTTTGACCAAATATATAAATAAGTAGTTCTCAAAAATGAGTACAACTCTTAAATAAAGTTAAGCAATTATATTTTTCGGTTACACAAATTCATTGCAAGAGTGTTTGATCATAAACAAGACCTTTGCGTGTATTATAAATAAAGTTGGTGACCGTAGTCGAAGGTGACCTGAAGACTCCCTTTACAATAGCTACTACACGGAAGAATTAGGAAGGGTGCTACTCCTTTCCCTGCTACTACTTTACCCTTGATTCGTACCTTATGATGCAAGGAGGTATCAAATACCATTTTTTGAGGCTTTGGTATGATTCGAACTTGAAACCTGGTATTACGGGCCATTGGCAATCAATACTCACTCCTAGAATCTGATTTAGAAGAACATTAAATTAATATAAAAATTATTCATATATTATTATGTATGGGTTATACTGCTATTATTATTATTATTATTATTATTATTATTATTATTATTATTATTTACTCCTTTAGAGTTTTTCACATCAGTTTCAGCTGATGGTTTTTCACTGGAGTTTGAGTGACAGCAAGTCTCCTCAAGTCTCCAGGACTTGTCTCAGTTTTCTGGCCGTTCTCAACAATGCTGTCATTTGGATAGTCTCTACCCGTCCGCCAACTTCCAAGTCTTATCAAAATCACCAATCACAAGTGGTACAATCGTCACATTCATGTTCCACAGAGTTTTTCGCATCAGTGTTAGCTGATGGTCTTTCACTGGAGTTTGAGTGACAGCAAGTTTCCTCAAGTCTCCAGGACTCTTCTCAGTATTGTGGCCGTTCTCAATAATGCTGTAGTTTTGATGGTTTCCAAACATCCACCAACTTCCAAGTCCTCCAGTCCCTTTAATAATCCATTAGTTACTGTACTAAAAGCACCAATCACAATTGGTATAATTGTCACCCTTATGCTCCATAGTTTTTTCAATTCCCTAGCAGGGTCGAGGTACTTATCCTTCTTTTCACATTCTTTCAGTTTTATTATGTGGTCAGCCGAGACAGCAAAGTCAACAAATCATTATTATTATTATTACTATTATCATCGAATAGAAAAATTTTTTCACAGGGATAGGTTATCTCTTATACAAGGTTTGTATTCAATCCTGGCCCTCTGGGCCAGGACACACTTTGGTCGGCCGTATTGCCTGATACACAATGCAGGACGGGTGTGTCATGGCTTTTGTGGCAGTCGAAAAGGCTACCTAAAATGGTTATCAAAGAAGCTCGGCATTCGTGTCACATGGCTCAGACCGACACTCATTGGGCCCCAGGGGGGCTTTCCCTCCAAGCTCTCACTTGATCTTGCAGGGCTTCAGCTCCAGGCGACTAATGCACCCCTTACCAGACGAATGCCGGGCATGACTGGGCCATGGCCCAATGCCGGGCTCCCACATTAAAAAGGCCTTGTGCCACATTTTTGTATTCTTCCTATATTGAATAAATAGTTGGCTTCATTTATATCCATTCAATACTAATAATTTTCTATTTGTAAAAAAAACTTGCTTATACTGATGAATGCCCCCCCCAAAAAAAAACGATATGTCAGACAAATATATATGAAGTACTAATAACTGCCATAGAGCAGGTTCACAGAACACAATAAAATTACTGCAGTTCGCAATCTGGGTTTCGCAGAAAGGATTTTCAGGAAAATTGCCTTTGACCAGGGTGTCTCAAATAAGATGCAACCCATTAACTTGATAATGATTTATTACTTAGACAAGTGCAATGGCGGTCATTTGGAACACGTCCAGTAAAACATGCATCCTTTGAGCTAAAACATCAAATCAATGTGGTTTTGAAATTTTAATTACACCAGCTTTATGGACGTCCTCTCTTTTTTTAAAAAGTTTTTTTTATCTCCGTTATAAATCCTTATTATATGAATGAGTTGCATCTATTTAAAGACAGTTTTGAATGATTTTGTCCCCAAATAAATAATGACGCCAAATATTTTTCCTTTCTTATCCAAGGTATTGTGATCAAGGATCAATAGTTGTTTTAGAATACTATTTTCAAATCTGAAACAAAAAATAACAAAACATTATTATAAGTAGAGTTATTAGCAGTCACATAGGTCCCATGTATATTAAGATACCCGATTTATATATCATCCACAGACGGAGTGTTTCGTTGTATCACAACTCATTAGTGTAGGTAGACACGTATGATGCTTCAAGCTGGGATCGAAACTCGGCTGATTTTACACCAGTCGGATATCTTACTGCACCTCCATCAGTAAACTCAGCGTAATCGCCGGGATCTTAACGTATATTTATCACTTTTCTTATATATATATATCTATCATCATCATCATCATCATCATCATCATGTCGTGCTGGTAGCACGGATATCCCTGACCCTCTCTCGCCACTTCTCCCTATCGTTCATCGCGCTAGGCAGGTCTTCAGGACAATATCCCGAATCCTCACATAGTTGCTGAATGTATTTTCGTGCTGGTCGTCCTGCTTTTGAACGGCCATGTGTGGAGGTCCATAAGAGTACATCACTCATGAGTTCGTCCCTGCTTCTCCAGCAGTGTCCTGCATGTCTGGTTCGTCTAACTTGAATAGTTTTCGTGATAGGAGGCAGGTGGCCGTACAGTTTGTGTCTTGTGGGGTGTTGCCGCCAGGACTTATTCAATATTGCTCGCAGTATTCTTGTGTAATTGCTGTCTAGCTTCTTCTCCAGCCGTTTTGTTAGAGTCTATGTAGTGCATCCATATAGCAGTATCGATGTGACCGCTGCCTGGAAGAAACTGCGTCTGATTTCCATATAATCGATAGCCTATTGATAGCTGTCCATGCCTTCGTTAACCTCGTGTCGATGTCCTTTTCGGTTGATGCGACGCTGCTTCCTTGGTAAGTGAATTTGTCTACTAGTTTAAGAGGGGTTCCGTCTAGAGTGGAGATGTCCCCCGTTTGATTATAGCACATATATTCCGTTTTGTGTGCATTGACATAGAGGCCTATGCCTGCAGATGCTCGTTACAGACTATGCAGTAGTGTTTCGGCTTGGTCGGGTGTATTTGCCAGTATCGCTATGTCATCGGCGTAGTCGGTGTCAGTAATTGTTTTTGCGGGGTACCTTCTGCTTCTTTTCTTTGTCAGCTCGAAGCCATTCTCTCTGATTTCGTCAATCGATGTTCTAAGTACGTAGTCTAGACAAATGATTAAGAGGTACGGAGCCAGCGTGTCCACTTGTAGTACTCCTGCTACAATGTCGAAGTATTCTGTGTCTCCATCTGGTGATCGTACTTTTACTTTGGTGTTTCTATAGAGAATCGTTATTGCTGCTACGGTTTCTTTAGGTATGCCATACGCTAGTAGGATGTGTTCCATCTTTCCTCTGTGAATGAAATCGAAGGCCTTGGTAAAGTCGACAAATATTAATGTCACTTGTAGGTTTTTTGCCCGTACATCTTCAAGGATTCTATGGATGGTTAATAATTGTGAGGACGTGGACATATAAAGAAAATTGTGGGTGAATACATACAAAGGAGGAGGTGCCTGTAGTGTAATGGTTATCGTCGTAGGAAATGGACACAATGACACGAGTTCAAATCCTGGACCATGCTAATTGCATTTAACATAGCACCCATACTCTTTGGAAAGGTACGAATCCAATTATTCTCCCTCCAGCCATGGGTAAATAGTAGGGTTTTCAGCCTTGGTGAGGCAACTAGTCTAGGAGAAGGAAAACTCTGAATTCAAACCTGTTAAATCCAGTAGGTGTCTGCTCCGGCAACCGGTGGCCTCGGGTCGCTCTATCAATGAGTCTGGGGGAAATCTGCGGCAAACAGGGTTTTTTTCCGGGTAGGACTTGTGATCTTTCCCTCAATCAAATTCTACAGTATCTTCTTCAATGAGCAAAATATTACTTGCTCGGGAGGAAGCCGGTTCAACCAGACCAGGGTGAAACCCTATACAAGTATACTAATTCAGCGTTGAAGTAGCTTTTCATATGTCAAGGCCAAATGTATTAAAATGTATTGTTTCCTAATAAAGCCACCGTCAATAAATTATTAATATCGATAAAATCTAAACTTTGAATTTTATTAATTAACTCAAAGTAA
>OY757941.1:33481223-33531223 GCA_963585895.1 Sepioteuthis lessoniana
CCTTACACCTTATATTGCTGGGTGTTAAACCAGGAGGTGTCAAGTACCATTTTTAAAGTCTTTGGTATGACGCAACCAGGGATTGAACCCAGTCTCCCGGACCATTGCCGTACACTCTACCCACTAGGCCAATAGCTGGAAAATGGAATACAGACTTGGTGACATTGCAGTTCTGGAGCATTGATGCATATGCAGAACTCTTTAGGATGCGTTTACTTCAAAGTCCACTTCGACCTTGATAAAACATGGATGGAAGTACCTTGTAGAACCCTGTGAGAACATAATTCTCTTAAAATGGTCTTTTAGCTTAGCTAGCTCACAATTGCACCAGGCAAATTGTCCTTGGTGCTCTTAATACTTGGCGTCTATGATATTCTTTCGGTCTTGCCGCTAATTCGTATAAGCGATATTTGAAAGAAAGCTACTGTTTCATATATACTTACATGTTTATAATTAGTTTCCATTATGTGTTTGAAATCTTTTTAAAATGTGTCATTTTATTTCGTTTAAAATACTTTTACATGGGATAAATCTGATCAATCAAGATTTTCGCGGGAATAATTTTAAATGCTTTATTTGTAACAGATTAAGTGCCTTTACAAATTCTTCTTTGATAATTCCAAAAAATCCATTTATCATTCGTATCTTTTTCTTTATTAATAAGTTTCGCACAGAAACCATATTTCATGAATATATATATATATATATATATATATATATATATATATATATATATTGTGTGTGTGTGTGTGTTTGTGTGCAAACTGAATGACGCTTTCAAAAACACAAACCAAAAGAAATTTTAATCACATAGAAAATAGCAGCCGCGGCTTCCAACAAAAGTTAGTAGACTTTGCCTAGATAAAAGAATTGCTAAACTTCCGATAACAACGTAAAACATCGCTAAAAGAGAACGGTGCTCAGTTTTAAACGTAGGCATGAAAACAATTTTCTAATTGACTACTTAAAATTATATCAAGGTTCTAAAGTCAAAACTATTAACGCCAAGCCTAAACGAAAAAATACATTTGAAGTAAATATTAAACTTTAAAACCAAATAATGTGGTATAATGGCAAATGTGCTTGACAGCGACCACAAAATAAGCGAGTTCTATCTTCATTTCGGTTAATTTGTTCGTTTTCAGACTTATACCCCTTGGGTCAAAGTATGAACCACCTTACACCCTCAAACTATAGGTGAAATGATACGACTAGTGTTCTTTTAGAAGGATGGATTTCGCATTAAATAACCCACGAAGGTTGATATTCTATTAAATAAAGTAACCAAGTATATAAAAGTAAAAAAAAAACAAAGACAAATGTATCGTCGTTTACTGCCTGAAATAAATAAATAAACGAACAAGGATAAAATAATATATAACTTTCGTAATTTTATAAACTAAACTATAAAAGGATTATAAATAAAATAATAAAGATTTATAATAACTTATAATTACTTTTAACCGGACATTGGCTAAGCGGTTAGAGTGTTCGCCAATGGCCCGGGAGACCTAGGTTTAATCCCAGGTCGAGTCATACCAAAGACTTTAAAAATGGAACTTGATACCACCTTGCTTAACAAGGGTAAAGAGGAGCAATCCAGGGAGAGGAGTAGGGCCGCCCCTACACCTTGGTGTAGTAGCTATCGAAAAGGGAGCCTTCGAGTCACCCTCGACTATGGTCGCTAACTTTACTTTTACTCATAATAACTTATTATAAAGAACAATATACTTAGAAGCAATCAGATATAAATGTTCCTATAAGCAGATAAATCGTCCGGTAAATGATATAAATCACCCAGAAATAAAGTGTAATACTGAGACAAGTTATGAAGGAACTGTGAACACTTACTGTCATTGAGACTTCTGGGCCAACCACCAGTGACTCCAGTGGAAAAAAAAAAATTCACAAAGAATAAAATGATAATGTCACGAGCTTGAAGCAATAATCATTTTCCAAGTTTGATATTGATCAATTTAAAAGGGCAATAACGAATTTTATGGTTCTCCATCTTGTATTGGATAACTTCACTGCCGCAATATACCCCATGTCATTAGTATTGCCCCATCTGTTTAAGAATAGACTTTGAGCTGTAATTTGGTTTGGTTTGGTTTAATGACATATAAACCATTTTATGACATTTAAGGCTTAATCCTTATATACGAGGATCATTAAATAAGTTTCTTGACTTTTTTCGTATGAGCACTTTCATAGATAGAACACACATGAAACTCTAGTCCCCTTCGAAAAACTCTCCTCCGGCTGCAACGCACTTGTTGTACCGTTCCAACAACTTCTGGAAGGCCCCATGGAAGTCCTCTTGTGTGAGCGTGTCAATGACCTTCCTCACAGCTTCTTTCATCTCCTCAATTGTCTCATAACGACAGCTTCTGAGCTTAGGGAATAAGCAAAAGTCACAGGGAGCAAGGTCTTGACGATAGGGAGGCTGAGGAACTGTCTGGATGCCCATTTTGGTCAAATAGTCTGTGGCAAGGATGGAGTTGTGGACTGGTGCATTGTCCTGGTGGAAAAGCCACTGATCCGATTTGAAGAGTGCTGGCCTCTTCCGACGGAATCTCTTGCTGAACTCCCTTAAAACCAAACATAGTATTCCTTGTTGACTGTCTGTCCAGTAGGAACCCAGTGCATGTAGATCATGCCAGTGCTGTCAGAAAAAGGGATCATCAAAAGTTTGTCGGTGGATTTGCTCTGTCCGGCCTTCTTGGGTCTGGGAGAGCCAGCATGCTTCCATTGAGAACTCCGTCTCTTGGTCTCTGAGTCATAGCAGTAGATCCAGCTTTCATTGCGTGGCATTTTTTCCAAGTTTAAAACAGAATTTTATTGCATATCGTTCTTCTAAAGTCCAGATTGAATTTTTGAAATTCACCAGCTGTGACAATCAGGTATTAGTAGGGTGTATGCCAATTCCTGCTGTAGCTGTTCACTTTGAACCTGAAATCATAAAAATTGGCCAGTCGTCTCATAAGATGTATAGCAATAACATATTGAATTTTCAAATGTCTACAACGATTTTAAATGTCTGTACCAAAAAGTCTGCAAACTTTTTAAATGCACCACGTACATCTATTAAATGTGATTTCTTATGTTTTATATTTCAATTAAAAGCATTTTAAACGAGCACAGTCTCATTTTTTGTACAGTTAAAAGTTTTCACTTAATTCAGACAATTTAGTTTAGCATATGTACACAGTATTTTGATTATACAGTTAGTCATTTGTTTAAATGCCCGTGGTGCCTGTGGTGTAATGGTTATCGTCATAGGAAATGGACACGGCGACTCGAGTTCAAATCCTGGACGAGAATGATTGCATTTCATTTAGCACTAATAACCTTGGGAAAGGTATGAATCCAATTATTCTCCCTCCAGCTATGGATAAATAGTAGGACAGACTGGTTCTTCAGCCTTGGTGAGGCAACTAGTCTAGAAGAAAGAAAATTGAATTCAAACCTGTTAAACTCCGCTTAAAAACTGACCTTGTGTCATATCCTGCCCGAGCGGAGGGGTTGGTAAATAGGATTTGTTTAAATACAGTTTTTGGTTTATTCACAGATTTGAAAAAAAAAACAATTCTATTTCAAACAATTGAGTTTGAAAGCCAAAGTTATATGGTTCCAAGTATCACCATCTATCACTAACAATTCAATTTGAGATAAGTAATTTTGTTTATAGAATTAAATAATCAAACAGTTCTACTTCAAATAATTCAGTTTTGCGTAAGTACACCGTTTAAAAAGATCTATTTGACCCATAGAAAGGACTCTATCAGGTGCTACTACTCCGGGCCAGTGTGTACCTGGGGAGCGATAGCAGTGAAGGGATACTCTGTATTACTCTAAGCTACAGCATTGATGGAGCTACACCATCAGACCTTTAGTGTCATATGCAGGGCTCTACTTGGTGGGCGGTCTTGCTCCACTGCAGAGACGCTGTTGGTGTATTCTACAGTCCAATCCCGACAGGGCAAGGCAATAGAGAGGTACCCCGCAAACTCCAAAGCTCCAATATTACCTGAGCTTCACCATTGGATGGTTTAGTGTCATTTCCAGGACACTCGTCGGGAGGAGTCTTACCCGTCGGCAAAGATGCAGTCGTTATATTCTACAGCCCCAGCCGACTAGGCAAGGCAATGAAAATATACCCCGCATTCCCCAAAGCTCCGATATTACCCGAGCCTCAACATTGGATGGTTTAGTGTCATTTCCAGGACACTCATCGGGAGGAGTCTTACCCGTCGGCAAAGATGCAGTCGTTATATTCTACAGCCACAGCCGACTAGACAAGGCAATGAAAATATACCCCGCATTCCCCAAAGCTCCGATATTACCCGAGCCTCACCATTGGGTGGTTTAGTGTCATTTCCAGGACACTCGTCGGGAGGAGTCTTACCCGTCGGCAAAGATGCAGTCGTTATATTCTACAGCCCCCACCGACTAGGTAAGGCAATGAAAATATACCCCGCATTCCCCAAAGCTCCAACATTACCCGAGTCTCACCATTGGATGGTTTAGTGTCATTTCCAGGACACCCGTCGGGAGGAGTCTTACCCGTCAGCAGAGATGATGTCGTTGTATTCTACAGCCCCAACAATCTGAGTTGCTTGGGCAGTAAATAAAATTAAAAGCATAAATTGAATTCCTGTCAATAAAATCGGGCATGTCACCATGACGTAGAGGCTGACGTCTTAGACAGCAATATTGTACTAAGCAAGTTCGATCTTGTTTGTAAAGTTAGGAAACTTCTGATCCCTTCAACTATATGAAATTGTACAACAATCGTTTTTTTAGAAAGATGGATTTCGCATTAAATCAACTACAAAAGTTGGTAAGCCATTAAACAAAGAAACCAAGCGAAACAACAAAAGTCATCCAGAAAAATCAATTTTTCCCATGCATAATTTAGACTTCTACTTGCTTGTTTGTTTGTTGGCTGCTTGGGTTTTAGGACATATCAGTGCCTCTGTGGTATTTAAATCCAAACCCAAGTTTATAAACATTAAATACAGGATTTGTAAACGAATAGGACTCATTTTCTTGCACGTAGTCAAACGATCTCGAGTATTGCTATTTTAAATTAACAATTCAGTTTGACATTAGCCTTCTGTCTGCACTGAGTTAAATGATTGAACAGTTTTATTCAACATACGTTATTTGTTTGCACATAGTTAAATAGATGAATATATATATATATATATATATATATATATATATATACATATATATATAATTTGTTAGTGAATAGTTGTCCTACTTGTTCGGGTGTAAATTGATACGAGATTACATCAAATGTTGAGACTACGGTCATGGAGCTATGGAGAGTGTTAAGTTACTTCATTGCCATTAGTCAAAGTTTCATTCTTACCTCCATTAGTCATATACGTTAGGTTTTGTCGGGTTTTATGGCATATCATTAATTGTAGGTTATTTATTGCCAAATCTTATCTATACATATATATTAAATATATATGATATGGTCTAGTTGGGTTTTATGGCATATCAACCATTGTAGGTTATTTAATGCTAAATACTCTTTATATATATATATATTAGATATATAGGATTATGGTTGGGTTGGGTTTCATGGCATATCAACCATTGCAGGTTTTTTTAATGCCAAATCCTTTATACATATATATTAAATCCATAGGATTCGCTTGGGTCGGATTTTTATAGCATATCAACCGTTGTTGGTTATTTAATGCCAAATCCTCTTTTTACATATATACTCAATATATATGATTTGGTTTGATTGACTTTTATGGCATATCAATCATTACAGGTTTTTTAATGCCAAATCTTCTTAAAACATATATATTAAATATATAAGATTTGGTTTGGTTTCGTTTTGTGGCATATTAACCATTGTAGGTGATTTAATGCCAAATCCTCTTTATACATACATATTAAACATATTGGATTTTGTTTGGTTTGGTTTTATGGCTTTGTTGTTAATTTTATGCCGAGTCCTGTTTTTACTAGTATATCGAATATTGTGAACATATTTTTTAGACTCACTCACTAAAATGATCAAATTGGTCTTTTTCTAACAATTCAATTTAGAATAAGTCAACAAAGTTAAATAGTTCCAAGTATTGCTTTGTATCACCAATAATTCAATTGAATATCAGTCATTTGTTTGCAAGCAGTTAAATGATCAAGCAGTTGTATATCAAACAATCTAATTTAGCATACGATAACATAGTTAAATGGTTCGAAGTATTGCTATGTATCACTAACAATTGAGGTAAATATCACTCATTTGTTTACACACAGTTAAATGCTCAAACTGTTCAAATTCAAACAATTCAATTTAGCATAAAGCATTTGTTTGCACTCAGTTTAAATATCAAAATGTTCTTTTTGACCTATAGATAAGACTTTATCAAGTGTTACCACTCTGGTCCAGAGTGGTCCTGGGAGTGATGACAATGACACATTCCCCAAAACTCCAGTTTTACTAGAGTCTCATGATCAGATTGTTCAATGTCACTCATTGTGGGGACTCTTATATCTTATATGGACACTCATTGTGGGGACTCTTATATCTTATATGGACACTCATTGTGGGGACTCTTATATCTTATATGGACACTCATTGTGGGGACTCTTATATCTTATATGGACATTCATTGTCGGGACTCTTATATCTTATATGGACACTCATTGTGGGACTCTTATATCTTATATGGACACTCATTGTCCGGACTCAAATATCTTATATGGACACTCATTGTCCGGACTCTTATATCTTATATCTTATTGTGGAGACTCTTATATCTTATATCTTATTGTGGGGACTCTTATATCTTATATCTTGTGGGGACTCTTATATCTCTTCTAAGATACTGTCGGTGTATTCTATAGACCCAACCGACTGGGCCAAAAAATATTACAGTTCCATTTAATGGGCCAAATAGATTGGTATAAAAATGTTTAAATATATTTTGAAATTCATTTATATAGTGGCTCTTAAAACATTCATATCGTCACAAAATAAGAAGAGTTTCCCCGTGTCAAATCTGCGTGTCAAGAGATTTAATTCCTTTGAAATTATAAGTATAAAAAAGAAATAAAGAAACCATATGTATATTTACCAACCCCTCCACTCGGGCATGATATGACACAAGGTCAATTTTTAGCAGAGTTCAACAGATTTGAATTCAGAGTTTTTCTTCTCCTAGACTAGTTGCCTCACCAAGGCGGAAGAACCTAGTCTGTCCGACTAGTTACCCATAGCTGGAGGGAGAATAATTGGATTCATACCTTTCCCAAGGGTATTAGTGCTATGTGAAATGCAATCAGTCTCGTCCAGGATTTGAACTCGTGTCGCCGTGTCCATTTCCTTCGACGATAACCATTACACCATCATGAGTTCCAATTATATCTTAGCTTGTAAAAATTACTATAAACTATATAAAGTCTTGTGAATAGTTCATTAAATGATCAAGCGCTTCTTGCAACTACACCTGTTTAAGCCGAATCCCTGCGGCATAGCCTGGAGCAGTAGGCAAGAGGCATTTATCCCTATGTGAAATTGTATAAAACAAGAATTCATGTCTTTTAATCAAAATGGAACTATCTCCTCATTAAATTTCATCTCAAATTAGATTTGTGGACCCGTTTGTGTGTGAAAAAAGTTATAAGGTTTCAAGTAACTAATAATTACCTGTAATGAACAATTATAGCTCCAAGTAACTATTCTTAATACAATTAGAAATTTAAAAAAAAAAAGATTATGCCTCTACTTCGGTTGGTTCGTTCACATACAGATTATAAACACATCTGATGCTAATATATTTTCTTGTAAGATTCCAGTAACGATGTAAAGGTCAAAAAACTATTTTGCGTACTCATGTCTACACATGTCAAAATAAGCTGTTAGCTAAAATACTAAGACGAACAATTAGATAGATATCAGCTGATATTTAGCAATGACGTACCAGTGAAACTTTTAGTGATTACGTGTGATGACCTATACAAATTGAAAATCTGCCACTTAGAACTCAAACTTTAGCAAGAAAACAATTTTTACTAAAATGCTTTACTAAAATCCCTAATTTATTTCACAATATTTTTGTACTTGATATAATTGCTGACTTTATTCGTTCAATTGACTTCGGCATAAAATAGACCTATTGAAATGAAGTAAAACCAACCAACCGACCAACCAACAATTTATTAATATTACATTATAATACTTAAAAATTAATGTAACTTTTTGGGGTCCAAAATAATGTCCACATAGATATGAAAAAAATGATGACGAATTTACGCTGACAAAAAGTCAGACAAGTGGTTATAGAAAACTCCCCACTCACTTTATTGCCGTTGTTATATTTCTCTAGAATTTTCTAACAAGCTGTAAGATGTGAAATGATTTACTCGAACATTGGCCCGAGAATACCTCTTCACATTCATTTATATTTCATTTCCTTCATCGGAAGGAAATGAAAATTGTTTGACAAATCACTTCGCAGTCATAGTTTCGTTATTGAAATCTAATCCTTGAGTTGTCGATCTGCATGCCCCTCATTAATAACTAAACCTTTTCAAAATTCCCTAACGCTCATATAGAACCGTTTCTTGCGACTAGCGCGTGAGATCCTGTGATTTACTATTCATTGTCGGTTACACAGCCAAGCATTAAGATCACTGGAGTTACATTAAACAAATAATTATGCGAAAATTTTTTGCAAATATTTATTAATAAATAGTAATAATCACTTAAACATATAACAGTAAACAAAACATAAATAATTAAAAACAACAATAACAAAAATAAAAACAAAGAAAAAACGAATTCAGCATCAAATAACCCGACAAGGTTTGACATACCGAAAAATCAACCAACCATCTAACAAACATGATATAACGGCTCGTGTTAACATACCAACCGCATTTCTTTCACACTCTCTCTTTATTTCACGCTCTCTCTCTCTCGCTCTCTCTCTCTCTCTCTCTCTCTCTCTCTTTCGCTCTCTCGCTTACAAACACTTGCATACACTTATATATATAGAGAGAGATAAATATTTGCGACAGAGGAGAAAGTTACCGGATCACCCATTAAGAAAATATCCTTTCTTGTGTTGATAATTTAAAAGTTTTCTTTTTTTCATTATTTATTTATTTATTCGTTTTTTCACGATTGAAGAAACTTGAGAAACAATCTTCCAAACGTGTCGAACTGTGGTAGGAATGTGTCGAATAGTATAAGTTTCTGAGCAGGTTCCTTACTTGGTTGGGCGGATAACTTCAGGAACCTTCACACATACAAACACACACATACATATATATACATAAGTTAGCTGACCGTAGTTGAGGGTGACCCGAAGGCTCCCTTAAATTAATGCGAGGTGTAAGGGATGGCGCTAATCTTTTTCCTTGATTGCTCCACTTTACCCTTGATTCGTACCTTAAAATACACAGTATTAAATTAGGCGCCAACAAGAATCATTTTTTGAACATTTGGTATGACTCGAACTGGAATTGAACACCGCTCTTTCGAGCCATTGGCGAACACTGTACCCACTAGACCATAAAGCTATGTAAGAATCAAAGAAGTAGCTTTGCAAATGTAATATATAGACATAGAACTTGTTTATCTAATTATGTGTGGGAAGTTAAGCAGAATCTAGGTACAGATCCTATATTAAAAGTGGAGTTAGTAAAAAAATGTCATAAACATAAAGTGTGCGATCAATATTGTAATTTATATATGAAGAATAAACTTGGCATTGCTTCCTACAATAACTCTAATGAATTTCTTAACGAAAGATCGGAAATACTTAATGTTTGTAGGCATAAAAAAAGTTGATTATTCGGTAGATGAGGTTGAAATTAATTTTACTTATTTATTTATTTTTATTTTATTTCATTTTTTTAAATGTTTGATTTATTCCAATTTTATTATTTCTAGCAGTCTTTTAATCATTAGTCGAAATCATCCTAATCAGGTGAAACCCAGGTAGATTTTTCTGACTCTGTACGCATATATATATATATATATATATGCGTATATATATATATATACGTATATATATATATATGCGTATATATATATATGCGTATATATATATATATGCGTATATATATATATATATATATATATATATATATATATATATATATATATATATATATATCAAATTGTATAGTGTAATATCCTGGACACGCCTTTGGAGGGGGGTCTTATCCTTCTTCAGAGACACAATTGGCCTATTCTTTCTGCCTCAGCTAAAAAGATATTATTGAATAAATGGAGACTCAAAAGATACAGAGATAGGGTCAAGCAATACAAATGAAACAGGTAGGTTTGTTGTTTGAGTTTTATAACATGTCAACCTTTGTATGTTATTTAATGCCAAATCCATTTATATGAAAATTGCTCTATTTCAACTATTTCAGTTTAGCATGAATACACAGTTTAATTGTCAAAAACATTTCTATTTTAAGCTCTTCAGTTTATTCAATGAGTTCTAATTCAGTTAATTCAGTTTAGTATAAGTACAGATTTTGTTTATACACAGTTCAATGTCAAAACTGTTCTATACTAATCAATTCAGTTTAGTGTAAGTTGAGTTCCAATGTCAAAAACAGTTCCATTTCAAACAATTCAGTTTAGCATAAGCACACAGTTTAAATGTTAGTACAGTTTAATTGCGAAAAGCGTTTCTATTTCAAGCTATTCAGTTTAGTCAAACAGTTCTATATCAAGCTATTCAATTAAGTCAAACAGTTCTGCATAAGTATGTAGTTAGTTCTATTTAACCCATAGATAGGGCCCGATCAGATGCTACCACTCCGGGCCAGATTGGACCTTGGAGCAATGGCAATGAAGGGATACTCCGCATTCTCCAAAGCCCCAGCATATCTGGAACCTCACCAACCGAGTGTTTAGTGTCATATCCTGGACACTCATTGGGAGGTGGGGTTAACCCCTCTGCAGGGATGCAGTCGGTGTATTCTACTTCTCCAACCGACTGGACAAAAACGAAACAGGACATTCTAATATAACAGAAGAAAATTTTACCGACATTTGCTGGCAAAGTCGAAAGTACGAACCAACAGGCAGATGGAAAAAATGGCAAAACAATTTTGGAAAGAGCTGAATGGATAAATAAGATGAAAAAAGAATTATGAGAACATGAAGAAGGCCCCGCAATTATAGATCGATAAATGACGCGGAAAACGTTGACCACATAGATCAGAGAAGGAACCTATTTCTCATTTATATGCCCTGGACCTTTTGGGAAGAACAAAGAACATGCTGCAAGTTAGCAAAAGAAACAAATGACCAACTCAATGACCAAAACGAGGCCAAAAAATGTTGCCATGGCATGGACCGATTAAAAAAAGACTATTGATATGGTCTCGCAAATTTGAATAATAGAGAGTCTGAAAATTACGAAATATCTGACAAAATTATAAACTTCATCTTGAATGCCACAGAAAACAAGAGGGTGGAATTGACTGCAGGGATTCAATCTCGAGCAGAGGTAAAAATCTAAAGATACATCTTCCTGGGAGACTCACTCTCATAACTACAATTCGTCGTAGCAACGATGCCACTCGACTGAGTACTTAAAGAGTGCACATGGGTAGGGGCTACTAATTTATAAAATCTCAAGGAATGATTAATCATCTTATGTATATGGAAGATATAAATGTATTTGCAGAAAAATGAAAAGAACTGGAAAACCTGATATAAACCAGAACATCAAACCAAGATATAAGCATTGAATTAGACATAAAAATGTGGCTTAATAGAACTACGAAATAAAAGAAAGCATGTTAACGCTTGGAAAGAAGGAAAACTACAACTACTTTCGATTATTGTAAGAAGGGTATCCTCGTTGTATAATGGTTAAAGCGGTGGACTGCGGAATCGTAACAAGTGATTTTGAACTCCAGTCATGCTATTATATACTTACCAACCCCTCCGCTCGGGCAGGATATGACACAAGGCCAATTTTTTAAGCGGAGTTTAACAGGTCTGAATTCAGAGTTTTTCTTCTAGACTAGTTGCCTCACCAAGGCTGAAGAAACTACTCTGCCTTACTATTTACCCATAGCTGGAGGGAGAATTATTGGGTTCATACCATTTCCAAGGGTATTAGTGCTATGTGAAATGCAATCAGTCTCGTCCATGATTTGAACTCGTGTCGCCGTGTCCATTTCCTACGACAATAACCATTACACCACGGTCACGCGCTATTACGTTCACTTTCGGACAAATGCTCCTGGAAAAGGTATGGACCCTCTTATCCTCCCAGCTATGGGTTTAATAGCATCACTGTTGTTCATCTAGAAGGATGACTTCGGCATTAAATAACCCACCATTTTTAATATGCCATTAAACAAAGAAACCAAACTAATATTAGAAGCAGACGCTATCAAACAAGCAGAGATGAAGTAAAAATTAAAAAGCGTACCTCGGAAGAACACGTTTCGTGAAACAAAGTTCTGTAGCAGAATTCTTATGAATAGGATAAACGTCTGGGCAGTTCCTCTTGTAAGATTCTCTGGGTCATTCTTAAAAGGACAAAAGTGGAACAAATGAATCAATGGACAAGAAAGTTACTGACGATAGCCAAGAAATGAAATAGGCAGACTATATGTGTCAAGAAGGCGTAAAAAGGTTCGCCAGTATTAAGAATTGCGTAGACACATCAAAACGAGGATTACATTTGTAAGAGCAAAACAAAAAAAATAGAGAAGCTAATAGCAGCAGTAACAACATAAGTTCAGACAGAAAAACAAAATGGGAAACTGAAATTGGAAGAAAAACAGCTGTATTAATATTTCAAACTGTAAACTAGCGATATTGCACAGGAGAAGACCTGAACTTGGCACAAAAAGAGAAATCTGAAGGAAGAAATCGAATCTCTTCAAATAGCTGGACTCTAAGGACCAACTATGTTCAAGCGAAAATCAATAAGACGCCACAGAATAGCAAGTGTTTATAATGTGATGAAAAAGATTTTAAAAAATCACATTTTGAAGCAAATACAGTAAACTCGTGCAAAACCATATATGACTGGAGAGAAAAAATAACCCATAGGGAATTGCGCAAGAAATTGAGATTCGAACATACTAACTTATGTTTTATGCATAAACCAGAATTTATCCAAGAAAATGAGATATGACATTCCCTAACATTTTGAGATACAAACAAAACACTTAGTTTCTGCTAAAAGAATAAATCTAGTGCTAATTAAAAAAAAAAAAAAGAAAACTTGTCGTCAAGTGGATCTTGTTGTCCCTGTGAACACCAGAATGAAAATAAAAGAAAGCAAAAAGTGAGACTTGAACTTTGCCTGAGAACTAAAAAAAATGTAGAACATAGAGTTGACAGTGATAGTAGTTGTAGCTAGTGCACTAAGGAACGGTCCCCTAAGGGTATGGAAGTGGATTAATTAGAAATCAGAAGAATCAAGACTGCAGCATTTTTTAGATCAGTCAGAACATTAACAAGAATTATAGCTAGCTGAGGAGGCTTGCTGTCACCCAAACTCCATTGAAAGCCTAGCAACTAATACAGGCGCGAAAAACGAATAATAACACCACTGGGTGGGGAATATAATCCACTTGAAGAGGTGAAAAATATTGAAATTTAACCATCCAAACAAGTGGTATATACACAATGCAGAATCTGTCCAGGAGAATGAAACACACTAACTTTTCTATGATTCTGAGATACAAACGGATCACCAAATCTCAATCAGACGACCAGACTTAGAAATAGTAAAAATAGATAAAATAAAAGAGACCAAGCCGAATAGTGGTCTGTCGAGCCGGCAGACCACAAAGTGAAAATAAAAGAGAATAAAATATCATTTCATAATCTAATAACTTGACCAATTCTCGAATAAATGTACTCACATTTTCCAAGTTCTCTTACAAAATGTAAAACTATAGAACATGAAGGTGACGGTGATAGCAATTGTGGTTGGAGCACTTGGGAAAATCAACAAATAATTAGTAAAAGGACTGGAAGACCTGGAAATGAGAAGACAAGTAGGGACCATCTAGACAACAACTAAGTTAAAATCGACCAGAATACTGATGAGATTTCTGGAGACTTGAGGAACTTGCTGTCAGTCAAACGTCGGTGAGAATCTTTCAGCTGACAATGGTGTGAAAAACTTTCAAAAGAGTTAAATGATAATAATGATAAATTCTCGTTCAAATAATCTCAAATTTAGATAAAGTGTTAAAAAACATTTCAAAATTGATAACTTTAGTGTTTAAATAGTATTTATTCTGGTGAATGGCATTTACTCATAAAATGAAAAATATGAATAAATAAACTTAAAATTTTCAGTTGGTTCTTTTCATAGTCTGAAAATTTGAGTACATTTGATCGAGAATTGGTCAAGTTATTAGATTACGAAATGATATAAGTCTTTCTAAAACACTCTGCATGCGCGCGTGCGCACACACACACACACACACACACACACACACACACACACATATATATATATATATATATATATATATATATATATATATATATATATATCCCTGAATGAGTTTATTTATTTATTTTACAGCCAAAGTATATTACATATCCTTATATATTCAAATAATATCCAAGAATTCCTTTGCTTATTAATAGTTGGTCTAATAAAATAATAAAACTCTCACGCCAACTTCTCTCTCAGCATTTCCCCAGCATATATATATATATATATATATATATATATATTTATATATATATATATATATATATATAATTTCAAAAGCTTCCTGTCGTCTTTTCTCCTAAATATTGACATACTACGCCGATGAAAGGAAATTATTCACTTATTTACTTTCTTAATCCTCATAGATATAAACAAACGACTTCACATAGACCGACCTAATTACCATTGCTTGTGGGTGCCAGCCGCCTGATTTTAATAGAATACTTGTATTTAAATAAAGAAAATAAAGGAAACTTATCCACTTCTCCATCATTCATGGCCTTTCCTTTCGGTTCAATTTGAACTAGAAACTCTCGTCTTTCTTGTTCGCGCCACAACATGGAGCTCAGTGTGATCTCAGCCGATCAACCGCTGTTTTGCACAAGTTTGTATCGAAGGATTCGAGCTTTTCACTATTTTTTTATGCTGATCTAACTCATTTACTTATTGACCTAATAATTAAACGTTATGGAGTCAGGTCGTTTTTTTATTCATTTTTTAACGATGCTGTCTGGAGATATTTTATTTCTTAGTAGCCGTGGATTTTTTGGGCTACTCCTTCTAGGGTGCAGTTTTCACTATGTGATCAGTTTAATATAAAGGTCCGTACGTTCGACTATAGGTATGTCCAAAAAGTGTGCATTTATCCACCCCCTTGCATGTGACTCAATGTCAGTTTTTAAACTGGTTTGAATTCAGAATATTACTTTGCCTTGACTGGTTGCTATAAAAAAAATTAAAAAACCAGTCTGCCCTATTATTCATCTCTAACAGAGTCGTTCGATCCATAGCTTTCTAAAAGCTCGTTTAGCTTGACATTTACTGTTCTCGAAAATCGAATCGGTAATTCGAGTTCAAATCCTAGTAAAAACCTGTTCTCATTTATGCTAATGCTCTAAGGAAAGAAATAAATCCATCTGTTCTCCTCCAAAATATAGCTAAATAATAGGGGATGCAGGGTTCTTTGCTTTTACAAAGCTATCAGTCAACAAGAAGGAAAACTAGCTTGAAAAATGACTTGGTGTCAGATCCTGCGAGTATCAGAGGAGTGGGTTAAATAAAAACATTCCCCGTGGTTATTGACACTTTATGTAGTACAAAAACATTTATGTAATAAATGTAATAGAAAAACACTTTGTGTAATACAAAAAAACATTTCCTGAGGTTACTGGCACTTTATGTATTACAAAAACATTCGTCAATGATTTTGCCCACAAGATGAGAAAGCAGACGTTGATGATTCAAGATATGCTTCATTATTATAGCGGCTCGAAAACAGGCGATAACCCAAGTCTCCACACTCTATATTGTCCATTTAGGATGTAGAATACACGATTGCACTTCAACAGTCACGTTAGAAATCCCCTTCACTTCATTGGCAATGACTCTCAACCACCTAATATCGAAACTGTTGTTCTGGATTTGGGGGAAAAACAGGGAGTATATCCGTGATGATATTACTCTCAGCTCCACTCTGACCTGGAGTAGTTATACATGTTAAGGTGTCATTAAAGGGTTAAACAGAATTATTTAATCATTTACTGTACAAGCCCCGTCGGCTTGGGTTGTGGAAAACACCTACTTCTCCTGTGCTGAGGAGTAAAACTTTACCAACGACTGACCTAGATATGATATTAAACGATCTGATGGTGAGGCTCTTGTGATGCAAGAGCTTTCATGAATGCCGAGTACCTCTTCTATGCCCTCGCTCCCAGGACCTCTCAGGCCCTTAGTGGTAGCAACTGATAGGGCCCTATTTAAGGGTCAAATAAAAAGCCTAATTACGTTAAACTTAATTGTTTGAAATAGAACTGTTTTTCATTGAAACAAATGAGTGAAAAATAATGACTTACTAGAACTGTTTGATCATTTAAATGCTTTTAAACAAATGACTGATGATAAAAATGTATCAACAAAACGTGTTTACAAATTATATATATATATATATATATATATATATATATATATATATATATATAAAGAAGATTTGGAATTGAATTACCTGCAATGGTTGATATACCTTAAACCCAATCAAACCAAACCATTTACTATACTTGAAACGATTTAACTATGTGCAAACAAAAGAATAATATTAAATAGAATTATTAGAGCTAGATAGCAATACTTGAAACCATTTAATGTCCTTGGTATGACATTAAACAGCATCTAATAGTTTGGAGTTTAGGGAAAGTGGAGTACTCTTCATTACCATAACGCTGAAGTCCACTCGAATTATCAGAGCTAAATTGTAATACTTGAAAGCATTTAACCGTGTGCAAACTGTAAATAACAATAATTCAAAGAATTTAAGCATTGAAGCAAATAAGGGAGCTCTAATTGATTTGAAATAAAAGTTAGCGTCAAAATATCAGGATTTGGTTGCCCAGTCGGCTAGGGGCTGCAGAATACACCGACTGCATCTCTGTAAAGGGGTAAGACCCCCTCCCGAATGAGTGTCCTGATTATGACACTAAACAATCTGATGGTGAGGTTCCAGTGATACTGGGGCATTGAGGAATGCGGAGTATCCCTTCATTACTTTTGCTCCCAGGTCCATTCTGGCCCGTAGTGGTAGCACCTGATTGGGCCCTATCTATGAGTTAAATAGAACTAAAGGCACACTTATGCTGAACTGAGTTGTTTGAATTAGAACTCTTTGACTAAACTGAATAGCTTGAAATAGAAATGTTTTTGACAAATAAACTGTGTACTTACATTTAAACTGCGTTCTTAAGCTAAACTGAATTGTTTTAAATGGAACTGTTTTTGACATTGAAACCCTACTTACACTAAACTGAAATGTTATATATAGAACTGTTTTGATATTTAACTGTGTGTAAACAACATTAGCTGAATTAGTATTGTTTGAATAAACTAAGTAGCTTAAAATAAAAATGTTTTGTCAATTAAACTGTGTACTCATGCTAAACTGAATTGTTTGAAATAGAACTGACTATTTTTATAATTAAGGGTTGTCGAACTATTGTTTTCATCTTTATTGTTATTTCCACAACGTTTCAGACTTCGAATTACGTCCTTTATTGAATCCACGTTGTGGAAATAACAATAAAGATGAAGATAATAGTCCGAAAACCCTTAATGATAAAAATCAGCAAGCTTCGTCTCAAAAATTTAGACAACTAACTGACTATTTGCATAAAAATGGATTAGCCAATAAATAACCTACAAAGGTTGATATGCAATAAAATCCAACCAACCAACCGGGATTTGGTATCAAATAACAATCAAGTGTTGGTATGCCATTAGACCATATAACCTAATTTTAGTATATGAGTTTTACATAATTTAGTACAACGAGAAAAATATGAGGCTCCCAGTGAAAATTGAACTCACTTACAATGGCTCGGTTAAAGGTGCCATTGGTCAAATAGTTATAGTCGTATAAAATAGACCTGAGAAACCATAATGAAATTATAAGCATGCTTGATTAGCAGAACATCGTTCGTGAGTTCGATTCACATGGGTGCCCCACGCTTCCGGTCTTGTGTCACAGCTACGCTGTGGCGCAATTAATTTTTCAGGACTAGCTTGAATAGTATTTTTAACAGGTAATAATGAGGGAGACGAGACTTCTAAATCTATTTTTCCACTCTCACTTCTTTCTTTCTTTCTTTCTTTCCATTAGTCTTCTCCCTTTTCTTAGTAACTTCGTGTAATTTCTCTGTTCTTCAATTTCTCTTTCCATCTAAATCATTCTCTTTCAGCTTTTTTTTCCCCTTCTTTTTCTTTCTTTGCAAATTTTTTTTTCTTTCTTTCCTTTTTTATTTCATTTTTCTGAGCATTGAAGGAAAAGGAAATCGAAAAAGATAGAAAGTACACGATGCGAAAGAGAAAAGTGAGGAGACGAAAATAGAAAGAAAGAAAGAAACAAACAAACAAACAAACAAACAAACAAACAAATAAACAAACAAAGAAGTGCAAAAAGTAAGTAAGAAAGAAAGAAAGAAAGAAAGAAAGAAAGAAAGAAGCAAGCAAATAAACAAAAATTGAGATAAGAAAAAGGAAAAAAAAAAGAAAACTAAAATGAAAGAAAAAGAAAAAAAAAGAAAGGAAAAGCGTGAAAAGAATAGTGCGAAAAAAGAATAAAACTAAAAAAAAAAACCACAAAAAAACAGAAATAACTCGAGGGAAAATACAGTGGTATAGAAAGAAAGAAACAAACAAAACAAACAACCAAACAAACAAAAGTATGGTAAAAAAAAGAAAGAAAAAAAGAGGGGGAAAAGAAGAAAACAGGAGAAAGAATAAAAAGAAAAAAAAGAAGTGTGGTAAAAAGAACGAGCCTCTTTGTTTGTTTCTTTTCTTTAGTCTTCTTCCTTCTCTCTGTCAAATCGTGTTATTTCTATATTTTTCAATTCTGTAATTTTGGCTTATTTCAAATTAGGAGTTCGATCTTTGCAAGAGGTACATTATTATCACTTCATTTGCTTTTTACATAACAGTTTAAATTAAGTAAACGGATATATATATATATATATATATATATATATATATATATATATATATATATATATATATATTGGTTTGGTTGGTTGGTCGGTTGGTTGGAGTGTTGGTTGGGGTTTATGGCATAACAACTTTTGTAGGATATTTAACGCTGAATCCATTTTTATACAAATAATCAGTTGTTTTTCAAACTATTCATTTTACATGAATACGCAGTTTGATTGTCAGAAACATTTCTATTTCAATCTATTCAGTTTAGTCACACAATCCAGTTTAAACAGTTCACTTTATCTTCAATCTCAAAAAGAGGTCTATTTCAAGCAATTCAGCTTTGCATAAGTAAGCTGTTTCAATGTCAAAACAGTTCTATTTCAAGTAGTTCAGTTTAGCATAACTACGCAGTTTAGGAGTCAAAATAGTTCTATTTCTGGTAATTCAGTTTAAATGCAAAAACAGTAAACTCTCGAAACTACAGTTCAATTCTATTTGACCCATAGGGAGTACCCTATCAAGTGTTACCACTCCGGGCCAGAGTGGACCTGAAAGCGATGGCAATAAAGGGGTACTCTGCATTCCCCAAAGCTCCAACAATACTGGAATCTCACCATCAGATTGTTTAGTGTCATAATCAGGACACTCGTTGCAGCGGGGGGGGGGTTCTTACCACTTTGCAGCGGCTCAGTCGTTGTATTCTACAGCCCTGGCCGACTGGGCACATATAAACAATCATAATTTTCTTTTTAAAAAAGTGTGAATGAATTCATGCAATTTAATTCTTTTTTCAAATTATTGAAACATGCGCTTCAAGTGGGAATACAAAAATTAGCCTCCGGGGTACAATGGCGTCTGAGGTTTGACGTCAAACATATGGTTAGTATTTCCCGAAACGGCTATATCACAGTTACGGCGAGGAGCAGAAAAATGAAGCCGGTGGCTAGAGATCGTGGCAATATTGAAATTGTGCATTTATTCATTTATTAGTTTGTTTTTTGTTTTCGTTTTTTTTTTTTTTTTTTTTTTTTTCACTATTGGAGTTGGTAGTAGTTGGTTTCGTACGAAGGGTAGTGAAGAATGTTTTGTTGTTTTAATAGTGGAAATTGAATGCCATATTTATTTTTGTTGTTGTTGTTGGTGGTGGTGGTGTTAGTAGTGTGGGTGGGAGAGTGATGGTGGTGTTGTTGGTGGTTATTTAATTTATTTCCTTGTATTTTTTAAACTTTTGTACGCGTGGCGTATGCCATTTGCTTGCCCGGCAAAAGTTAAAGTATCAATTCCCTACAGTATCGCAGATTTTATACACACACACACACACACACACACATATATATATATATATATATATATATATATATGTATACTGAATAGAAGAAAAAAGACGTTTCTTAGACTGCTATTTCATTAAAAGAAATGACGTCAGCGTTTATGACTAGGGGGCAGGGGGAGGGGGCAGATTCTTTTCATTCTTTTTCAGAATGTTTCTCTCGCAACACGGCGGTAGGTGGGTAGCGAAAATCATTTCGAAAATTGAGCCTAGTTAGACACAAGGTCAGAAGTATAGAACACCGAGTGAGAATCGAACTCACCGCTAGTGATCTATAAACTGAGCTCAGGGACCACTACATCTCACAAAGTGCCCCACAGATTAAAAAAAAGATACATATTGATTTTAGATTGTGCCCGTTGTGTAATGGTTGTCGGTGTTGGAAATGGACATGACGACACGTGTTCAAATCCTGAATGAGGCTGATTGCTTTTCGCATAGCTCTAATACCCTAGGGAAAGGCATGAATCTAACTAATCCCTCTCCAGCTAGGAGTAAATAGATGGTTTGATTTGTTTTGGTTGGTTTTATGGCATATCAACATCTGTAGGTTATTTAACGCCAAATCCATTTTTATGTAAATAATCAGTTCTATTTCAAACAATTCAGTTTAGCATAAGTACACAGTTTAATTGTCAAAAACATTTCCATTTCAAACTATTCAATCAGTTATATGTAACAATTCAGTTAAGTCTAAATACAGTTTTAATGTCAAAAAACAGTACTATTTCAAATAATTCAGTGAAGCATAAGCACGCAGTTTAAATGTAAGTACGGTTTAATTGTCAAAAACATTTTTATTTCAAGCTGTTCAGTTTAATCAAGCAATTCCGTTTAGCATATGTATGCCGTTAGTTCTTTTTAACCCATAGATAGGGTCCTACCAGGTGCTACCACTCCGGACCAGAGTGGACCTGGGAGCGATGGCAATGAAGGGGTATTCCGCATTCCCCAAAGCTCCAGCATTGCTGGAACCTCACCATCAGATTGTTTAGTGTCATATCTAGGACACTCATTTCAGTCAGTCTATTCTACAGGCCCAGCCGACTGTGCGAGTAAATAGAAGGGCAGACTACGTATTTTAGCCTTGGTTAAGCAACTACTCTATTACCGGCTCATTGCCAAGAGGGTAGAGTGTTCGTCAATGGTCCAGGACTGGCGTTCAATCCCAGGTCGCGTCATACGAAAGACTTTAAAAATGGTATTTGATGCCTGCTTAACACTCAACAATATAAGGTATGTATCAAGGCTAAAGTGGAGCAATCCTGGGAAAGGAGTAGCGCCTTCCATAACATCTCGGTGTTGTAGTAATTGAAAAGGGTGTCTTCTGGTCACCCTCGACAAAGGTCGCCAGGGTGGAACGCTAAACTTGTCGTCCTAAATAAAACAACACTACAGCTTTATTTTAAAACTTTTGAAAAAATCAATTTAGGTAACTTGATTATGTAGTAGACCTGACATCTATTCAATGTAGCCGCCTTGAACCTCAGTCACCGCCTCGATACGGATCGGAAACTGGGAGCATGCCTTTTTCACAAGCGCCGGTGGGAGCTCGGTGAATACTCGCCGGATGGCGGCGAACAGGCTGGCTTTGGTGTTGTGGGAGGTCATGTTGTTGATGTATGACCAAACGAAGTAGTCCAGCGGGTTCAGGTCAGGGGAGGAGGGGGAAGTGAGAGAAAGGTGCAAAGTCGTAGCACTCCTTCTGAAGCCAAGCCTGGGTCTATTTGGACTTGTGGGCCGGCGCCAAGTCCTGCCGCCACACCCAGGGTCTGCAACCGGCCAGCTCATTGCACCAAGGGATCACCACACTCTTCAGCACATCCAGGTACACTTTGATGTTGACTTTCAAGCCGACTTCGAAGATGTGAGGTGGCATGATGTGGCCCTCACTTGAAACGACGCCAAAGACGATAACCGTAGCTGGAAACTTTGTTTTCATCACTCTGGGCACGTCCCTGTTATATGTGGCAATCTACGTATTTGCTGGCAATGGTCCAGTTGTCATAAAATGGATCGGTAGAGAGCATGAGTTGTACAGCGGTGCATCTCCGATCTCGCTCGTTGAACATTGTGTCACTATCAGATATGATAGAAGGCTCCTATCGCTCTTGGGATTTGTACACAACTGGCCAACTAGTAGATGGTCTGCAACAAAAAAAGAAAAGCGGTTTTCATTAAACGGAAATGGAATCATGTCGTCTTTTCTAGGGCGACAATTTTTTCGTTCCACTCTGTAGAAGGCTCCTATCGCTCTTGTGATTTGTACACAACTGGCCAACAAATAGATGGTCTGCAACAAAAAAAGAAAATCGGTTTTCATTAATCGGAAATGGAATCATGTCGTCTTTTTTAGGGCGACAATTTTATCGTTAAACCCTGTAGAAGGCTCCTATCGCTCTTGGGATTTGTACACAACTGGCCAACTAATAGATGGTCTGCAACAAAAAAAGAAAATCGGTTTTCATTAATCGGAAATGGAATCATGTCGTCTTTTCTAGGGCGACAATTTTATCGTTCCACCCTGGAGAAGGCTTCTATCGCTCTTGGGATTTGTACACAACTGGCCAACTAATAGATGGTCTGCAACAAAAAAAGAAAATCGGTTTTCATTAATCGGAAATTGAATCTTGTCGTCTTTTTTAGGGCGACAATTTTATCGTTCAACCCTTTACTATGAGAAGGTAAACTCCACATAAATTTGACCTTGTCTCATTACCTTTTTATGCGAAGAGGTTAGAAAATAAATATGTGGAGATTTTAAGGGATAAGCCCACGTGATCATGCGCTAAAACATTTTAAGATTCGTGGTTTCCGGATTGTATTCACTGAAGCGTTACACTATTTCCTCCTTAACCACAATTATTTTGTGAAGTAAACAGTTGCGCCTCCGAAAATCAAATTGACAAGAACCAAGCTCAGTTTCTTTTCTTCCTTTTTATATCTTTTCCGAAGTGAATAACATTGCTGCCACGTTCGGCACAAATCTAGAAAAACAGATACTACACACTGCTCCTTCATTTAAATAAAATTACCCGGTCTTCACAACCAGTGATATAGACGTATAAAACAACTTTTGCCTGTCATTGATTTTAATTATTATTTTCACTCCACGTGAGTTTTGTTTTTACATCTCTTTTAACTGGTCTAAGTGACAGCAAGTCTCCTCAGTTCTCCTGAACTCTTCTAAGCTAATCTTAATAGTGCTGTGATCTATATGAACCTGATTCTTTCTTTTATAATTAGTTCTTCCATTTTCCAGGATTTGAGGACTGTTCAAGGGCATTAACTGTAGTTGGTATCACAATCTCTTTCATATTCCATAGATTTATCTACTCTCTGGCAAGATCTTAGTCTCCTTTTATATTTTTGTTTACTTTACTTTTAACTCGATGATCTGCCGACACCACAAAAACCACTAGACGACGAGTTATTTTCTTCCTGCCAAGAAGTACGAGGTCTGGTGTTCTGACTGGGATTCGGTAATCTATTTGTATCTCTAAGTTCCAGAGAATGATATACCTCTCATTTTCTCTGAGAGATTCTGGTCTGTACATAGACCATTTGGGATCTTGCAAGTTCAATTCTCTTGCACATTACCGGTAGATAACCCTTCCTACCCAGTCACTCTTACTTACTGCATTCATTCATGGTACTCTACTCTCTGTAACCACATCTCCTCCAACAATTTTAGCCAAGTCGGCAGGGGCTGAAGAATACATCGATTGCATCTCTGCAGAAGAGTAAATCCAGGACATTCGTTATAGTGGATAACAAGCATCCTGAATATCACAAAAAAACATCTGATGTTAAGGCTCCTGTCCTTTGGGGAATTTTGAGTACCCCTTCATTGCCGTCGCTCCCAGGTTTACTCTGATCTGGAATGATAACACCTGATAGATTCCTATCTATCGGTCAAATAGAACTATTTTACATTTAACTATATGTAAACAATTGACTTGTGAACTTAAATTGCTAGAAATAGAACTGTTTAATCTCTTAACTGTTCGAAAAAAAAAATGACTGATGTTTAATTGAATCTTTATTGATGCATAGCATACTTCAACATTTTTAACTGTGTGCCTACATTGAAATACTGAAAAAATCACTTCGCTGTGTCCAAACAAATGATTAATATTGAATAGGATTATTCGTGTTAGATAGCAATAACTAAAACCATTTAACTGCTTAGATACAACAGAAATTCAAAATAATTTGTTCTAACTCATTTAAAAATGAAATTAATAACAAACTATCCAATTCCAATTCACATCTTTATATCCATTTAAATGTGAGCCAATAAATGACCGATATTAAATTGTTACTTAAAACCACTGAACTTAGTGCAAACAAATAATTAATAATTAACAGAATTATTCGTATTACATAGAAATACTTGAAACCTTTTAACTGTGTGCAAAAAGAGCTCAGCTTCGTTTAAAAATGTTGTCAACAAAATGTGATACAAATCGTTTGATATATATAAAGAAGACTTGGCATTAAATAACCTAAAATGGTTGAAAAAAACTCAACTAAACCAAAGCGTCTACATTCAATATATATGTTTAAAGAGAATTTGACATTAAATTACCTAGGCTCTCGATCATATGGAAATCAGACCTAACCGATAAAATGAAACACAGTTTCTTCCAGGCAGCGGTTGTATCGATACTGCTATATGGATGCACTACATGGACGCTAACTAAACGGCTGGAGAAGAAACTAGACGGAAATTACACAAGAATGTTGAGAGCAGTATTGAACAAGCCCTGGCGACAACACCCCACGAGACACCAACTATACGGACACTTGCCCCCCCCCCCATCACGAAAACTATACAAGTAAGACGAACCAGACACTGCTGGAGAAGCAAGGACGAACTCATAAGTGATGTACTCCTATGGACCCCCACATATGGCCGTGCAAAAGCAGGACAACCAGCTCGAACTTACATACAGTAACTATGAGAGGACACAGGATGTAACCCTGAAGACCTGCCGGAGGCGATGAACGATAGGGAGAAGTGGCGAGAGAGGGTCAGGGATATTCGTGCTGGCGGCACGACATGATGATGATGATGATGAGTTTATATGCCATAAAATTCAGCCAATCCAAACAAAACCAATTCATTTAATTCTTTTGCATGATATCAATTTTTGCTTTTATAAATTGGACCGTATGTTATTTTTAGCAAGTCTTTTACAATTTACAGATTTCCCTTTTACAATTACTTCCAGGCGATCTCGTGTCCTCATTTTGTGGTGGGGTGTCCTCGTGGTGTAATGGTTAAAGCTATGACTGCAGAATCATAGTACGCGAGTTCGTACTCGAATCGCGCTATTACGTTCACTTTCTGGCAAATACCCTTGGGAAAGGTATGAACCCCCTTATCCTCCCAGCTATGGGTTGAATAGTACCACTACTGTTCTTCTCGAGAATGGCTTTGGCATTAAATAACCTAAAAAGAGTTGATATGCCATTAAACAAAGAAACCAAACCAAACCAAACCAATCATTTTGTGGTTATTTATAATGTCTTATCTAAGTTGTGGCACAAGGCCAGAACTATGGAGGTCCCTGTGAGAATCAAAATGTCTGCTAATGTAGCTTATAACCATGACACAAATGTGAGGTGACCATGTTAGCAATTAGAAACCGCAAGGTAATTCCTAAAACAAAAGTTGAAAGTTCTTGTCATTATGATCACACACAGGTGGTACGTAAATTCAATTAGTCACACACACATACACGCACACATGCATACTCAAACATATGTATATCGCGATTACTCTATGTTAATTGGACGACTAGTTACACACTTTGTGGATTTTGGTTAGGTTTGGTTTCTTTGCTTAATGACATATCAAACTTTGTAGGTTATTTAATGCCTAAGCCATCCTTCCAGAAGAACAGTAGTGGTACTATTTAACCCATAGCTTGGATGATAAGGAGGTTCATACCTTTCCCAAGGGTATTTGTCAGAAAGTGAACATAATAGCACGACTGGAATTCGAACTCGCTTACTACGATTCCGCAGTCTACTGCTTTAACCATTACACCACGAGGACACCCCCGTGGATTTGGGATGCCATCTAGAAAATTTGCCAAGATGAGATGAATGGCAAGAAAGAGTCAAAGGAAATGCCTTGATGAAATGATAATAATCAGAATCAGAGTCAGAGAGACAGACAGACAGACAGACAGAAAGACAGAATACCTGTTAGGGTACCGTCTACGACATTAAATTGATCTGTTTGAAGTTATTTGTATTAGATAGGAATACTTGAACCAGACAACTGCACAAATTATCAGAATTACATGACCGATAAAATGAAACGCAGTTTCTTCCAAGCAGCGGTTGTGTCGATTCTGCTGTATGGATGCACCACGTGGACGCTAATAAAACGGCTGGAGAAGAAGCTAGACGGCAATTACACAAGAATGTTGCGAGCAATATTCTACAAGTCCTGACGGCAACACCCCACGAAGCACCATCTATACGGCCACTTGCCTCTCATCACGTAAACTATCCAAGCAAGACGAACCAGACTTGCAGGACACAACTGAAGAAGCAGGGATGAGCTCATAAGTGATGTACTCCTATGGACCCCCACATATGGCCGTGCAAAAGCAGGACGACCAGCTCGAACTTACATACAGCAACTATGTGAGGACACAGGATGTAACCCTGAAGACCTGCCAGAGGCGATGAACGATAGGGAGAAGTGGCGAGAGAGTGTCAGGGATATCCGTGCTAGCGGCATGACATGATGATGACAGTAAACTATAAGAATAATAACTCAAAACCATATAATTGATTGAAAAAAGAATGACTTTGGTATTGAATAAGTTGCTAAGGGTTGACATGACGTAAAATTAATGAAACGATTATGTATGTATGTATGATTTTTATTTCTGAGTCCATAGCAGCTGTTCATGTTTAATACAATCTTTTCATTTTAATTTAACATTATTCCTATCGTTTTTTTTTTTTTTTACTCCAGTGTTAGGTAATTTTCAATTTTACTTTGGATTTCTTACAAGCCTTTACCAGGTCTTTACCCAAGCGCTTGGGTAAGGTAAAGTGGTGATAATATTCATTCAATGTATTCATATATTTTGTTGCCTGTTTTGGGTGTTATCATAATAATCACATTGATAGTAGAGTCCTAAGGAAAAGGTTGCCCAGTCGGCTGGGACTGCAGAATACAACGATTGCTTCTCTGCGGAGGGGTAAGAGTCTCCAACGAGTGTCCTGGATATTACACTAAACAATCTGATGGTGAGCTTCCAGTGTATGCTGGAGCTTTGAGAAATGCGGAGTACCCTTTATTGCCATCGCTCCCTGGTATACTCTGGCCTGGAGTAGTAACACTTGATTAGGTCATATCTATTAGTCAAATATAACTAAACTGTGTACTTATGCTAAATTGAATTGTTTGAAATAGAACTATTTTTCACATTTTACTGTTTGTAAACGAAAAGTATACTTATACTTAACTGAATTGGTTTAAATTTAGTTCAGCGTTAAATGGCCCGAAAAGGTTTATGCACTGTAAAACCAACCAACCAAACAAAAAAAACAAACGAACTAAGGAGAGGAGTGGTTCCGCAACGTACAATTACAACAACTACTATAACTACTGTTTGATTTTCTCGGTAATGGTCTTTCAAATATATGAGTGACAACATATCTTCTTAGCATTCATGCTGAGTAGTCTTCTTAGCATTCATGCTGAGCTTCACAGGGTCTCAGTGACATAATGACTAAAGAGAAGGATATATATTTGTCCGTGCCTCCCACCAGACAGGACTTGACACAAGGTCATGACACAAGGAGTATTAGGAAATAGGGAGGTCGGACACAAGCCAAGATTATGCCCTTCTGGTCTTTGTTGTCATAGAATCACTTAGAGCAATGGGAGCCAGAAGACCTTGCGGGGACTTGGACTCGCTAAGTGCAATGTAAATACAGGCACGTATGTCTATTCATAGCTTAAGCTAAACCCGGAGATCTAGTGCTATCCTGTTCTGTCAGTAACGTCATCGCCCACCTGCTGGTTGGCCAGCCGAAGTTGGGGGACTATCTGCCTTGAATTTGTCATTGACCTTGATCACCATCCAGCACGAATGCCAGATGGCCCGGTTAAAAAGCCAGGAGCTGCGAGCACGAGTGCTCCGCACAGCTGGACTGCGTAATCGTTGTAAGCAACCTATTCAGTTCCTTTTCGGAATAATACCTGGGGGAAAAGTATAGGCGCCTTCATTCCCACGAGCTACAGGTTGGATAGTATAACTATTTGTATTTTACAAGGATGGCTTTGGCATTAGATAACTCACGAAGGTTGATATATCTTTAAAATCATTAGAAACCAAACCACGATTGTCACAGTAATGTGGATGGTCTCTTCTTAATCCTTTCCAGCGCTCTTATTAGTACTGGAATAACGGCTGCGTTTAGATATCACAATCTTCTAATTTATATTTCTAGGCCCTTGTCGTATTTTAAGGATTAATCAAATTCTTTTGCAAAAATTCGTATAAAATTCTGGGAGATCTTTCGATACAAACAAATAACAATTTCCGACTAGACGTAGTTTAAATCAAAAAGTTGTCATATTGTTGGTTTTTGCTTTCTAGCAGAGCGTAAAATAAAAGGAAGCGAGATACCTGGACTCTGTCAGCGAAATGCATAAGTTGTGCAACAATAGCCGACCACAAAGGGAACATCTAAGAGGGCAAACTCTTGGACAAATATCTGCAAATTACCAGAAACATTAAAAAGACATGATGGTGACAGTGATACCAATCATAATAAGAGCCCTTTGAACAGTTTACAAGAACCTGGAAACGAGAATGGTTGAACTGGAGGGTCAGAGGAAGAATCAAGATTATCCAAAGTACAACTATCTATGATTATCAGCTTGGATACTTAGAAGAGTTCTTTAAATCTGAGGAAAATGGCTGTTGCTCGGACTTCAGTGGAAAAACTGCCAGTTAGTGCTGGTATGAAAAACTCGGAGGGATTAAAATCAAATAATATAATTAATTTTTTAAAGTTTGTTTAAAAAGCAGTCAATGCTTAAAAACATAAAATGAAAAAAATAGATCAATAAAAACTAAAAAAACAAAATCAAAAAATGCTTGACACTTTTTTTACGTGTAACATCAAACATTTGATGTTCATTATTACATTTGAATCGGCAGAAACAATTATTACTGAGTTGTTGCGCGCATGCGCACACACATGCACTCATAAACACACACACACTCACTCTCTCTCCCTCTCTTACCTACACACCGAGTCTCAGTTTCACTCTCTGTCTCTCTCATTCATTTTCTCTCTCACACATGATCTTTTTCTTTCTCTCTCTCTCTCTCTCTCTCTCTCTCTCTCTCTCTCTCTCTCTCGAACACTTTCTCTTACATACACCCACTCCCTCTCTCTCTTTCTTTCTCTCTCTCACTTTCTCTCTCTGACACACACACAAACACACACACATACACACACATTCTCTCTATATATTTCTTTTTCCGAAAGACACAGAATCTTCTGCCACTTCAAACACATGCACACACATACACACACACACACACACACACACTTTTTCTTTCTTTCTCTCTCTCTCTCTTTCCCTCTCTCCCCTTCTTGCAGACACATACACACTATCTCACTTTTTCTCTCACACACGCTCTTTTTCTTTCTTTTTCATCTCTATTTCTTCCTCTATCTCTGTTTTACACACACACTCTCTCCCTCTCCCTCTCTCTTACAAAGATACACACACACTCTCTTTCACTTACTGTCTTTTTCTTTCTCTCTCTCTCTGATTCTCTCTCGCTCTACACACACACACACAGACGCCGTCTCAAATTCTCTCTCCTTCTCCCTCTCTCTCTCACACACACACTCATATATAATAATCTATATTTTTATATATGTTACTGTTACTCTGAAACATTTACAGATTGTATCAATATGTTTATAAGGGTAAGAGCAAGAAAATGAAAATGAAACAATTTCTTGACAGTAATAATGTGGGGTCTGTGAAACACTCACTACAATCATTGTGATTTTTTACGGAAAATTATTGTTAAATGATAAACCTACATAGTTTCATTTAGTTTATTTATTTATCTGGAATTAATTTTAAGTTCTGTATTGAAGAAGCAATTCCACCTCAAACTTAAATAACACCAAAGTTGGTGTTTAAGCTGATTGTTATGACGTATACTATACAAATGATCTGTATGGGTGTGCATGTATGCATATTTTACAGATGTGAATAAGGCATAACCGATTTTCTCAAAATTCGGCATACAACTTTAGGTGATTTTTTTAACATCTTCTTAGAAACAAACCTTGTAAACTATTTCATAATAGTTTTTAAGGAGTAAAAAAACCCAAATTCACCTGACAGTTCTCGCAGCATAGTGAATAACATAGTAGACTGCAGCCTTGGCTGAAGCAAGTTCGAACTTCTGTATAATAATGGCCGAGGGATTTTGTTTTATGCCTTTAGGTTTAGTTAGGCTGAGAACCGTTCGGCTCAGTGCATGGGTTACTTAGGTTTAACATTAACGCAGGTCTTCAGGCGCGTGCGCGGAACGAACTTGTCACTCAGAGATGTCACAATAGCCCAGATAGGAAACGGGGCTACAGGGTGCGGGTGATGTCACGCACCAGAGGCACGCGGAGGATTTTGGGGATTTTGAAAAAGTCAGTTGAGTTGAGAACTAGACACCGAACAAGAAGGATCGACTTTCGCTTAATCGCCGAGGCCTTGGGCAAGTGCCGCACGAGATGGGGGGGGGCAGATGGAAAAGCAAGAATAGAAAGAATGTGTATCTCTCTCCTTATGTCGAAGGTAATAAAAAGTTTCGTACCTGAACTAAGAAGTCGTAAGTGTTTTTCGTGTTTCGAGATTCCTATGTTCTAAATTTATATGTTGTATATATGAACATTATGAACGTTTTGTGTACCGGTATGAATATGTCCATTTCACATACCCATATCTGGCTATGGTACACTTCCAGTTGTTCTATGACGTTCACTTTCTATGACGTTCACTTTCAGACAAATACCAGTGGGAAAGGCATGACACTCCTTATATCTAAGGTACGTGGTAAATAGTATCACTAAATAGTATCACTACTGTTTTTATACTGGTACGACTTTCGTATTAAATAACCTATGAAGGTTGATATGCCATTGGAAATAATGGGAAATTACTATTAAATGTTTACTACCTAAATATTTTTTTCCTTATTTGATCAATTTTGATTTTTTCAATCCAAACATAAAATATTTTTAATTCTATTGTCACATCTTTTTTACATTTATTTCGAAGAAATATTGGACAAAATTCCATAATGCATTTTTGCAAGAAATGATAATGGAAAATTTCACTCTTAAGCGGTTGGAGGTTTAGAAAGCTGACATGCAGAGTTTGAATAACCCAACTGCTTTCTCTAATCAAATCAAACGGGAATTTTTTCAAGCAGTAGTCGTCTTGTTGTATAGAGGGAGAAGAAAAAACACAACACTTCAGTATAAAGATATAATCTGCTTCTTTCCTTTTTCCTTTGAATTACGAAATGCACGAAATAGTTGAGTGAAGGAGAGAGGTCGAGGAACGGCTAAGATATACACAAAGAGGGAGATGTGGAATCTTCAGTGAACTGCTTCTTCGTCTTATTTCACGGCACTGGTACTGAACCGACTGAAAACATCTAATCATCTCAGATTCTATACGTTTTTCAACTTCAGAGCTTTCGCAAGGCTCTCCTTTTTCTTTCAGCTGGAATCATACCCGCTTTTAACTTTTGCGAGCCTGTTTCTTAAGATTTTTTCTACTTTCACGAACCTGTTTTTTCACAATTCTCTGCTTCGGGTGTCAAGAATTATCGCAAAGCATTCAATTATCTTAGTGTACTTTTTTAAACTAGACTCATGCATCCTAGACCTCTCTCAACATTGGGCCGTCTGGTACAAGGGCTGCACCCAAAGCGGCATGATGTCTAGCGATTCTTCTGTCGGTTCCTTCGTTCTCCTGCGTTCTCCCTTAGGTAAAAATTCTTCAGTGGTAATATGATTTTCTAGATGCCCACGCAATCATCGTGGTCACACTTCCTTCCAGCATGGCACCCATGCAATTTACGTGACTTTTAACCGTGTTTTGTTTACTTTAAGACACGGGCACATATCCTGTTTTCCACCTTAGTAATTTCCGTGGCCTGTCAAAGAAATCTTCTTTCTGTCACTATTCATCAGTCCCAGTACTTCTGTATTGTTACACTAACAGAAATCAAATGAAATGCAGGTAGGAAAAGCTTTACGGGTACTACACAAGAGTTCTATGTGCTGTTTTGAACGAGTCCCGAATGCAACACCCTACATAACAACAGCTGTACGGCTACTTACGTCCTATCTTACAAACACCCCAAGTCAGACTTGCAAAGCACTGGTGGAGAATTAATAGCAAAATGATAAGTGATGTTCTTCTATGGAATCCTCCAAACCTGCCAGCGTTGGCCGAACAGCAAAAAATTACTTATATTATCTCTGTGCTGACACAGGATTTAGTGTAGAGAACCTGCCAGGAGTGATGAACGAATTGTGATAAATGGATAGAGAGAGAGAGAGAATGAGAGAGACAGACAGAGAGAAGGGGGAAAGAGACTGTGCTATTAGCATGATGATGATGAATGTTGTAATTCAATCTTGTTATATAGGATGCTATGAATGTTGTTATTCCCTCCCCCATGCAACACTGGGTTACAAAAATGACAAATAGGGACTGATGGCGAAAAAGAGTCAAGGGACTCAGTACTGAGCGTATGACTTGATGATGAAGTCTTCCACAATAAAAAAAATAGACGCAAGTTACTTCTATCCACGTATTTTTAACCCAAACCCTATGCTACAGGGAGTATGTGACACAAGGTCAATTTTCCAGCAAAATAATGCTTGTTTTAATTCATAGTTTTGCTCTTCTTGGACTGATTGCCCGACCAAGTTTTTTAAAGAAAAAACAGTGTTCCCTATTATTTAAACAGTCATGGTTGTAGAACAGATGGTTTCATGCCTTTCCTAAGGTCATTTGAAATACTTCGTTAAGGAATTGAAATCGGGTTGCCGGGTCAGTTGCCTCTAAATGATTACAAAACAAGAGAAAGAAGAAAGTTTTAATCTATATTCTCTGATGTAACGTATTTAGCAACCTCTCAGCATGGTCAGGGTGTGACTAAGGTCAATTTTTTAAGCGGCTTGAAGCGAATTTGAATAAAGATTTTTTGACTCTCTCTCTCTCTCTCTCTCTCTCTCTCTTTCTCTCGTCATCCATCACTATTGGTATGTCCTGTACACTGCCAACCCAGTCAGCTGGGCCTGTAGAATACGCCATCTGCATCTGTTTAGAAGGCTAAGACCCCCCACCAACAAGTGTCCTAAATATGATTCTAATCAATCTGATGGTGAGGCTCCCGTAATGCTGGAGCTTTGGGGAATCCGGAGTACCCCCACATTGCCATTGCTCTCAGGTACACTCTTACTTGGAGTGGTAGCACCTTACTGGGTTCTATCTATTGGTCAAATAGAACTGTTTGATCATTGAATGGTGTGTAAACAAATGACTGATGTTTGATTGAATTGTTAGTGATACATATCGCAAATTTAAACCATTTAACTTTGTTGTCTTCTTCTAAATTGAATTGTTAGAAATAGAACTGTTTGATGATTTAAGTGTATGCATATAAAAAATGGGTTTACAATATTTCTAATACATATGTAAAAACTGGAGTTGACATTAAATAACCAATAGTGGTTGATATGTCATAAAACCAAACCGAGCAGTCTGCACGGGCAGTATTTGACACAAGGTTAATTTTCTAGTATTCCTGGATTTCGTTCACCTAAACCGTTTGCCATACCTTGATGAAAAAGTTCAGTAATCTCTACTATTTACTTATAGCTACAAGGATAATATTTGGATTCATGCCTTTTCCAAGATTATTAGTGCTATGCAAAATGTTAGCGGTCATATCTAGGATTTGAACTCGAGTTAGCGGGTCCATTTCTCAAAACCCCTTTAGTCGACTCAGTGTTCTCATCTTGGTTGCAATTTAAGTCAAAAGGTTTTGATCTTGCTCAGAGAGAAAAGCTGTAGAAAATAAAGAGAAAGTAGATATTAACCCAACTCATATGGCACGTGTGATATTTAACACAAGGTCCATTTTCAAGCGGCGCCAAGATGGTTTGAAAAGAAATTTTTGCTGCGAAATTAATTGCTCAACGAAGTAATGTCGAATAGAATTATTTGTGTCAAATAGCAACACTAGAAAACCTTTAACTGAATGACTAACTTGAATTATTGGTATAACATAGCAATTCTTGGAACCATTTAACTGAATCCAAATAAAACTATTAAGGTGGATTACTTGAAACAGTTGTGAGAAAAATTTGAATAAATGGTATCACATAGCAATAATTAGAATAATCTAAGTGCAAATGAAAGGATAATGTCAAATAGAATTTGTGGTGTTGAATAGCAGTACTTGAAGCCATTTGCCTGTGTGAAAATAATAGCAATACTTAATTGTGTTAGATTTGGTGCTATATAATGACTGTTGCAATGGATTTTGGGTTCGTTCCTGGTGACGCCGTGTGCTTTGACAAGCTGTCACGTTGTGATTAGTAAACAGGGGGATGGCAGTGTGCTAGGGTTGGCCAGTCGAGCAGGTGTGTAACCGGAGGGAGACCACGTGATATAAGAACCACACGGTCAGATTTAGACAGTTATTTAAGTGGTTATTTAATGCAAAATCCTTTTTATACATATGATTTTCAAATAGGCTACTTTTTTAAACAATCAAGAACTCATTTGTTTGCACACTGTTAAAATAGGTTTGTTTGTTTGTTTGTTTGTTTGGGTTTTATGGCATATCAACCTTTGTAAGTTATTTAAAACCAAATCCATTTTTATACAAATAAACAGTACTATTTCAAACAAATCAGTTTAGCATAAGTACACAACCAGCTCATTGGTTTACTGGGTAGAGTGTTCGCCAATGGTCCAAGAGACCTGGGTTCAATCCCAGGTCCAGTCATACCATAGACTTTTAAAATGGTACTTGATACCTCCTTGCTTAACACTCTGCAATATAAGGTACGTATCAAGGGTAAAGTAGAACAATCCAGGGAAAGGAGTAGCGCCCTCTCCTACACCTCGGTGAAGTAGCTATTGAAAAGGGAACCTTTTGGTCGCCCCCGACTACTGTCACCAAATTCACTTTACTTACTTAATTTTCAAAAAATTCTATTTCAAGCTATTAAGTTTAGTCAAACAGTTCAGTTTAGCGTAAGTAGGCAGTTTACATATTAAAACAGTTCTATTTCAAGAAGTTCGGTTTAACATAAATACGCAGTTAAAATATGAAAACAGTTCTATTGCAAGTGATTCAATTTAGCGTAAGAACGCGTTTTAGTTCTATTTGATCCATAGATTGGACTCTATCAGGCTCTACAACTTCGGGCCAGAGTGGACCTGGGGGTGATGACAATGAAGAAGTGCTCTGCATTCCCCAAACCTACATCATTATTGGACCTTCACCATCAGATTGTATAGTGTCATATCTAGGACATTCATTGGGTGGGGATGCCCCTCTGCAGAGGTGCAGTCGTTGTATTCTACAGCCCCGGCCGACTGGGTAATGTTAAAACATGAGCAAGTAATGCCATTTATTGCTTGGACACAGTTAAATGCTTTGAGAATTGTTATTTAAAACTATTAAAGATTATTCCATCGTTTTCATAGTCATATAGTTACAAATATAGAAAAGGATTAAATATTTCTATTTGAACCATTGACGGGAACCCTACCGGTACTATACCTCGGTTCTGAGTGGACCGAGGTTTCGGTTTCGGTTTCTTTGTTTAATGGCATATCAACCTTTGTAGGTTATTTAATGCCAAAGCCATTAGTGGTGCTATTCAACCCATAGCTGGGAGGATGCGGGGGTTCATACCTTTCCCAAGGGTATTTGCCCGAAAGTGAACGTAATGGCGCGACTGGAGTTCGAACTTACTCGCTTACTACGATGTCGCAGTCCATCGCTTTAACCATTACACCACGAGGACACCCCCTAGAGTGGACCTAGGAATTAAGGTAATAAGGAGTGCTCCACATTCCCCAAACTCTAAGACTGAAAAGTCAAGCCGGCCGGAGCTGTAGAATACATCAACTGCATCTCTGCAGAAAGGTAAGACTCCGCCCGACTTATGACTGATATTTAATTAGATTGTTTTTGATACGACGCATTATTCATTTTTGTTGACTTCTGTTTTTAATGAGTAGAGCGTTCGGCAACGATCCAGGAGACTGGAGTTCAATCTCAAGTCGTGTCATTCAAAAGACCAAAAAAGTACTACTTGAGTATAAATCATAACCATATTTTTAATGTTCTATTTCATTTATTTTCTAAGTTACTGCGTGCAAACGAATGAGTAATATATATATATATATATATATATATATATCATCATCATCATATCGCGCTGGTAGCACGGATATCCCTGACCCTCTCTCGCCACTCCTCCCTATCGTTCATCGCCCTAGGTAGGTCTTCAGGACAACATCCTGTATCCTCACATAGCTGCTGAATGTACGTTCGAGCTGGTCGTCCTGCTTTTGCGCGGCCATGTGTGGGGATCCATAAGAGTACATCTCTTATGAGTTCATCTCTGCTTCTCCAGCAGTGTCCTGCATGTCTGGTTCGTCTAACTTGAATAGTTTTCGTGATAGAGGGCAGGTGGCCGTACAGTTGGTGTCTTGTGGGGTGTTGCTGCCAGGACTTGTTCAGGATTGCACGCAGCATTCTTGTGTAATTGCCATCTAGTTTCTTCTCCAGCCGTTTTGTTAGCGTCCATGTAGTTCATCCATATAGCAGTATCGATGTGACCGCTGCCTGGAAGAAACTGCGTTTCATTTTATCGGTTAGGTCTGATTTCCATATAATCGATAGCCTATTGATAGCTGTCCATGCTTTCGTTAGCCTCGTTTCGATGTCCTTTTCGGTTGATTCGACGCTGCTTCCTAGGTACGTGAATTTGTCTACTAGTTTAAGTGGGGTTCCTTCTAGAGTGGAGATATCCCCCGTTTGGTTATTGCACATATATTCCGTTTTGTGTGCATTAACTTAGAGGCCTATGCTTGCTGCGTACGTGTGTGTGTGTGTGCATATATATATATATATAATCGATGGATGTGGTTTTTTTTAGCATATTTTCATATGAGTTTTAGATAAATATTTTCTGAAAGTAGTCCTCATCTTTTGATTTAAAAATAAATGTCTAATTTCTTTTTTCGCAGATAGAGAAATAGACCAGCTGACAGTTGGTTTATCATCGAATAATACACGAAGTTTTATTAATGAACCGACACACACATACCCCACCATATATATTGTCATCCACAGACAGACTGTTTCGTTCTATCAGAACTCTTCAGTGTGGCTAGACCCGCAGGACGCTCGAAGCCGGGATCGAAACCCGTCCAACTCTACGATAGACTAAGGTTTCAGACCACACGGCTACAAGCGGACTACGTTGGCTAAAGGAATTTTAAGGTATTTTATTTTTAGCAACAGCAGCAGCAGCCTAACTTTCCTCACAAATGCATGGGTTTTAGGTTGGTGTTAGTAGATGAATTTACCGAAATTGCCTCGGGCACTATAGGACCCTTCATAGGCCATCATCAGGGGTTTCGCTAATGTCAAGAATGTTTTTCTTTTTAAATTTTTGAATTTTTTTTTAAATTGCAAAAAGCTTAACAAAAAAATACCTGGATTAAACTGAGATTCTAATGTCATCAAACAAATTTAAAACAAAACGCTATCAACGAAAATATTTTTTATCAAGTGAAATAGAACATTTTTAAATCTTTCTTTTCGTAAATAACTCATACAAAAACAATATATATATATATATATATATATATATATATATATATATATATATATATATAATGTAGAAAAACTGATAACAACGATCCAAGTGGAAGGAATGATTAATTGAGAGGTCGACACTATAATGTTTCGGTTCTATATATATATATATAGAGAGAGAGAGAGAGACAGACAGACAGACAGACAGACAGAGACAGAGACGCTGAGAGAGAAAGAACAGACTGAAATAAAAAGAACAGGACATATATATATAATGTACAGACAATTTGGTTCGCTTGCTTAATGGCATATCAAACTTTGTGGATTATTTAATACCAAATTCATCCTCGTAGAAGAACAAGTAGCAGTACTAATTAACTCATAGCTTGGAAATTAGTATTAATACCTTTCCAAAGGGCGAGATGTAGACTATTTCAAACTGTTACGACGGTAGAATACAGTAAAACAGAGTAATAATCATGTGCTTGTATATAATTAAGAAGTATCCTTAATGGCATCTCAACCTGCTAGGGTTATTAAATGACAAAGCTGTAGAAGAACAGCAATGAGACTATTTAACGCATAGCTGATGAGATAATGGAATATAATGAGATTATGGGATAATACTTTTCCCAAGTGAACGAGAGAGTGACACTTGCATTCGAACTCAATTACTTTGAGGCCACAGTCCAGTACCTTAGCCTTTACCCCAGGGTAAATAGAAGTTTTTCTTAATACTTAAAAGGCAGTATAGTCTGGCAATATCAGGATGTATATTGGTTTGGTCATGTAATCGGCTGAAGAACGCGCGACGGTCATGTGTCAGAATTGTGTCGCGTGCCTTTCTACCGGGCCCCTCATCTACCCCTTCATCTCACAACTGCGTCTTAAGGGAATATCACATTGGGAGACATATTGCATTTTATGACATTGCGCGTGGCCAAAGAAAGGTAATATCGTCGTTATTTTCTTCAAGTTTTTTTTTTTTTTCACTGGTTCTTTGTTTGCAGTGTAATGTAAGTAAAAAGGGCGTCTCCAACTAATTGGTTCCGTACCGAGCAGGAATTCCAAGAATGCATGAAAGGAACCCATTCTTCAAGAAACTCCTTTGACTCTAACTTTTCAACTGATAGCTTGGTGCAAGTAGGATGAGGACATGGCTTCCCTTGACAAAATTTTGCCAGAAAAGAAGCACAAGTAGATACGTAAACATACATACATGCTGACGCGTACGTATTCGAGGATGGGCTGAAAACTTCACTGATAACGTCATATTTGGTATTGATGATATTATCGACCACTGGGATCCAAGCACCGCAAAACCTATAAAAAATGTGTAGGCTACAAGGAGTAACTAGAGTGAAAAATAAATATCACATTCCAAAAGAGTATCTTGGTCAGCCGATGAACTTTTCATCCATACCTCTGATATATATATATATATATATATGTGTGTGTGTGTGTGTGTGTGTGTGTTTACCGAACACCTGCACCGGAGAATCATGGGACACAAGAGGTCTGGGGCAGCAGAATACACCGACTACATCTCTGCAGAGTGGGGAGACTCTTCCAATGAGTTTCCAGGATATGAAACTAAACAATCTGATGGTGAGGCTCCTGTAATGTTGGCGCTTTGGGGAATGCGAAGTACCTCATTATTGCCATCGCTCCCAGGTCTACTCTGGACCGGATCGGTAGCATCTGATAGGGCCTATCTATAGGTAAAATTGTATTAAACAGTGTACATCTGTTAGACTGAATTGTTTGAAATAGAAGGATTTTGACAATTTAACTGTGTAATTATGCTAGACTGAATTGTTTAGAATAGAATTGTCTTTACATTTAACTGTGTGTGAAGAAAAACTGTATCTATGCTAAACAGAATTGTTTGAAAGAGAAGTGTTGTGACATTTAAATGTGTACTTATGCCAAATTGAATTGTTTGAAGTAGAATTGTTTACATGTATAAGAATGCATTTGGCATCAAATATACATACAAAGGTTGGTATGCCATAAATACCTGCCCGTGGTGTAATGGCTATCGTCGCAGGAAATGGACACGGTGAGACGAGTTCAAATCCTGGATGAGACTGATTGCATTTCACTTACCACTAATACCCTTGGGAAAGGTATGAATCCTATTATTCTCCCTCCAGCTATAGGTAAATAGTAGGGCAGACTAGGTTCTTCAACCTTGGTGAGGCAACTAGTCTAGGAGAAGGAAAACTCTGATTTCACACCTTTGGTAAATATGGATATGCCATGAATCCAACCACCTAACGAGTGGTGTTTAATTGGTTTGAATTCAGAGTTTTCCTTCTCCTAGACTGGTTGTCGTATCAAAGCTAAAGAGTTTACTCACAGTTGGAGGGATATAAGATGTATTCATACATTTCCGAAAAGTATTACCACAGTCCTGAAATGCAACCACCCTCCTCAAAGATTTCAACTCGGGTATATACTGTTATAAATCTATTTTATATACATTTCTCTTTGCTTAACACTCAGTATTATAAGGTACGGTTCAAGGGTAAGTGGTGATATGTAGGGAAAGGAGTAGCTATCTAAAAAGGGGCCTTACGGTCACCCTCGACGAGGGTCGGCCAACTTACTTTCTATATGAAATGGAGAAATAGTAGATTTTGGTGAATCTGAAAACTTAGAGGAAAAATGGATGAATCAAACACCTACAATGGTTTTAGTGGTAATATTTCGTTCTTTATCAACAGAATAACTTCCCCTGACGAAACGTTTTTCTACATTTTAGCAATTGAGGAAATAGATAAACTAATGGAGAATGTAAAAAGTGATAAAGGGATGAAAAGGGTCAAAAGACAAAAGATAGGTAACTGAAGAACAAGGAAAGAAATAGATATAGGAGATGGCCGTGCTGTAATGGTTATCGTCATAGAAAATGAACACGGCGACACGAGTTCAAATCCTGGACCAGGCTAACTACATTTCACATAGCACTCATACCCTTGGGAAAGGTATGAATCCTATTATTCTCCCTCCAGCCATAGGTAAATAGTAGGACAGACTAGGTTCTTCAGCCTTGGTGAGGCAAATAGTCTAGGAGAAGGAAAACTCTGATTTCAAACCTGTTAAACTCCGCTTTAAAATGGACCTTGTGTCATATCTTGCCCTAGCGGAGGGGTTGATAAATATGGATATAGTTTTGAGCGATGGCGGGAGGGATTAATTTCGTTTTCACTGTGACCGTCTGGGTAGATGGACCAGGGTAACTACATTTAACATAGCACTAATACCCTTGGGAAAGGTATGAATCCTATTATTCTTCCTTCAGTTATGGGTAAATAGTAGGACAGACTAGGTTCTTCAGCCTTGGTGAGGCAACTAGTCTAGGAGAAGGAAAACACTAGGAGCGGCAAATATAACGGATTTCATCAAAGATTTGACCACTTTGAGGTGGATTTATTTTAGTGAGAAAAAGGGAAATAAGATAGGGGAGAAGGTTTTTTTTATTAGAATACACTGAATGTTAAAACCCCTACAAAAATGTGTTTTCTTATAATGACACTAATCAGCAACTGACAGTGAGGCTCCAGTTCTGATTATCTCTGGAAAAACCATGGAAAATTTCTTGGTTGCTATTACTCCCAGGTTGAGATTTTAAAATACTATCTAAAAGTCAAATAGATCAGTTCGAAAATTATTGGCATTCGATCGGATGGTGTTCAAATAAACAAAGGAAAACATTGTTTAGAAACAGCTAGAGCAAAGATGTAAATATGAACCTACAATGAATGCGAGTTCCTAACCTCTGGACATAAAATAACTCAAGAAATGTTAATATGCATTAAAATCAATCAATGCGTAAATCAATAAATAAAGTCAATTGAATGTTCACCCATTCTTAAAAAGAAAACAATTCGTAGGACCATTGTATGTATTCACAGTTCTTACTTATATTCAAGATTGAGAAGCCCAACTGGTTGGGGTAGTAGAATACACCGACTGAATGTCTGCAGAGGTGAAAGACGAGTATTCTGGATATCAATTAAACCATATGGAGACGCTTCGTCATTGGAGTTTTAGGGAATGTGGAGTACTGCTTCATTACCATTGCTCCCATGTCCACTTTGGCCCGGAATAGTAACACCTGAGAGTGTCAGAGTGCGTCAAATTGCACAAAGTATATGTGCTAACAAATGACAGATGTCGAATAGTGACGGTTATATAGCTATACTTGAAACCATATAACTGTGTGAAAAAAAAGAGATCAGGATCGTTTAAGAGGGTTAAATATAAAATGTGTTTACATATTATATATTTATTTAATATATATTTATAAAAAGGACTGGACTTTAAATAATCTACAATGGTTGATGTACCATAAAACCAAACCAAACCAAATCATACTTATCCAATATATATGAATAAAGAGGATTTGATATTAAATAACCTACAATGGTTTATATGTCATAAAATCCAACCAAACTGAATCCTACATATTTAATATGAATAAAAAGGACCTGATATTAAATAATCTACAATGGTTGATGTGCCATAAAACCAAACCAAACCAAATCATATATATTTAATATATATGTATGAAGAGGATTTGCAATGGAAAAACCAACACTGCTTGATATACCATCAAACCAAATCATATTATTCTCCCTCCAGCTATGGGTAAATTGTAGAGCAGACTAGGTTCTTTAGCCTTGGTGAGGCAACTAGTCTAGGAAAAGGAAAACTCTGAATTTAAACCTGTTAAACTCCACTTAAAAATTGACCTTGTGTCATATCCTGTCCGAGCGGAGGGGTTGGTAAATATGGATAAAACCAAATCATATATTAAATATATGTTTAAAGAGGATTTGGCACTAAATAACCTACTATGGCTGATATGCCATGAAACCAAATCATATATATTTGATATATATGTATAAAGAGGATTTGTCATTAGATAACCTACAATGGTTGATATGCTATAATACACAGCCCAACCAAATCATTTATGTTTAATATATATGAGCAAAGAGGATTTGGAATTAAATAACCTACAATTGTTGATATGCCATGAAACCAAACCAAACCAAACCAAACCACTCATGTTGAGGAAATTTTAGAAATATCAACAAAGAATGTATTCAACTCTTTATTGATTGTACAATGAAATGCACTACGTCGTTTACAATGCTTAAAAGTGCCTTTAAAGTCTGTTTAACATTTTAAGGCTTGTAAAATCTCTGAATTGGATACATAGTTGGTTTGGTTTGATTTTATGGCATATCAACTTTTGCTGGTTATTTAATGACAAATACTGCATTTATATATATATATATATATATATATATATATATATAATTAACTTTAGTAGAAGATTTCCAACTCGCGATTTAAGTTAATTTTATGATTGGCTCCACTTGTGTTGAGCACTTTTGTAATTGTAGCATTGCAGGATTCGCGGAAGGTTTTTAGTTTTCTTTTGACCAACTGACTGCGTATCCCTTGATTTTTTTCAAGGGGTCGGACGAGGGTGGCCTTTCCTTTCTTTTTGACCAATAATTTTTTCTTTTTCCCCTGGGCAGTGATTCGAGATACTTTTATCTCTTGTTCCTGACGGTTTTTTTTCGTTTTTTTTCTGGTACCGTGAATGCTGGTAGATATTAGATTAGTATATATATATATATATATATATATATATATGTATATATATATATTATTAAATTGTCTCTGGGTAACATTGTTTTTAATCGAGGCAGATTTCTTTGTCTGCACACAGCAAATATTACTTTGAAATTTAGTATTTTTATTTATGAAGAGCTCTTTTCTAATTTCATACTAACCATTTGCTTGCACACAGTTAAATAGTTACAAATATTACTATTGAGCACTAGTAATCCCGTTTAACTTTTTTCCTACGTTTGCACATTATTAAATCGTTTCCAGTATTGCTAAGTTGGATGGTATTGTCTTACCAATATGCAGAGATGCATTCCAATACGTTAACCACAACGCCACCATGACTATTTACTATTGTACAATAATTCTTGTATGTACGATAAATAGATTAGATTTCAATCAGCGATATTTGTTACTTAAGGGTTTTTAATTTCTTTCCATTACAAAAGATTAAATTCTTGCGTGTACTCCCAGATTTTGGTACTGGAAGAATTTGAATACATTTTAGTAAGTATTAATTTTACGATAAGAAATTTTATTTGTACTTTTAAACATCGTATTATTCATTACTGTAATTTATATGCACAGTCCCACGTAATTAAAAGAACGTCTGGGGGATGTGATAAAACAGATCCCTAAACTGGAGTCGCTGATTTTAACCCATACGGAGTTGATATATCGATAAACAAAACAACCAAACCCTCCTCTCATTCTGTGTCTCGCGTTTGACACTAAACTGCCTTCAATGGTGAGGCTCTAGTTCTGGAAATCTAGGGAAAATGGAGTACTCCTTCATTACTCCTAGGTCCACTCTGACTTGTAGAGTTAGTGCCTATTAGAGTCCCATCTATTGGACCAATAGTTCTATTTAAAAACAATTTGTCTTTTATTTAAAAGAAATAACCTTTGAAACCTCACATTTACAGCCCCTCAATCATCGCCTGATAAGCGCTTGTGTAATTGGTCAAGAGCCATTGTCGACAACCAATAAAACCACACATAACATATGACATTAGGTTCTGTTTTGGGGTACAAATACAAACACAAGAGAGATATCGTTCCCTCCTCACGCCGCAGACCGTCCATGTAAGACGTTACAAGGCCAGCGACTTATAAGGGCCGACGACAGCGTAAAGTCTAACCACACAAAAGCAAGAGACACTTATCAACCCAAGTGACAAGATAAGTTCGCAGGCATATTGTAATATAATGGCGGAGGGATTTCGTTTTATATATCTTGCCTTTGGCTTTAGTTAGGCTGAGAACCTTTCGGCTCAGCACATGGGTTAGTTGGGTGCAAACTTGAGTGCAGGTGTTAACGAACGCGCGGGGAGGATGTCCCATTCAGATATATCAAATTACAAATCCCTGAGAGAAAATTGTGACTTGGGGATGTGAATGACGTCATGCACCGGAAGCGCGCGCGGAGGATTTGGGGGATTTTGAAATAAGTCAGTGGAGTTGAGAACTAGACACCGAACGAGAAGGGTCGACTTTCGAGAAGGGGCTCGCAGAGGCCAGACGAATTTGCGCACTACGGGGGCCACGCGTGTCGCGTGCGGGGGGTGGGTTTCGCAAATGGAAAAACCAGCATAGAAAGATAGTACCTCTCTCTCCTTATGTCGAAAAACTTTTAAACTCAAAGGTAATAAAAGGTTTCGTACCTGAACTAAGAAGTCGTAAGTGTTTTTCGTGTTTCGGGATTCCTATGTTCTATGTATATATGTTATGAACATTCTATGTACGTTTCACATATCTGTACCTGGTTATGTTACAATATTATTTTGCAACTAGTTAAGTTCATTTAATGATTCTTTAACAACTCTTGTTCTTCATTACTTTTTGCACTTTGCTCTTTGTATTACGCTTGTAATTGATATTGTAGAGAATACATTGTTTTGTTGAACTGTCGTGTCCTGTTTTCCTTGCCTCTACTTTTTGTATTTACTTTGTCCGTCTTATTGGTATATATTAGACTGTGTGCAAAAAACAATGTCTTAACAAATACCCAAAAATATAAATACGAGTATATAATGAATACAATGTCCTAACCTCTGGATATAAGATATTCCCCAGACGGATGAACATACGATTAAAATCAATTAAGTGAGTCGTCAATCAGTTAATCAATATAAGAAATTGCTTTAATAAAATTATTATTCACATTTAATTAAATTTTACAAATTTGGTGGGGTTTCCTCGTGGTGTAATGGTTAATGCGATGGACTGCGGAATCGTAGTAAGCGAGTTCGTACTCCTGTAGCACTATGTGGGTAGGCTGCCAAAGCAAGACGATTCAATTGTCTGTTTTGGCGCGAAACCAGACAAAGGATTCTTGGACATGAAATCTCGCCGTACCCGGAAGTGGTACGGGGAGGCGAATGAGAGTTGACGACGCGGCCCAGAGAGAGGCAAGGACCAGAGAGAGGCAGTTGGTGGCAGGAGACCAAAGTTGGTAGTTGGACAGGGGCAGAAGGCAGTTGCAGCTGGGATCCACGGAGGGGCAGTCAACACCAGACACCGAGCAGAGAGGCGAGGAGACAAGATAGGGTCCAGTGAAGAAGAGTCTCAAGATGTCTGATTCCAGTAGCATTGTGGAATTTTCGCTAGTAACCCACGCTAGCGATAGTCCATATATCTACTATCAGGAATGCATATGCATGTAGTGTTGCATACCTCCCTCTGCTCTTGGTAACCCCAAGCTTTGTTTGTTCGTTTGTCTTTCTATTTTCTCCTGTCTCCCTCGATCGTATTCATGTGTAGGTAAAGAAATGTGCGTTACCCCCTCAGCCACTAGTTGATCACCGGCCGGCTAAGAAGTGAAATGGTTAGAAGACTGAGATAATGTGGTGGGGGTGAGGGGGTAACGTTTCACACTCCAGTCGCGCTATTACGTTCACTTTCGCGCAAATACCCTTGGAAAAGGTATGAAACCCCTTATCCCTCCAGCTATGGGTTAAACAGTACCACTACTGATCTTCTTGGAGAATAGCTTTGGCATTAAATAACCTTGATATGCCATTAAACAAAGAAACCCAAGCAAACCAAACAAATTTAGTTAATTAGTATTACTTCAGCCTAGAGAAATAAAATATTTGTATGGCCTTAATTCCTATAAAGGACTGAGAATCTTGATAAATAAATATTTAAATAGATAAACCACTTTTATAAAACTGAAATCTAAAAAATAAAACTCACTAAAAATTAAAAACTATCCGGCAAGAAAACTCTGTTTTTTTCAAAGAATAGCACTAACGTCCTTAAATCATATAAACATAATTTTTAGATCTTATTTTTTGTGGATTTATATTTCATATTAAAGTTGCCATATCCTCTGAGGGTCTAAACGCTTCTGGAACTTTCATTTTTTTTGTTTAGTAATGGTATTTTGCTCATTGAGAAAGAGGAAGGTATTAATTCAAAAGTGCACGGAATAGCGTGACTGGAGTTCGAATTTACTCTGTCCAAAACGTTAGCAAGTATGCCTCTGGCACTTACCCCATCTAAGTTTATTTAACTCTTTAATAATTAGATTATCAATCCCTCACGGAATCTTACCCAGTCGGCCGGGGTTGTTGGATACACTAACTGCATCTCTACTGAAGGTTAATCCCCGCCAGATGGGTGTCCTGATATATAACACTAAACAATCTGACACAGAGGTTCCGATAATACTGGAACTTTGGGGAATGCGGAATACCCATTCATTGCCAGCGCTGCCACGACATCTCTGGATATAGGATCCTATCTATGGGTCAAGTAAAATTAACTGCGTACATATGCTAAACTGAGTTGATTGAAATGGAACTGTTTGTCTAAACTGAATAGCTAGAAATAGAAATATTCTTGACGATTAAACCCTGTACTTATGCTAAAGAGAATTGTTTGAAATAAAACTGTTCATTTGTGTAAAAATAGATTAGGTATTGAATAACCGGCATGCCATAAAACCCAAACAAACAAATCAACGATGGAACGTCAAGTCGAAGTCATTTATTTTGTAGATTACTCAACTTTTTATGACACTGACAGTTACTTGGCTTTTCATGACACAGACAATTACTTGGCTTTTTATGACACACACAATTACTTGGCTTTTTATGACACGGACAGTTACTTGGTTTTTTATGACACAGACTATTACTTGGCTTTCGCAGGTCGTTTATGAGGCTTGAAATATTAAAATAGATAAATAGAATATGCAAATTAAGATTTTTCACATCGGTTCTGAGACTTAAAAGTTACTTTGCAATCGCGCAGATATTTCCACATAATAGTGGCTAACGTGCTGGACTGTGACACAATAATAAGAATATTTGGACGACAGCAGCACTATTAGGTTCCCTTTTCTGACTAGTACCATTGAGGAAGATATGAACCCTTTATTTCCTCTTGCTGTTGGTTAAATTGTATCCCTACTGTTCTTCTATAAGGATGACCATGGCATTAAATAACCCATGACGCTTGATATCCCATTTATCATAGAAACTAATCCAATCCAAAGAAGGAGTGTCTCCTGAATCTACTGTATTGCTTGTGTAATCAGTCAATTGAAATAAGTAGTTTTAAAACCGTTAGAGTTTTTCTGAAATTTATTTTCCTTGTTATGATATGGCTAATCATTCAACGATCGTATGTCGGTTACAAGAAAAAAAAATAGCAAAAACTAAGCTGTTGAAACAATTTAAAACTTTTGAAAAACAGGTGGTAAAACACTTTAAAGATTTTAAAAGATTACTTATATAATTTCAGTTAAAAATCCATTTTGCCCAGTTGGCTGGGGCTGTAGAATACACCGACTGCTTCTCAGCAGATGGCTAAGACACTCCCAGTGACAATAAACAATCTGATGGTGAAGTTCCAGTGATACTGGAACTTTAGGGAATGCGGAACACCACTTCGTTGTCATTGCTCCCAGGTCTACTCTGGCCCGGAATAGTTGCACCTGATCGGACCATATCTATAGGTTAAATAGAACTAACTGCATACTTATGCTAAACTGAATTATTTGAATATAAACTGTTTGACTAAACTGAATAGCTTGAAATAGAAATGTTTTTGACAATTAAATTGTATTTACATTTAAACAGCGTGCTTATGCTAAACTAAATTGCTTGAAATGGAACTGTTTTTCACATTGAAACTGTACTTACACTAAATTGAATTGTTTATTATAGAACTGTGCTGACATTTAACTGTGTGTAATGAAAAATCTGTCCTTATACTAAACTGAATTAGCTGAATTAGAACAGTTTGGGCAATTAAACTGTGTACTCATGCTAAACTGAATTGTTTGAAATAGAGCTGACTATCTGCATGAAAATGGATTCGGCGTTAAATAACCTACAAAGGTGGATATGCCATAAAACCCAACCAACCAACAAACCAGCAAAAATCAATTCATTTTAGTGATTTTATTTAAGAGGTTTCCATTCATTTTTTTAAAGGCTGATTTTCATCTAACCACGTTAATTTTTTTTAAATAACATTATCGTGAACACTGTCAGCTAAATTGATGGACATAAAAAAATTTAATCTATGAAAATAAAATAAAGGTATAAAATTTACTGACAAAATATCATCATTCATGATTTTTAGAGTCAGGACGATGAATCCAAACAAAATTTAAGACAAATGACTGGAATCATCACTGATATATATATATATATATATATATATATATATTAGACAATATTTAATCCAGTAAATCCGGAGTAGGGACAAATTCTAAGCAGCACAATTGAAATATTAAAAAAATATATCAAATTCAAGTAATCCCGGTCAAGAGTTCAATGCAAATAAAATTCACAGAGCAAATTATTTTTTCGGAAGAAAAACGACAATCGATCACATTAAAATGATAAATTTATTTCTTTCCTGTTAAAGAGCATTGATATAAATCAATGCCCTAAA
>OY757941.1:33536223-33568723 GCA_963585895.1 Sepioteuthis lessoniana
ACGTTCAGTTTCGGATTAGTACTCTTGGGGAATGTGCGAACCGTTATTAGTTTGTTAGTATCACTAATATTCTACACGGATGAATTCGGCATTAGATAACCCATGAACGTTGATATGCCATTAAATGAATTAATCGAACCTAACCTAACAAGCTTTGCATTAGTCTTTAAAATTTTCTCAGCTCTGTATTGCTTTTGTAATCAGTCGATTAAAATACGGAGTCTGTGCATTTCAGTTATGCTGTTTTCTTGGTATGGCCTGGATAATAAGTTAACTATCGTACCCCGTTTACAAAAAAGAAATTGCAAGCAAAATCTAACTTTTAAGTTTAAATAATAATAACAACTTTAGAAAAAGAAGTGGTAAAACACATTTGAGATTTTTAAAGATTTCTAGTATTATTTCAGCAAGCAATCTCTTGCATTCCTTTTCACACCAATGCCCTTGGAAAAGGGATAAACCCACTAATTAAAAAATCTATAGGTTAAATAGAATCACTGTTATTCTTTAACAAAGATAGCTTCGGTATTAAATAACATAAGTAGTTTGAAATGCCATTAAAAAACCCACAGAGGCTCTTTTAAATAAATTCAAAGTAATAATTTAATCTTAAATAATATCACATGTTAATTATTATTTTACTTTTTGTTTCTAACCTGCTAGGATTTGACACAAGGTAATTTTATTGTAGGGTCAAGCACGTATCGAGTCTCATGCACGGCCATCACAAAAAATGCTTAATCCCATCGGCATTCCCTATCTTTGGGATGCCTCAGGTTCCAAGTCATGAACTCAGCCCTGAAAATCCGGTATTGTTGGGAGGACGACCCCCTCCCTGGAAGCAGGCGATTTAAATCAATAGCACCCAACTGACGCGAACGCCAGGGAGGCCCGCGTTATCAAGATGTTTATCCGAGGTCCTAACAGGTCAGATTGGAAACAAGGTCATTTCATTGTGTGAGGCCATAAACAAATCGAGACTCATAAGCATCAGTCAAAAAAGAAATGCTTGATCTCATCGGCATTCCCCATTTTTTTTGGGGGGGGTGTCAAACGCCAAGCTATAAACTCAGCCTTGCAAAAAAAAGGTATTGCTTTAGGAGGCAGTCTCAGGGTTCAGAAGATTCGATTTAATAACACGTTTCTGAGGTGTATTATTTGTGCGTTTAAAATCCAACGATATGTTTTATATTAGCAAAGACAAAGATCTACATAGTATATGATGTGGGTATTTGCATATAGGTTTTTTAAAAAGAAAAACTTGGTTTAAGAAATGATTGGTTTTATTGATATCTAATATCATCGTTTTATTGTAAAAATTTGTAAATAAGATTACTTTTAACAGGAATCCCTTTTATAAATTTATACAAAAATCAATTAGAATAAAATAAAATATTTAGCTTAATTAGTGTTTCTAATTCAATATGATTTAAGATATTAAAATTTAAATACTTACACTCGGAAGGCGCATATTTTTTGCCATTAAATATCATTTGTTATATAGATCCACACACACACACACGCACACACACACACACACACATATATATATATATATATATATATATATTGCATACTTTGGCTGTAAATCATAGTCTAAATCGGTTTAGTTGAAGACTGCAGATTGTTTGTTTTTTAAAATCTTCAAGTAAAGACGTTCAAGTCTTCTCGTTAGTCTTCTTACTTCTGGTTCAACTTGGTAAAGAAAGAACCCTATATTAGCCCAAGCGCTTTCGACCATTACACAGGTCACCATCGGGGGCTGTGTTTGTGATTTTTTTATTTATTAGGACTGGCTTTTTTTATTATATATATGAATTATAGATGGGGTTGGTTCATATTGTTAGACTGTTCCATTGTATCACAACTCTTCAGTGTGGCTAGACACGGAAGACGCTCCAAGCCGGAATCGAAACCAGCCAATCTTTACATGAGGCCGATGATATATCCATAAGCTAAGCCTGCGAATTTTTAAAGATATATTATCAATGCTGTAGAGTTTGGTAATGAAAACACCTAATATTATCCACTTTCATTATATGATATATCCACTAAAAATGATAAAATTATAGTATTGTTGTTTAAAAGAAACTTAATTTTTGATTTAAAAATAATATACAATTACATATTTAACGATTACAGTATATATATATATATATATATATATATATATATATACATATTGGACGCACGAGTTAAGCAGCATGTACCTATGAAGATACGGCTAGGAAACTACTTTGCTGACCATATCAACAACACATATGGCTCTGCCATAGTGGAACACCTTATAAATAACCATGATTGTGCCTCAACCGACAGTGTGGACCTGTTTACAATTTTAAGCAGGTCCCACTCAGATTTCCACCATGGTGTTAGAGACCATATATATTTTGACCCATAAACCTTCCCTCTGTGCGCAGAGGGAATGTTTATTGGGTCTTAATGTAATTACAATTTAATATTCCCCTCCCTGTCATATATATAAACAATTTTTTTCTTCTCAAACATTACAGAGTCTATTTCCTCAATTTTGTCTTAATTGTCCCAGTTTAAAGGTGATCAGGTAGGACCGAAACCGGTTAGTTGCTCATTTTTATTTTTTAACATGAATAAATTTGGTCTGTTTGTTGGGTGTTTGGTTGATATCCACAAATAGGAGTAGATATAATTAATAAGGAACCCAAACATTCATATCATATTTGGCATTTTTTAAATATCTACATTAAAAAATCTCACCTCTACCTCTACCGAAACACGATAAATTTCTGCAAATGGTTGCAAATCTTTCAAACATCAGAAAAAGCATTCCACTAATTATTCAAATAACTCTTATCACTCCAACCCAACACGCTTATCCACAGATCCCCTGGGACAGAGGAACGGGCCGGTGTCTAGGGGCCCCTAGGAATGGTGTACGCATTACATATCACGTTACATTAATGTTTGGTTTAAACATTTCAGACAAAACTGACATGTGATTAAATATTTAAATACAACTGAGTGTAGTCTGGCACATGTCTGTATCCAGCGAGTCCAGTCCGTGTCAAGCCCACAACAGCAGCATAAATCCAGTGAGTCTATGATGTGTGAACAAAACGTATCGGAACTGATGCATTCAACCGCATTATCAAAGCTTGACGACAATACAGATTCCTTTGATTCTCTCACGACATCCGGAACTATCGGCTATTGTACTTGAAAGTAACAAGTGTCCGGACAGTGCTGATGAATAGAAATTAGGACCCTATGAGGTGCTATCATTCTGGGCCAGAGTGGATCTGGGAGTGATGGCAATGAAGAAGTAAACCCAATTCCTTATTGATCCGGCATTATTGGAGTCTCACCATCAGATTGTTTAGTATCATATGCAGGACACTCGTTGTTGAAGTCTTACCCCTCGGCAGATATTCAGTCGGTGTATTACACAGCCCAAGCCGACTAGGCCGTCTAACTTTTTCTTGTTACATCAACTTTTTTACCGATGTACCCGTGGTGTAATGGTACTATTTACCAACCCCTCCGCTCGGGCAGGATATGACACAAGGTCAATTTTTAAGCGGAGTTTAACAGGTTTGAATGGTTATCGTCGTAGGAAATGGACTCGGCGACATGAGTTCAAATTCTCGACGAGACTGATTGCATTTCACATAGCACTAATACCCGTGGGAAAGGTATGAATCCAGTTATTCTCCCTCCAGCTATGGGTAAATTGTAGGTCAGACTGATTTCTTCAGCCTTGGTGAGGCAACTAGTCTAGGAGAAGGAAAACTCTGATTTCAAACCTGTTAAACTCCGCTTAAAAATTGACCTTGTATCATATCCTGCCCGAGCGGATGGGTTGGTAAATAGGATTAACTTTTTTACCGAATTTTACATCATTGAAGATATATCTCCAAAAATATAAATAGAAAATAAGAATTACTCTTATATTTGTATAATTCTGTTTTTAAATAATGAGATGTTAAATACGAACAAGGTTAATTTTGAACTAGTTTGAAAAACAAACCATAAAAAAATTACAAAATATTTTTACTTGATAAAATGATTGATATGATATACACATGATGAATAAAAAGCACAAAGAAAATCAGGATAAAAAACAGCTGTGCAGACAACAAAGCCTTCATACGATTAAGACTATGAGGTCTTGAATGGGTTCGGATCCTGTTATAGGGATATACCCCATGACGTTACTGCATGAACTCTTTCCAACACTATAAATAATGACTCATTCGATAAACGGGTCAAGCTAGCCTAGTCAGTTTCCGGTAACCGTTACTATGAGTATTTCTGTAAATATATACTGCTGTAAACCTTACATCGCCTTGTGTTATTCATTTCTGGTCCTTTAAGGCCACAAAACTGGCGACGAGGGTGAGATCGACCTCATGCGGGGATACCCCAATGGATATCGACACGTTCGAGGTTCTGATACTGCAAACGACTCTTGAACAGAGAAGATTTTTAAAAAATGAGAAATAACGGATTTATTTAAGATAAACCCCTAAAAGAAAAAAAATATTGACTACATACGAAGCAAGGCTGAAAGGGGAAGTATCAAGGTCATATACCAGAAAACGTCACTGCATGGATTCTCCACGGGACTATAAATAGTGACTGACTCGATAAACGAGTCAAGCGAGTCTAGTCAGTTACTGATAACCCTTATTGTCTGTATTTCCGTAAATATGTAATGCTGTAAACCTTATATCTCTTTGTGTTGTTCATTTCTGGCCCTTCAAGACCACAACAGATCTAAAAAAATCATTACCACAAATCCTGAACACCACCCAAATATGTTGGTTTTCTCTCATATTGCTGGAATTCCGGCTCAAGTTGCAGTCTCTTTCTACAATCCTTTATTGTATTCACAATCTTTTAGCAAATTAAGCATAAAATTCAGAGATGTAAGATTTGATTTAATAGACTAGACAATACGTTAGTAATCAGAACTAGAATAGAATTTCCAAGAAATTCATCAGCGAAATCAGTGTAGAAGATATCGTTAAGGTATCGTTAATTCAATGATGTTAATGAGAATTATTCGAAGAAAATATAGCATCAAATCCATTGGAAAGTTGAGACAACAATCTACTGAGATTACTTTTTAAACTGGTGAACAATCTAGATAAATAAATGGATCTCTTCGGACGCTTTACTAACCCAGTGTGAGATTTACACCATTATCGCCACTGGCTATATCTGTTAAATTTTAAATGAGCATTTATTATAATCGTAAGCCTTATCAAAAAAGTTGTTTAAAGGTATTCTTTCTCTTTTTATACAAAACAAATATATATAATGTAACAAAGCCATGACGAAACATTTTTTCTGTTTCTCATGATATCTATGGGGCAAATTTGAGAATATGAAATTGGGCATGAAAGATTTGAGCGCCTTGTCATTTCTGTGTGTGTGTGTGTGTGTGTGTGTGTGTGATATTCAAATCTTGATACTATAAGCATATATGTGTGTGTATGTGTGAGTGTAATATTCAAATCTTCACATTATATATATATATATATATATATGTGTGTGTGTGTGTGTGTGTGTGTGTGTAATATTTAAATCTTCACATTATATATATATATATGTGTGTGTGTGTGTGTGTGTAATATTTAAATCTTCACATTATATATATATATATGTGTGTGTGTGTGTGTGTGTGTGTGTGTGTGTGTGTGTGTGTGTGTGATATTCAAATCTTGATACTATAAGCATATATGTGTATGTATGTGTGAGTGTAATATTCAAATCTTCACATTATATATATATACATATATATGTGTGTGTGCGTGTGCGTAATATTTAAATCTTCACATTATATATATATATATGTGTGTGTGTGTGTGTGTGTGATATTCAAATCTTGATACTATAAGCATATATGTGTGTGTATGTGTGAGTGTAGTATTCAAATCTTCACATTATATATATATATATATATATATATATATGTGTGTGTGTGTGTGTGTGTGTGTGTGTGTGTGTGTGTAATATTTAAATCTTCACATTATATATATATATATATATATGTGTGTGTGTGTGTGTGTGTGTGTGATATTCAAATCTTGATACTATAAGCATATATGTGTATGTATGTGTGAGTGTAATATTCAAATCTTCACATTATATATATATACATATATATGTGTGTGTGCGTGTGTGTAATATTTAAATCTTCACATTATATACATATATGTGTGTGTGTGTGTGATATTCAAATCTTGATACTATAAGCATATATGTGTGTGTATGTGTGAGTGTAATATTCAAATCTTCACATTATATATATATATATATACATATATATATATATATATGTGTGTGTGTGTGTGTGTGTGTGTGAGCCTGTGTGAAATTTAAATCTTGATATTTCATGCGCATATGTGTGTGAATATGTGTGGAATAGTTTAATCTTTATTCTATATACACACAAACGTGTGTGTGTGTGTCTGTGCGTGTCATATCTAAATCTTGATACTATATATATATATATATATATATATGTGTGTGTGTATGTGTGTGTGTGTGTGTGCGTGTGGTTGGTTAAGTTGGTGTGTGATCGGTTCTGCTGATCCAGACCTTCAGCAGTTGACATCAAAAATTTTAGCGGCCACTAAGACGGACGCTTAATCTACATCAAATATATTTATTTTGAAAAATGCAACAGATCAAGAGAAAATATATTCTTTTTTTTTTCTTTTTTTTTTTTAAGAATGGTCAGTTGCCAAGTATCAGACGTGCCAACTTGTTTTGAGACAAGACGAATTGTATTGAGGAGAAAATGTACTTACATGCTAAAATTCTTTCTATATAGAAAATTACGAGAAAATTATCCATATAGTAAAATAAACTTGAATCCCATTTGTTGCATAATTACCCTTGACTGAGCCGTCAATAAGAGATTTCTCTGAGTAGGACATACCTGGGTAAATAAGTGGAAACAGTCACATGGTTTACCGGAAGTAGGGAGCTTTATCATATTTACCCAACCTCTCCGTTCGGGCAGGATATGACAGAAGGTCAATTTTTAAGCGGAGTTTAACAGGTTTGAATTCAGAGTTTTCCTTCTCCAAACTAGTTGCCTTCCCAAGGCTGGAGAACCTAGTCTGCCCTACTATTTACCCATGGCTGGAGGGAGAATAATTGGATTCATACCTTTCCCAAGGGTATTGGTGCTATGTGTAATGTAATAAATCTCGTCGAGAATTTGAACTCGTGTCGCCGTGTCCATTTCCTGCGAGGATAACCATTACACCACGGGCAGTGGGAGCTTTATGAAATGATATATGCAGGTGTTGAGTGAGGGTCCCGTGTATTGGAGTCATTTGGAGTCAGACCCAGCTTGCAGTCACTAAGAGCGCCTACAGGGCTCCCTTTTGTATAACCCCAGGCCAAGAAGCAGAAGAAGTGGCAAGTGGGGTCTTGAAAATAACACAGATTTTTATGGTCTAGAGAAGAAGAAATTATGGGTCAATATAGCAGTCTGTTTTTGTCTCCCTCCGCCCGTCCCTCTCTCTCTCTCTCCCTCACTACAGAAGCTTTGATTCCAAGAAGAATAAAGAGAGATATATTTATATAAAGAAGTGTTGTACTTCATCCATGAACCAGTATATAACACATTGATGAGATAGAGTCCACACTGACGCACACACATATACAAACACACATATATATATACATATGTGTGTGGGTACGTATTTGTTTATGTGCAATTCAATATAAACTTTTTTTCTGGCACACCATGCATTTTATATATTCAATCATTGCCTGCAGACTGTTTTATTTGTAAAAGAATGAATTTGAATATGCAAAATCCTACCACAACCAACTATTCTGTTTACAGTTTCAGCTGTCAATCAGGTGACCTTCACACATTTACAAAACTGATTTATCAAGCGCACTAGTTACTAAAACTTTTATTATTCACCCGCCCCCACAAAAATTATTTTTCTATTTTCTTTTCTTTTTTTTTTTTCATTTGTCGAAAATAAATACACTTGATGATATATAGACTTTCTTATTCATTTCTGCAGTTACAATATAGAGGAAACGATTATTGACAAATCTCATTCCATGCGAAACGGAGTAAGAATACTCATATAGCTTTGACATGCGTAATCCAGCTGATATATATATATATATATATATATATATATAAGTAGAGAGAGAGGGAGTAAGTATAAATGAAAAATAAGTGTTAGCGAAACGTAGATAGATGTGAGCGTGCAGTTACAAAATTAGAAAAAAAGTGAGATAGAGAGATAAGAATGAGATACAGATATAAAAACGAGCTAGAGAGATATATAGGGACCTTTTGTAAAAATCAGCTAGAGAGATATATAGTGACCTTTTGTAAAAATGAAATAGAGAGATATATAGGGACCTTTTGTAAAAATGAGATAGAGAGATATATAGGGACCTTTTGTAAAAATCAGCTAGAGAGATATATAGTGACCTTTTGTAAAAATCAGCTAGAGAGATATATAGTGACCTTTTGTAAAAATGAAATAGAGAGATATATAGGGACCTTTTGTAAAAATCAGCTAGAGAGATATATAGGGACCTTTTGTAAAAATGTGATTGGGAAATAAAAATGATAGAGAGATAAAGAGATTGTGTGATAGATATATGAGTGCAGGTACGTAGATAGGTATGAACAGTTATATATATATATATATATATATATATATATATATATATATATATATATATATATATGTATATGTGTGTGTGTGTGTGTGCGCGAAAATACAAAAAGATCTAGATATTCACAATATATAATCATTTGTTTACGTCCTCTAAATGTTTTGTTTTTTTCTGTTTTTATATTTGCATACCGTCAGATTAATTTCAATCTCTCTCATATATATATTGTCATCCACAGACAGACTGTTTCATTCTATCAGAACTCTTTAGTGTGGCTAGACACGCAGGACGCTGGAAGCTGGGATCGAAACCCATCCAACTTTACGTTAGACTAAGTCTCAGACCACTTGGCCAACAAGCGGACTACGTTGGCTAAAGGAATTTTAAAGGTATCTATGTAGCAACAGCAGCAGCGTCCGTTTGTTTACATTTTAATACCCTATCGGCTACCAGAGTGCTCAATTCTTTCGAAGAGCTTTGCATTATGCGAGCAGCGACCGACAATTCATTCGCCAGATTATATATATATATATATATATATTCCGATCCCAGCTACGGGAAGCTAATGTCTAGCCACACTGATGAGTTCTGATAGTACGAAACAGATCTTTCTGTGGATGACTATATATATATATATAGTGCCCTACAAAGCACTGAAATATTAAAAAAAAACAACTTTCTTGTTTTTAATACAGTTTTTATATTCCGTTTCCGATATTGAAAGTAACCCGAACCAACTGAAAATGTCAAGTTACAATGTGAAAGAACAAATTAATATAACAGAATTTTGCTATTCAATTAAGTGGTTTATAATTTCAAGAAAAAATGTTTTCGTTGGTCGAATTATTTCAAGAAATTCTGACTTCAAATGGCTGCCCTATTTGCCTGATTTGTCTACCTGACTTCTTTGGTAGAATTATTTCAAGGAACACTTACATGTGAATAACATTACAACAGCTCAAGAATAATCAACAAAAAGATATAAAAGGATTCACCACAAGAACATTGAGTAAAATTATGTAAGAGCTGAAATAAGGCTGCAAATTTGTATCGGAGGAATGGAGAACATCTACATAATATCATGGTTCATAAACAGCTGAAGATAAATTTTTCTTGGCTTATATTTTATGAAACAAAAGACTAAATGCGCCAAACTTTCATGTCAGTTTTTTATGAGCCAACCAGTATATATATATATATATATATATATATATATATATATATATATATATATACACAAGAATGCTGCGAGCAATGTTGAACAAGTCCTGGCGGCAACACCCCCGAAGACACCAACTGCATGGCCACCTGCCTCCTATCACGAAAACTATCCAAGTTAGACGAACCAGACATGCAGGACACTGCTGGAGAAGCAGGGACGAACTCATAAGTGATGTACTCTTATGGACCCCCACATATAGCCGGGCAAAAGCAGGGACGACCAGCACGAACATACATTCAGCAACTATGTGAGGATACGGGATGTAGCCCAGAAGACCTGCCAGGCGATGAACGATAGGGAAAAGTAGCGAGAGAGAGCCAGGGATATCCGTGCTACCAGCACGATATGATGATATATATATATATATATATATATATATATATATATATATATATATTTATGAATATGTATGTGTATATGCATGTATATACATGTATATATATAGATACATATATATATATATATATACGTATATGTATATACATATACATATATATATATATATGTATAAATATGTATATATATGCATATATATATGTATAAATATGTATATATATGCATATACATATATATATATTTGTTTGTGTGTGTGTTTGAGAGAGAGATAGAGAGAGAGAGTGTGTGTATGCGTGACTGTGTGCGTGTGCGTATATTTCACCTCTAATATATATATATATATATATATATATATAGAGAGAGAGAGAGAGAGGGAGAGAGTGAATGAGATTGACTTTCTTTATTTTTACTGTGTCAAACAAGAAGGAAGGGTTAAAATCAACTTTTGGTCCATGAAGAATTGAGTGAGGGACACTTATGTCGCTTCGACACGGCGAATGTGGAATGAGATCCGATTATTTGAGCTGCGACAAGAATCTAGACAGACGCAATTTTTTTGTTTATATATATATATATATATATATATATATATATATATGTGTGTATTTTTTTCAATTTTTTTTTTTCAATAAAAAAAATGTAAAAAAAAAACAAAAACGACACGTAAACTATTTAACAACTTAAAATACATCTGTCTTTTTCCCTCTATCGTCTCCTTTTCTCATAATATATTTGGTGTGTAAAAATATTCAGTGTTTTTGTGTTTTTGTTATTCTTTTATTTTTTGTTTTTGTTTGTTTTTTTTGTTGGTTTTTAATAAAAAAAAAAAAAAAAAGATGGTTGTTCTCCTATTTATTGAGTCATTCCTACTAACGGCATTATTTGATGCTAGCTCATTTGTTCATTTAATTTAACAAAAAAATTTCTTGAGGATTGACTTAGAACAAAGAGCTCTGAAGCAACTGTTGTGACCCTCGCTAGAAATGAAACCGGCGAGCCGAGTTCGACTTCTGGATAACGCTGTTTAACTCTGTGCTTATACCCCAGGGAAAGGTTTGTTTGTTTGTTTAGGTTTTATGGCATATCAACTTTTGTAGGTTATTTAATGCCAAATCCTTTTTTTATACAAATAAACAGATCTATTTCAAACAATTCCGTTTATCATAAGTATACCGTTTCATTGTCAAAAACATTTATATTTCAAGCTATTCAGCTTAGTCAAACAGTTCTAATCCAAACAATTCAGTTCAGCATAAGTATTGTTTTTGTTTACATATAGTTAAATGTCAAAACAGTTCTGTTTCGAATAATTCAGTTTAACATAAGTAACAAATCAGTTTAGCCAAAGTACTCAGTTTAAATGTCAAAACAGTTCTATTTCAAACAATTCAGATTAGCATAAGTTAACAAACCCCCAACATTGCGGGAACCTCACCATCAGACAGTTTATCTGGGACACTTTGTTGTGGGTGGGGGGTTTACTCTGAGATGGCCAATAGGAATGATTTGATTAGAATTTTAAAAAAGCCAGTGCTCTCAGAACGACTTAATGAAATATAATAAAAACATCAAGACAAAGTTTGACTTGATATTTTTTAATATTTCAATAAAATTTGTTTTAAAATTAGAAGATTTCTTTGTTTTTTGATAAGTTGATTTAGCGCTTGACAAAAGTTTGAAGAGAATTTTGCTTCATAGATATATGCTTTGTAGATTGTCTACTTTCGTGGACTTATCTTATATATATATATATATATATATATATATATATATATATATATATATATATATCTTTAAAGAAAAAACCAAAGACCGGTTAATTTAGGATTATAAATTTATTTCCATCCTGTTTTTCAGTTTCTGGTGTGAACCAAAAACACGAAGAAAAATATAACAGGACTTCTTCAGATCCAATGGATAAATAAAACAGAATAGACACGTGGGGTGGAGGGGGGGAGAAGAGATTAAAGGAGTTACCTCCTCGTTTTATTGAATTTCCGTTTTTTTAATATATATGTATATATATATATATATATATATATATATATATATCCTTTTAAATAAATAAAGAAAAAGATTTTAAAAATCATTTTCTTTTTATTTCTTGATAACACAAATTATATTTTTTTAATATTAATCAAACATGAAAGTCTCAATGAAATTAGAATATGAATTTTATCTATAGATTTAAAAAAAAGCCGCATACCGCGATTTACATTTTCTGGGATTCAGTTTTTTTAAATTTTCAGTAGTATGTAAATTAGGGGTAACGGTTTTAGGTTGTTTTTTTTTAATAGGATTTAGTAAACATTATATAAATGAAAAATAATAGTAGATATATCTTCAACTCAAAAAAAGAATTCTTGATAAATATATGATAAAATATATAAAAAATTATTCTAATTTAAAAAAATAGAAATAAGGATTTTTTCAAATCCGATTCTCGCCGGAAGCAACATGAAAACATTTAATCAAAAATAATTAATTATTCATCTGAGGAAGATTTTTAAAAAACCTGAAATAAATTAATAATGATACCAAGAAAGTGAGTTTTTTTCTTTTTGTCTTTATATAAAAAGATCTTATGTATCATTGTATCATTTGTCGAAATTAATTATTCACCAATAGCCGTTGGTATTGAGCACTTAAATTGGATACTCCTACCCCTTGGATTTCCTCCTAGGATCTTATAAGAATATATATATATATATATATATATATATATATATATATATAAAATTAACTTAAATCGCGAGTCGAAAATCTTCGATTAAAGTTTCACCTTATCGGATGATCAGGAAGCCCAACTTCGACTCGCAGGTAGGCTTCCTGATAATCCGATAAGATGAAACTTTAGTAGAAGATTTCCAACTCGCGATTTAAGTTAATTTTATAATTGGCTCCACTTGTGTTGAGCACTTTAGTAATTGTAGCATTGCAGGATTCGCGGAAGGTTTTAGTTTTCTTTTGACCACTAACTGCGTATCCCTTGATTTTTTTCAAGGGGTCGGAAGGGGTTGGAATTTTATTTCTTTTTGACCTATAATTTTTTTCTTTTTACCCCAGGCGGTGATTCGAGATACTTTTATCTCTTGTTCCTGGCGGTTTTTTGGGTTTTTTTTTTTCTGGTACTGTGAATGCTGGTAGATATTAGATTAATAAATATATATATATATATATATATATATATATATATATATATATATATATATATATATATATTAGTTTTTATATATATTCAAAAGCATGGAAGCTTATCTGCGACAACTGATTTCATACCGTCTTTATACAATCATCAGGCAGAAAAATGCGTAAACCCACCAACTGAGATATTGACAACCTTATACTGTTGTAATATATATATATATATATATATATATATATATATATATATATTAGTTTTTATATATATATTTAATAGCTTGGGTACTTATCTGCGACTACTGGTTTCATGCCGTCTTATTTCAACAATGAAACCAGTGATCATAGATAAGCATCCATGATGTTAAATATATAAAAAATGAATATCTATTAATTCATTATTACATAATAGCTCTATCATAGATATTGAGCAACCTCAAAATTATACCGTATTTGGTCTGTCACACAACCACTATGTGAGACTGTGACAGCCATGCACTGTTATGTTATATACATACATATTTATATATATATATACATACATATATATATGTGTGTGTGCTACATTGAAGATTGCAATTATATTGGCAATTTTATCATTAGTTTTATACTAGACGTTTCATAGTTTTTACACTTGTTGACTTTGATTTTAATTTCATTGTGATTTGATTGTATGGTGTTAGAAAATAATTGAGAACAATTTAATAAAAAGAAGTTGTGTAATATAATGGCCAAGTGATTTCGTTTTATCCCTTTGGGTTTACTTAGGCTGAGAACCTTTCAGCTCAGTGCATGGGTTACTTAGGTGCAACATTAACGCAAGTGTTCACGCGCGCAAGCGGGGCGGACGTGTCACTCAGAGATGTCACAATAGCCCAGATGGGAAACGGCGCTAGAGAGTGCAGGTGAAGTCACGTACCGGAAGCGTGTGGATGATTTGGGGGATTTTGAAAAAGTCAGTTAGTTGAGTGGAGATTCAGGCCTGGACGAGGCCGGACGGATTTGTGCGCTGCAGGCGTAGCGAAGAGTTGAGTTCTGCCTCGGGAGAAGACGGTTGGCTTTCGCTTGCTCACCGAAGCCAGGCCAGTGGCCTGGTGGTGGGTGCCACACGTGTTGGCGGGGGCAGATGAAAAAGCCAGAATAGAAAAAATGTGTGTCTCTCTTCCTTATGTCGAAACTTTGATTCAAAGGTAATAAAAGGTACCTGAACTAAGAAGTCGTTACGTGTTTTTCGTGTCTCGGGACTCCTATGTTCTATGTATATATGTTTTGAACATTCTATGTGCATTTCACATATCTGTATCTGGCTATGGTACAGTAGGATGCGTTTTACTTCGCTATAATGCTCCTGAAAAAAGATATAAATACATATGTTCTTCTCTAAGCTATAGGCACGAAGGGAAGACTGGACTGTTTAGCCTTCATAGGGGGCCAGCTTAGGAGAAAGAAAAAGTCTTAATTGAAATCATCGGTGAGAGGCTAAGCAGAACCTCTGAAAAAAGAAATTGTCCCAAAAAATTGAAATCACCAACTTCTAACGACACCTTGATGATGAAACACAACAAAAAACGAAAGACAAATAAACAAAATTGAAGTTATAAGACCTTAAAATAAAGCCACCTAAAGTAATATTAGTTCGTGGAGTAATAGTTACAGTGGGTGGAGATAAACTTCATGACACGAGTTCAAATCCTAGATAAGACTGTCTAGATATCACATATTGCAAATACCCAGGGGAAAGAATGCATCCAACAATTCTTCGACCAGCTATTGGTAACTAGTAGGGTAGACTACTATAACTATTGGTATGAAAACCAGTTTATGAAAAGTCTAAAATAAAACCTTTTAAACATGGTTTGAAATTTTACCTTATATCTTATCCTGCTCGTGCGTAGGGGTTGCTGAACACACACACACACACACACACACACACATATATATATATATATATATACTGAATAGAAGAAAAAAGACGTTTCTTAGACTGCTATTTCATTAAAAGAAATGACGTCAGCGTTTATGACTAGGGGGCAGTGGGAGGGGTCAGATTCTTTTCATTCCTTTTCAGAATGTTTCTCTCGCAACACGGTGGTAGGTGGGTAGCGAAAATTATTCCGAAAATTGAGCCTAGTTAGACACAAGGTCAGAAGTATAGAACACCGAGTGAGAATCGAACTCACCGCTAGTGATCTATAAACCGAGCTCACGGACCACTACATATCACAAAGTGCCCCACAAATTAAAAAAAAGATACATATTGATTTCAGATTGTGCCCGTTGTGTAATGGTTATCGGTGTTGGAAATGGACATGACGACACGTGACCAAATCCTGAAGGAGGCTGATTGCTTTTCGCATAGCTCTAATACCCTAGGGAAAGGCATGAATCTAACTAATCCATCTCCAGCTAGGAGTGAATAGATGGTTTGGTTTGGTTTGGTTTGGTGGGTTTTATGGCATATCAACCTCTGAAGTAAAGTTGGCGACCGTAGTCGAGGGTGACCAGAAGGCTTCCTTTTCAATAGCGACTACACCGAGATGTAGGGGAGGGCGCTACTTCATTCTCTCGATTGTTCTATCTTACGCTTGATCTGTACCTTATAATGCTGAGTGTTAAGCCAGGTTGCATCAAGTACCATTTTTTGAGTCTTTGGTATGACTCACCCAGGCATTGAAACAGCCAACAATATATAAAAAAGGAAAAAAACGAAACAAAAATATTTTCTTTTCCATTAAATGCATTTCTATACCTAATAAGAAAACATCAAGCGTTGACTTTTGTTTATTTAATGTAATATCAACCTTCTCGGATCATTTAATACCAAATCCATCCTTTTAGCAAGACAGCAGTGGTACTATTTAACCCCATTGGGGTTCATAATTTTCCTAATGGAATTTGTCCGAAAGTGAACGTAATAGCACAACTGGAGTTCGAACTCACGAACTGCAATTCTGCAGATGAGCGCTTTTAACCATTACTCCACGGGGACTTTTGGGTTGTTGTTCAAACTTTGGGATAATGCCAGAGAACACACAAATAATTTGTTGAATGAAAGATGAAGACGAAGTTGATCCCAATACAGTAACACCGATGATTGAAGTAATTTTACTTTTGTTGTAAAAACCACGACGATTGAACAAGATCAAGTAGGCCTGAAACCATTGATTCCAAGTCTGTCCTCCAAGTTACACAGGCAACTTCCGGGAAGCTGTAGTCAGGGAGAGAACCAAGCAAGTTTAGTATCTCACAGCGTTTTTTTTTATTTTTTATATTCAAGAATTCTGCAAATGTATCCGGTGTTGTCGCATTGTCCATCATATTACCAAAATATTTGCTTGCAAAACTTTCACCTCACTGCAGTATATATATATATACCTTTGTTCTAACGATATTTGTCCTAGATTTTAGCCTAAGAAGATTTTAGTAGAGAATTTTAAAAACTAAAATTGGGAGACCCTCAAAATAATTCTGTCAAAATTTACATCGAAATTTGAAAAGAAATTCAAGAAGACTCTTGAAATGATAAGCTTGAAATAATTCCGAAGATGCAAAAGGCTGCTTGTATAAGTGTATTAATTTCCAAATATAAATACAATGAGAATTCTAAACAGTATGATATATATATATATATATATATATATATATATATATATATATATATATATATATATATATATAAAGTTTTTTCGTTGTAGGTCCAAAAAGACAAAAAATATCTTAAAATGAATAAGTCCACCAAGATATTTTTATTTTTCAAAGATTTTTTTGTTTTTTGTTCTTACAGACGTGTATATTTCCGGCTTGTTGCTTTCGTCAGAAAATATATGGCACAAGGCCATGAAAATTTGATACTCATATGGCACAAAGCCATTGTGAATTGGGTACTCATTGAGATTTGAACTCACTGAGTACCCTATTCACATAGCCTTGTGCCATATGTTTTTGTGTATGTAAGAACGAAATAAACAAATAAATCTTTAAAATATACAAATCCCTTCGTGGACCAATTTTTCTGATATATATAATGTAATAGGCACCTGTTTCTTCGTTTAATGGCATATCACCCTTCGTAGGTTATTTAATCCTAAAGCCACCCTTCCAGAAGAGCAGCCGTGGTACTATTTAACCCATAGCTTGGAGGATAAAGGGTTCATGCCTTTACCGAAGGTCTTTGTCCGAAATTGAACGTAATATCACAACCGGAAATCGAACTCGCTTACAACAATTTCGCCGTCCAGCGATTTAATCATTACACCACGAGGACATTCCCACACGAACCTGTATGTTTCAAGTAAAGTTAGGCAAGGGGCAGCGGTAGCTTTGCTTAGTTAATGTTCCACTTTTCAAATTTTTTGTTTCGATCTTGGCTTGGACTTGCACACATAGTTCATTTGCTCTTCTATTGTTTTTTCAAGAACTATGAATCTAAATATTGCTACACAGAGTGCTTAATTTCAAGTTCATATAAGGCTACTCCGGAATGATGCTGTTCTGGATAGAAATTGAATACAACCACAGGTTGAAAATATCAGGTTCAAAGGTCTATCAATAAAGAAAACTAGCTTTTTATCTAAAACAAGAGTGAAATATTTTTTCAAAATCATCAACTACCTTTGTCTTTTTGTTAACCTTTAAAAACATACCTGGTCTAAACCATGTTCCTTTCAAAAACAAAACGGTAAGACATTACCAAGATGGAGCAACTAGTTCCACTCGCCTTTTTAAAACACAGGTAACAGTTTAAAATTTAGGACCTATTTCTGCTGCACCACACACACACACACATATATACGTACGTGTATGTGTGTGTGTGTGTGTGTGAGAGACATCTGGTCAGAAATACTTCCCCCCCACCAACATAGCACTTCTTTGATCTCTTTTAGATGTGTTTGCGGTTTGCAATACATCGGAAGAAACAATCAACGTCTGCATTCGAGAATTAAACAGCATGTACCAACGAAAATACTGTAAGGGAACTACTTTGCTAACCGGATAAACAAAACATACGGGTCTTCCATTGTAGAACATCTTATAAATAACCGTAATTGTGCCTCGCCTTCCAGTGTGGACTTGTTTAGTATCATAAGCAAGTCCCAGTCCAACTTTTATCTGAAGGTTCTTGAGACCAGAGGGAATGTTTATTGGCTTTTTATTTGATTACTATCTGATTTACCCCTCTCTTTTTTAAACAACTTTCTTAATCGTTTGTCCTCGATTCAGCTGTGATCAGTGCAGACCGAAACCGCTTTGTAGTAAGAACTTATTTTAAAAAATGATTTAATTTGGCCTTTTTTTAAGCATAATAAAATCCCCCCACACCGCGAAATATTCATATATATGTGGTGCCTTCAACAAGTTTTCAGACTTGCTTTGTACAGGCATTTAAAATTGTCGTAGACGCTTGAAAATTCACTATGTTATTGCTATACATCTTATGAGATGACTGGACTATTCTTATGATTTCAGGTTAAAATGAACAGCTATAGCAGAAATTGGAATACACACTACTACAGCCTAATTGTTACAGCTGGTGAATTTCAAAGATACAATCTGGATGTGAGGACACTTTAGAAGAACGATATGCAATAAAGTTATGTTTTAATCTTGGAAAAAAAAATGCCACAGAAACGTATAGAATGCTTCAGACTGTTTTTGGAGCAGCTTGCATGAATCGAGCATCAGTTTTTGAGTGGCATAAGAGATTCAAGGAAGGCAGAGAGTCTGTGGGGGATGATGAGGGGTGTGGTAGGAGTAAAAAAAGTCATTTTTTCGGACGAAAAGAAATTCAATTTAGACGGTTGTGATGACTTTTAGAAGTAATGGCTCGCAAAAAAAATTTTCCAGAAGAGAATTACTCAACAAGGCATAGTGAAGGAGGATCGCTTATGATCGGTTGGGGGGTCTCATCTTCAGGAAAATTTAAACTATCATTTACCAATGGTCGACAAAAGCAGCAGATTATGTGAAGGTGCTAAGCGATTTATCTCCCGCGGAAGAAAAGTGTCGTTTATGTGGAAAAGAATGAATGTTTTAGCAAGATAATGCTGCTATCCAAAATGCATCAATAACAAAGAAGTACTTGCGTGAACAAAAAATTAGACTCATTAACATCCCAACGTGCTCTCCAGACCTCAATCCTATAGAAAATTTGTGGGGATTGATTGTTGCAAAATTTTATGACGGAGGTCGGCAGAATTCAGCAATTTCTGCACTCAAAAACGCAATCTTAGATACACGGAAAAATACCTTTTGTTCAACTTCAGAAACTAGTTGATAGTATGCCAAACCGAAGTTTTGGGGTTATCAAAGCTAAAGGTGGATCTACAAATTATTTTAAAAAATTGCCTTTATATTCTATAGTTCTGCTCATTGGTCTTATATTTATGTTAAAACAAAATTTTAAAATTAAGCATAAATGCTAATATACTAAAAAAAAAAATTAACTGAAATTTCTTCATGTTTTAAATTCAATTGTCTTTATGCCTTATCTTTCGTATACCTGATTTTCATAATGTTAGATAGTCATCCACAGCATCATAACGACACAATAATAAAACAAACGCAAGGACAAAGACGCAGGAAGGAAGAAAGACGCAAGAAGACTTCTTTAACAACATAGTTACCTCTCACTTTATTTGTAAGGGTTCGAAAGGTTAGCATGTGAGAGGGTGTTGGAGACCGAACGTAAACTTCATATTTTGACCCCACTGTTTCTTGTTCTCCTGATGTTGGGGTCCACTCCATCGGAGCTTTCCGAGGGCCCCCTCGGTTGGGTGTGGCCTTCCCTACCACATCTGGTCTCTGGCTGTCTGGAAGTCTGCTGGCAACTGCATCGGGGGTTTTCCGAGTGCCCCCTCGGTCGGGTGTGGCCATCCCTACCACATCTGGTCTCTACTGTCTGGAAGTCTGCTGGCAACTGCTCTGGGACCCAAACTCAACTGAGTTAAATAATAACTCAACGCCCACACGATCGCCTACTGGATCTTTGAATCGGATGTTTAATCGTCATCAAGCGGAAATAACTGTCATGCAGTTCAGAGGTTACTCTCTTCCGGTGCATGACTGTAGTGGCACAATGGGACATTCACCTTGTCCCATATCATAAGCCTTAATCCGCCCACGCGATCTCTTTCGATTACTGGCCGTTGGAATGTGTCACTTCCTTCCGGTGTATTACCTTGGAATAGTATTTTTGGGCCGGGTCGAAGGTCAAAATATAACAATAAACCAAAAATTGTAAACAATAGCTTTTCCTTCATTTTTGATGGCGGTCTAATTTCTTTGTCCAGGGGTATATATATATATATATATATATATATATATATATATATAAGATTACAATAGTTACGGCGCAAAGCCGGAAATATGGGTAACCGAAAGAGTATCAAACTCATTAACTATAGTCTGCCTATCTAGTTTGCGAACATTTACATAAATGTATATATATATATAATTTGAAAGCGGTTTTTACATAGAGTAACAGTACATTCATATGCGTCATTTAAAATGCAAAACATTTCCTACCTCTAATAAAAGATTTGGGGGAAAAAAGGATAAACCAACAACACAAACAACAACAATAAAGCTTCAAGGCGGATGGAAGATAGATGTATTTTGAATTGTTAGATAGTTTACCAGTCGGATTTACTTCGTGCCAGAAAGAAAAACAAAAAGCGAGACTGTCTAGATTCTTTAAATAGTCGGACCTCATTCCAAAATTCGGCGTGTCGAAACGACATTCTAATATGTCCCAACAATCGTTTTTCTCTAGTGTTACAAGTCTTTCTTCTTCTTCATTTTCAAAATAGGAACAAATTAGAAAAGTCAATTTATTCCCCTCCGCCAAATATATACACACTCAACATTTACACACATATTGTCTCTCACACACTATTATCCCAATTATTCAAACAAATGTGTTAGAGTTTTTGAAGATATTAAGTATTTTTTTATGACGTCACACTCTATCTGCAACCAGTGACCTAAATCAGACCTTTTTTTTTTTTCGTCGACCGTAAGGGGTGCGCTGATTTCTAGAAATCACTGTTAATGATGTTAGCTTAACATGTTAAAAGTGATTTCCTTAATATGCAGTGTGCGGAAGGAAAGTTAGGAATGTTCTTGGAAAATAATAAACGACTATACAATAAAATAAGATTACTTTTAATATTAAAAAATTAACAACGAAATAAAAAGAAAAAATAGTTAATTTACTCAATATGGCCTCCATTTTTTTTTTCGATTATTGTATCAACACACATTCGAAACGATTTGCATGCCTTCTTAATGAATACTTCAAACATTTCATTCCATTCCTTCTTAATAGCAACTTAAAGCGAACCAATATTTCGATGGAAAGTTGCATTTGTTTGGTTTTCTAAAACGTCTTACATAGCGTAATCAAGGGGTTTAAGGTTTGGGTTTAATTGTTGTCCTCACAGTTTTCTTGTGGACTTTCAATTCATTGTCGAGCTTTCTAATTGACGTTGTGGGGTCCTTCTTCTCACCGTAGAGAGAACCGTTAAAAAGTTTTCTTTTCCTTTTTTTGTTCAATCCATCACACCCCTTTTTCCTTAAAAAAACTCTTTTTCTGCATTTTTTTTTTTTTTTTATTTGTATACGTCTGACGAAGAAACTTTGTCTTGGTTTCGGCATTAAAAATAGATAGATTCTTAGTCGTTTCTTTTCTTGAAATTTCTTCATGTTTTAAATTTAATTGTCTTTATGCCTTATCTTTCTTATACCTGATTTTCATAAACAAAATTGTAAACAATAGCTTTTTCTTCATTTTTAATGGTGGTCTAATTTCTTTATTGAACTGAATTTTAATAATAAAAATACTTGAATAATAGAGTTAATTTAGATTTATCACGTTTTTTTATTTTTCTTTTCAAAAATTAGACCAATCAGACAATATCTTTTTTATTGTCTGATTGGTCTAACTTTTAAAGATTATTACATATTTTGCTTCCGCACCATATATATATATATATATATATATATATAGAGAGAGAGAGAGAGAGAGAGTGAGAGAGAGGGGAGTGCTCCTGGAGTAGTGGCCAACACGCAGGAAGGTGAGATCATTGAATGTGAGAACGAACTCTAGTCTGGTAATTACGTTCACCTTCGGCCTCTTACACTTTGAAAAGGCGTGAATCCATAACCCTTAAAGCTAGAGATTAAATAGTGTTGGGTATCACCAACCTTTTTCCACACAATGAACTAGTCCATCTGCCATATATAGCAGTAGCTACTAATTCCAGGGCAGACTAGAAGGTGAAGAGCAGCTTATTATAGGAATCGCACTAGATCACCTTACTTGCTACCGTAATAACGGAAGTCAATACTATCGTTGGACTATATCGTTATTCTATATTCACTAATCCTACGTTCTTGTCTACTAATAATCTCTCTATTCTATATACTTTTTCCCTGAAAATATATCTCTATTTCCTCTCATATCGTGGTTTGTCCTTTATTTAATATTACAAGCGTTCACTAACCAGAACGCAACAAATAGTACCATTATTATTCTTCAACAAGGATGGCTTGGGCATTGAATAACCCGGAGATGTTGATAAGTCATTAAACCAAAAAAGCGAAAGTGATATATATATATATATAGAGAGAGAGAGAGAGAAGGAGAGAGAGAGTGATAGATATGCTAACGAGAAACTATAATTCTGTTTTAATGTTCTTAAAAACAAATTTATTATCAAATCAATACAGCAACGCCCAATCTAGTTTTAGAAGGGCTTATCTTGAGTTCGTACCGGGTAGGTGACTTGTTCTAATGATATTTGCCTGGTTCCAGGAGTTTTTCCTATAAGCAGTACTTATCCCTTTATTTAAAAGGAGCAGAAATAGGTTTATTACACGGCGTCTGAGAGGCCCCTGAAGAATACGAAGGAGAATACATTTTTTTTGTAAACGGCCTTGGATGAGTCTCGATTTGTAGATAAAATGTAAAGTTGGCGACTGTAGTCGAGGGTGACCTGAATGCTTCCTTTTGTAGTAGTAGTGCCCTTGCCTACAAACGTAAACAGATTCGATAATTGGTTCGCCCTAGAAAAATTACATCCGGGTATGGCCGGAAATGACAAAGCCCATTTTCGACTCTAACCGGCCATTACAGCTAAGAAAGGGATAAATTAACATTTATCAACTTTTGCAAAACACTTCTGCCAGAAATAATTCTATAAAAATGGAAGTAATACTCCTCACTAACCTATACCAGGCTAAAGAAGTAATTATTTTCTGCGTCCATTTTTATATTGAAGAACTTTCTATTTATGTGACGCGGCAGAGGTGGTGTTCCCTTTCTTTCATATGAAAAAGGCTTCGGCGGCGAAAAAATCAGAGGTCCCCCGCGGATTTTTTTTTCCTCTCCAGTTGTTGGGTTGCATTCGGTAGGCCGTTTTATCTCTGGACGGTTCTGCCGGGTGTGCCTCGGCACTGGAGAGTTCCTCCGGCCTCAGGGGGCCATCCCCCCAGGCTTATACCCCCTTCGGGGGGGTTGGGTTTATTGCCTGGCGCCTGAGGCGCCCCCAAAAGGGGAATGCCGACGGGGCCGAAGGTATTTTTGGCCTTGCCGGACGCGTGTGGGTTTCGGCCCTGCGACCGGGCCCACCTTAAAAACGGCCTTGTGCCATATTCATGCGTTGGTGGGACGCAACGATAAATACAGAGGTCCCCCGCGGACGCTCTAGGGCGTTTGTGTGTGGCCTTTCCTCTCCAGTTCTTGGGTTGCCCACGCGATCTCTTTCGATTACTGGCCATTGGAATGTGTCACTTCCTTCCGGTGCATCACCTTGGAATAACATTTCTTTGGGCCGGGTCGAAGGTCAAAACATAACACAAACTGCCAACACTGACGTCGACCTCGACGCTCCCGCAATGCAGTCCACGTAACGACTCGCTGTTACGGACTGCCCCAGAAATGCACCATCTAGTCCACGTAACGACTCGCTGTTATGGACTACCCTAGCATTGCAACATCTGGCCCACGCACGAATCGCAGTACGGGCTTGCAACAAGATCGACACCCCCCCCCCGGTTAACTCAACGTACTGTCAAAACAGGGACATCGATTTATCAACGACTCGACCGACCTCAGCTATACAGCATCCCGTCCACTAACGACTCGCTGTTACGGACTGCCCTGGCATCGCAACATCTGGCCCGTGTGCGACTCGCTGTACCGGCTATCAACCAAAACGACTCGACCGACTTCAACTTCCCGCTACGATCGTCCTGCTGCATTCTTCGACTCAACCGACAGCTACCCGCATCAAACATCTACCTGTATCTCCACGACTCGACCTTCACCAGCTACCCTCATCGAACTTCCAGCAGCGCACAAATACGACTCGACCATACCAGCTATCGACATCACTTATCTAGTTGAAGACTACGTACAACCGCCACGGACTTTAAATACACGTTTGTAATTCCGGCAATAAATCGTCACTTTTGTTGTATCTGTTACCTTGCCTTTGTTCCCTTCATTGTCTTTGGCTGTCACTACTCGCACGCTTTAAACTTAATTCATTTGCTGGGTCGACACGCTTATCGTCTCCGCAACACCCTACCCTACACCTTGGTGTAGGGGAGAGCACTTCTCCTTTCCCTGGATTGCTCCACTTTACCCTTGATTCGTACCTGAGCAAGGAGATATTAAGCAAGGCAACATCAAGTACCATTTTTGAATCTTTGGTATGACTCGACCTGGGATTGAACTCAGGTCTCTCGGGCCATTGGCGAACACTCTAACCACTATGCCAATAATTCTAAATGGGTAGAAATTTGGGAAAATATTATCAATATAAATAATAGGGTAATATTATGATATAATTAAAATATTAATATAATATATCAAAATGATATATCAATATAAAGAAAAAAGTAAGTAAATTTGGCGACCGTAGTCAAGAGCGACCCTAAGGCTCCCTTTTAATTAACTACTACACCAAGGTGTAGTAGAGAGTGGAACTCAGTTCTCTGGACTGATTTACTTTACCCTTGATCCTTACCTTATAATGCTGTGTGTTAAACAAGGCAACATCAAGTACCATTTTTTGAGAATAGTGAACACTGTACCCACCAGACAATAACATATATAATATAATTTGAGTTCTTCAGAATGTATATTAATATATTTATATTCATATATTAACATATATTAATATATTCAAACTTATATGAATATATATTTGATATTATATTTAATATATATTCGATGTATTTAATACATTTGATATGTATAATTTTAGAGAATAATTCTAATGATAAATTATAGTACTAATTATAATAATAAACGGTTATTATAATAATCATCTAAAAATATAATAATTCTCTAATAATATATTCAATATATATATGTGTGTGTGTGTGTGTGTGTGTTAATACATATTTAAATTGATACTAATGCATTAATGATATTATATTAACATATAAATATGATATAATATAATAATATAATTAAAATATTATCAATACCAATATGAGGATAATTTCTTAAAACCCACTTAAGAGAAATGGTGCTACGGTTAACTTACTTTTGAGAATGTTATAATTTTTTATCAATGTTATAATTTTCATAATAATTATCAATGTTATGATAATAATAATAATAATAATGATAATAATAATATACACCCCAGAGACGACATTGACAGACTATATGTATCTAGAAAACAGGGAGGAAGAGGACTTGCCAGCATCGAAGACACCGTTGACGAATCCATACAACGGCTCGAAGACAACATAGAAAAATACGAACGAGGACTAATTACAACCATCAGAGTCGATACGGACAACACGATAAACGAAAGAATGACAACAACTAGGAAACAAAAATGGGAAGCAAAACAACTCTATGGCCGCTTTAAGCGTCTAATAAACAACATCCCACACCAGAAAACCTGAACCTGGCTAAGAAAAGGAAACCTTAAGAGAGAAACGGAATCCCTCCTAATAGCAGCACAGGACAACGCCATAAGAACGAATCATATCAAAGCGAGAATAGATAAGACACAACAAAACAGTAAATGTAGGCTATGCGGTGACAGGGACGAAACGATCAATCACATTATAAGTGAATGCAGCAAATTAGCACAGAAGGAGTACAAGGCGAGACACGACTGGGTCGGCAAGGTAATCCACTGGGAAATGTGCAGGAAATTTCAATTCGACCATACAAACAAATGGTATATGCACAACCCGGCGCCTGTCCTAGAAAATTACTCGCATAAACTCCTATGGGACTTTAACATACAAACGGATCACCTAATCCCGGCCAGAAGACCAGACCTCATAATAATCAACAAAAGAAAGAGAACCTGCAAAATTGTTGACTTTGCTGTCCCGGCGGACCACAGAATAAATCTGAAGGAAAGTGAAAAGAAGGATAAGTACCTCGACCTTGCTAGAGAATTGAAAAAACTGTGGAACATGAAAGTAACGATTGTGCCAATTGTGATTTGTGCGTTAGGGATAGTAAATAAAGGATTTTTAAAAGGCCTGGAGAATTTGGAAGTTAGCGGACGGGTAGAGACTATCCAAACGACAGCCTTGCTAAGGACAGCCAGAATCCGGAGACGAGTCCTGGAGACTTGAGGAGACTTGCTGTCACTCAAACTCCAGTGAAAAACCATCAGCTAACACTGATGTGAAAAACTCTATAATAATAATGATAATAATAATAATTGGTGCGTCTGGAACAGTAACTAAAGGATTACTAAAGGGAATGGAGGACTTGGAAGTTGGCAGACGAGTGGAGACCATCCAAACTACTACATTATTGAGAACAGCCAGAATACTGTGAAAAGTCCTGGAGACTTGAAGGGACTTGCTGTCACTGAAACTCTAGTGAAAGACCATCAGCTAACGCTGATGTGAAAAACTCTAATAAGTGAATAATAATAATCAATGTTATAATTTTCATTTCTGTCTGTATTAGGTTAATGTGAAAAATCAGATGTTTGTAGTTTCATCGGAGAAAAGGTTTATTGTTGAGATTATCAGGTTTGACCCCGGATAGCGAGATGTCAAATCATGCTGTGGATTTCTAAGTTGCCTCGAAGTAACAGCCAGATGGGCTGATAATATAGGAATATTGCTTTGGGTTAGTAAATGTAAAGGAAAGGTGCCTTGAACTTGATTTAAAAACTAGCTGACTTGGTATGTATTTTCAGTGTTGATATAGATTTGGACTATGAAGAGATATGCATATTATATACTGCTATTTTACGTCATGAGTTAGTTGGTTCTTAGAATGCAGAGAGAAATAATCGATTCGTATTGAGAGAAGCAGTGCTCCCATTCAATTTTGATCGCGGTCGGCTGAAATAGCCAACTGACATATTTATGTACACAGCTGTGAATGACTCCAGCATTTCACTAAGTTGTTATGTAAACTTAATGCCGATACACGTATGGTCGATCCAGACGCTGTTTTCCGTTTGGCATAATCATAGATTCCATACGATATTTGATAGTATTTCTCATAATCTACTGTTATCCAAGTGTTTATATTTAATCAAATGACATTATTGTTCTCCCGGAGAAAGGGGCCGATTTATCCTGTTCACCACGGCTTATCGGTTTGGGTAAGACCCGTTTCCCATGCCTATAAGAATCACAATTTTTTTAAATATCAAGCTAGACGATCGATGAATGACACTGTGCCTTCGGAACAGTTTCGAATTGTTAACGCCCCCCAGCCATTCCGACTGCTGTGTTGAGAGTAAAATTTCAAACAGAGTCCTAACTGACCTGCGTATCAATCAGACATACATGTTTGGAGTGGAGAGGGTTAAGTTCATATCAATGATTCTAATCTGTTCCTACAGAAATAATAGCAGGTAGTATTTTCTTACTTCGTCATCTGTAGCAGAAAGAACCTAGTATTTTTTGTTTGGCGCGTAATTTAATTTGACCGTTAGAGTCGCCGAACATTTTCACCCAGTCAGGATGACCTGTCCTATTCATCCCGAACCATATTTCCTAGCAGCACCAAAAATTGAAGCGAGCCGGCGAAACTCTCTCCCTCAGAAATCCTCAATGGCAACAGACGTCTTATCGTCTGCTCCTGAATAGCAGTAGCAGCATCATACACTATGAGGAGAGCCATCTAGTTTATGGACCCCTTGTGTCTATTCTTCTAGACCAAGGGATCCTAGATGAAAACAAATTAGATGATACACTCCAACAACTTCCTACCTTCTTTCCTTCCTACGAGACTCGTAGCATACCAGCGTAAACCCCTTACTTCATGCTGCCATTAAAACCTTCATTTAAAACCTAACGACGTCTTCGTTCTTCTCCACCACCTTTATTTTCCATCAACATTTAGCGAGGGGATAACAACCGACGTAATACCAACATTACCAACGAAATACCAACGCAACCAACGTAATACCATCACAACCAACTTAATACCAACGCAACCAATGTAATACCAACATAACCAACGTGAAAACCAACATAAACCAAAAGCCTAATAATAATAATAATTATAATAATGACCTCCCCATCGCTATGCATCTATATTGCATATGAATGTTATCCATAGACGAACACAAAATAACCTCGATGCCCCACTTCTAATTCCTTGAACCCATGGATGCGATCCATTTTTTAAATATATTTTTTACAGCAATAATAAAATCATGTTAACGTAGTTCATCTTTCTCCGGTCTGATATTTGTATTTACGCATGTATGTAAGTCTAGGCAGTAAGTTCTTTTTTAAACATGTTCGATTAAATGGAACATAGACTTTGCTTCTACCTATTTTTTTTTAAATTGATTCTTTCAAGTCTTTATGTGTCGCTTGATTCTTGTTGGAATGACTTTAGGATGGTGCCGTATTTTTTCCAAGTACTTTCGAGCCCATCTGGAGACATCTTCGAGGTAGCAAATAATAAAATGACAAGCACAATATCGAATCATTCACATTTATTTAAAATCTACGAAGAAGACCAGGTGGGAGCGGAAATTACGGTAGAAAAAATGTTGACTGAGTTAAGAGGAATAATTGCATATATATATATATATATATATATAAGTAGGAAAGGTAAAACGGAAGAAAGACATATGTTTATTGGTTTGTTTATTTGTCAAGTATTCTGTCTATTCCCATTATATAGATGATACATGAGTCATATATTCAGGGAAAAATAGCTTAAATTAGGTATAAGATAAACGAAATTGAATCTATCATCCATTTTACTAATGAACTAGAAATAGAATAGGGCGCCCGTTCATATGGACTTATGCCACATCCAAGCAAAAACTAATTAAATTACAAAATGTTCCTTGACGAAAGCAACAAGCTAGAAACATACACTTATGTAATAAATAAATAATTCTTGAAAATAAAAATCTTTTAGTAGATCCATCCATTTTGAAATATATATATATATATATATATATATATATATATATATATATATATATATGAACCCTACCGCTTTGGCAGGATATGACACAAGGTCAATTTTAAGCAGAGTTTAACAGGCTTGAATTCAGAGTTTTCGTTCACCTAGACTAGTCGCCTCACTAAGGCTGAAGAACCTAGTCTGCTCTACTATTTACTCATAGCTGCAGGGTGAATAATTGGAATCATACCTTTCCCAAGGGTATTAGTGCAATGTGAAATGCAGTCAGTCTCGTCCAGGATTTGGGTTTGTGTCACCGTGTCCATATATATATATATATATATATATATATATATATATTAGTGAGCATTCATGTGTTTTAAAATAATAATTCAAGAATAACAAGTAAAAAATAAAAATGAACTCAAAATCGTTGTGGATATATATATATATATATATATATATATATATATGCAATAGATATTACGCATAAAAACTGGAAATGTTTTCTTTGTTCCCGCGTTTCACGAATGCCAGTTTTCAGGTAGATGACAAAATGGATAAGGAAATAATTATTTTCCTGTTAATTTTTTTTTTTTTTGTTTACGTATCCAACTGTGTTTCACGTGATGCAATCACACATGCGGCATGCAATGTTCATAACGCTTGTCTTCTGATATAGACTGGTCGAGCGAGTTCACGTCACGTGGTTTTTAACAAGTTATTCTCTTCGTACAATTTGTTTTCCTTTGCTGATTTAAAATCACCAGATTTAAACTAGTCAAGCGGTATATTTGAATGAAGGCGTTTGGTTTCCTTCACGCATTTCGATGGTTTATACAGCAACTTATTTTGTTCAGCAAATCCTATTAACACTATCTATTGATCCCCCATGTTATGTGTGAGCCCTTTTAATGTTTTTCTATATGATCTGAGGTTAAATTCCACGTTTATCTTCTAGTTCACATCTATATTTAGATACCTTTAAGCTATTCCCATTGCGTCTATTTTGAAAGATCAATTTGAGATTGTAAAACCTGTCTTTTAAAGGTCCTCGTGTTGCTCCTGTATAAGTCTTTCTCTTTCTCTCACTCTCTCTCTCTCTCTAGCACACACACACACACACACACACACACACACACACACACACACACATTCTCTCTCTCTCTCTCTCTCTCTCTCTCTACACACTCACTCACAAACATATATATGAGATGAAATGAGTTGAATTCAAAATTCACACAAAATATTACCTCCCCTTTCACTAAACATTTAAAGCAATAAAATGTCACAAATCCGTTTCTCAAACCATTTACTTTTCGAAAAAATTCCATCGCATGACATGACGTAATTTAAACGTATCAACCGGTATAACTCCGTTTATGTTTTTTTTTTTTTTTTAGTTTTCTTTTTGCATTGCAGCATCTATCTCTAAGCCCTGATGAATACTTTCAATTGAATCAAAATTTATCTACGATAATTATTTCTTATACTAAGATAATTTAAATAAAATATTTTTGTATTCAGAAAAAAGATTGAAGTCGAAACTTTAATTCAATTTAAGAATTATTTATTTCGTTCTTTCATTTGCGTATGTTTCTACTTTGCTGATTTATCAGAGAACACTTTGTAATTCAATCAGTTTTAGCTTGGATGTGGAATAAGGGATACGAGGGATTTCGAGTCTCATTGGGCGCCCCATTCAGTGTCTTGTTCATTAGTAAAATAAATGATAGTTTTAGTTTCGTTTACCCCTCCCTATCGTCCATCGCTTCTGGCAGGTCTTCAGGGCTACATCCCGTTTCCACACAGAGCAGCTGTAGGCAGGATCAAGCTGGTCGTCTTGCCTTTGCTCGGCCATGTGAAGGGGTCCATTAGAGTACATCACTTATGAGCTCTTCCCTATTTCTCCAGCAGTGTCCTGCACGTCTGATTCGTCTGATTTGGATAGTTTTGGTGATGAGTGGTAGGTGGCCGTACAGCTGCTGCTTTGTTGGATGTTGCCTCCAGGACTTGTTCAATATTCCTCGTACCATTCTTGTTTAGTTACCGTCAAGTTTTTTCTTCAGTCATTTAGTGCATCCATATAGCAGTATCGACTCAATCGCTGCTTGGAAGAAACTGCGTTACATTTTATCGGTCAGGTCTGACTTTCATATGACCGATAGCCAATCGATAGCTGTCCATGCCGTTGCTAGTCGTGTATTGATGTCTGTCTCGGTTGATGAGACACTGCATCCTTGGTAGGTAAACTCGTCAACTAATTTCAGAGGGCTGTCGTTTAGTGTGGAGTTGTCGCCTGCTTGATTAAAGCACATATATTCCGTTTTGTGTGCATTGACATGGAAGCCAGTGCCTGCAATGGCTCGTTCCAGACTATGTAGTGGGTGTATTTGCCAGAAGCGCTATGTCATCGGTGTAGTCGGCGTCGGTAATTGTTTTTGCGGGGTACCATCTGCTTCTTTCCTTAGTCAGTTCGAAACCGATTTCTTTGATTTTATCAATAGATGTTCAAAGCACTTAGTCTACACAGATGATGAAGACTTATGTGTCCTTTCAGTACGCTTGCTACAATGTCAAAGTAGTCTGTGTCTCCATCCGGAGAACGGACTTTTACCTTGGTGTTTCTATAGAGAATCATTATGGCTGCGACGGTTTCTTTTGGTAGGCCGTAAGCGAGTAGAATTTCCTCTATCTTTCCTCTGTGAATGGAGTCAAAGTGCTCTTCCTTCTGCTCACAACGTTTATCGTTTGCCATGCTATCTTAC
>OY757941.1:33571223-33651223 GCA_963585895.1 Sepioteuthis lessoniana
CCGGATCATCAGGAAGCCTAACTTCGACTCGATTTATATATATAATGAAATTAATTCCTACGTGGCCAAGAGCGAGTCTACCTTGGTTTTACCTAAACGGCTCTTCAGGATTACATAGGCGAAGTGGATTAGGTTAAAACACATTCCATTGATTAAAAAGATCCCTCACCTATATCGGAATGAACATATTAAAAAAACACTTTATTCAAGAAAATGACAAAAAACAAACCAGCAAAATTATATAATAGCACACGAAATTGATAAGCTACGACTACAAATCGTAGAAGCCCTACAAAACGAAAATCCTAAAATCAATAAAATTAATAGAAAGTAAAAAGAATTAATAGAAAATCAATTGAAAATAGCGACAATGTTTTGAAATGGCTTTAGATTTTTTTTTGATATTCCGTATTTCTTGATAATGTTCTATTTCCGTTAATAGCGTTCGATTCTTTAAATTCATCAGCAACTCAGTTTTATCCAACTCAGCGTTTGCATAGTTTTGTTATGTTATAAAGCTGCCCACCAAAACTTTCAAAATGCTCAAAAGGCACTTTTTACCAATGCAAGCAACCCGTGATGATGGCCTAGGAAAGGTCCGAAAGCGCTCGGGACAATTTTTATAAATTCATTCACCAATTCCAACCTGAAACCAAGACACTTATCGGGAAACTTGAAAGGATCTTAATTAAATTATATAGACAAAATGTGTATTTAATCAAACATGCTTAAATGAAAGACTGCTGCCTAACCACACACCCACACACACACACATCCACCTACCCACTATATATATATATATATATATATATATATATATATATATATACCGTGTATCTTTGCAGAGGGGAAAGACTCCCCCAACGAGTGTCCTGATATGACATTAAACAATCTGATGGTGAGGGTGAGGCTCCAGCTATGCTGTAGCTTTGAGGAATGTGGAGTACCTCTTCATTTCCAATCTTACCAAGTCTACTCTGGATCGGAGTGGTAGCACCTGATAGGGTCCTATCTATGGATCAAAGAGAACTATTTGAAGTTTAAACTGAGTGCAAACAAATGACTTATGCGAAATTCATTTATTAGAAATAAAACTGTTTAATCATTTAACTGTGTGTAAACAAATAAGAGATATGTAATTGAATTGTTAATGATGCATAACAATACTTGAATCAATTTAACTTTGTTGACTAAATTGAATTGTTAAAAACAAACTATTTGATCATTTAACTGTGTGTAAACAAAATAAGTCTACAATTCATATATTCAATACATATGTAAAACAGGATATGGCTTTAAATGACCAACAGAGGTTGATGGTTGTTTGGTTGTTTGTGTTTTATGGCATATCAACCTTTGTAGGTTATTTAACACCAAATCTATTTTTATGAAAATAGTTCAATTTCAAACAATTCAGTTTAGCCTAAGTACGCAGTTTAAATGTAAGTACAGTTTAATTGTGAAAAACATTTCTATTTCAGTTTAGTATAAACATTTCTATTTCAGTTTAGTATAAGTACAGATTTTGTTTACACAGTTAGATGACCAAACAGTTCTGTATTAAACAATTCAGTTTAGTGTAAGTACAGTTTCAATGTCAAAAAACAGTTCATTTCAGATAATTCAATTTAGCATGTCACGCATTTTAAATGTAAGTACGGTTTAATTGTGAAAAACATTTCTATTTCAAGCTATTCAATTTAGTCAAACAGTTCAGATTAGCATAAGTATGACGTTAGTTTTATTTTACCTATAGATAGGGCCCTATCAGGTGTTTCCATTCCGGGCCAGAGTGGACCTTGAGGCAATGGCAATGAAGAGGTACTCTGCATTCCCTAAAGCCCCAACATTACTTGAACCTCCCCATCAGACTGTTTAGGGTCATATCCATGGGCGGGGTCTTACCCCTCTGCATAGGTGCCGTCAGTGTATTCTATAGCCCCAGCCGACTGGGGGAAAACAAAGGTTGATATGCCATTAGACCAAACCAAACCAAAGAAATAATAGAGTAATCAAAAACAGCATTTATTAACCGATAAAACGGATAAGATTTAAGGACTTGCAACTAGTTAGTCTTAAAAATGAACCAAAAATGTCAAAATGAACCGAAGATTAAATGCTCCTGATATCCGCCGTTCAGATGAAGGCACTGTTGGATTCAGAGTGCAAAGCTGTTGTTAACGTGAGGATATTCCTCCGAGGTGTCTGAAGCTTAGATTGTAAGGGATCCGTTTACCCAAAGTGTTTTGAAGCTTATAACATTAATGAAATGTTATAAGCTTCAAAACTCTTGACCGATTTGAAAAATCTGACTCCTGTTTTGGAATATGCTGAAATTGAACATCCTTCTATATCTTGCTTGAATAGTCTTGAAAGAATAAGTTTCATGACATATTTTCCCACATTAGACATTCAGCTGTACCGTCCAAAGTATGGTTTTGCTATATATGTTTAGATCTATAAAAATGTCAACAATTTTTCAGCAATGATCTGAAAACAGCAAGAGAATAAAATCAACAGTAAATATCTAAGAGGCTGCTGCTTTGTTTCAAAAACAGTGAAAATATTTAAATTTACAATAATAAAGATAAAATGTTGCCCAGTCGGCTGGGACAGTGGAATACAGTGACTGCATTTCTGTAGAGGGGTAAAACTCTCCCTACGAGTATTCTGGATATGATACTAAACAATCTGATGGTGAGGCTTCAGTAATATTTGATCTTTGGGGAATGCGGAGTTCCTCTTCATTGTCATCGGTCACAGGTTCACACTGACCCAGAGTGGTAGCACCTGACAGGGTTCTATCTCTGGGTCAAATAGAACTAAATTGTGTACTTAGGCTAAACTGAATTGTTTGAAATGAACTGTTTTGTCCTGGAGACATCACCCGACTAAGCAACAGCTATACGACCACTAGCCACCCATGATGAAAACTATAAAAACCAGACACGCGGGACACTGCTGGAGAAGTAGGGACGTGCTCATAATTCATGTACTCCTGTGGACCCCTTCCCATGGACGAGCAAAGGCATGACGTCAAGCACGAACCTACATACAGCGGCTCTGTGCCGATACGGGATGCAGCCCTGAGGATCTGCCGAAAGCAATGGACGATAGGGAGGCGTGGCGAGAGAGGGTCAAGAATAGCGAGACATGATGATGATGATGATGATGATGATATTTAACTGTGTGTGAACCAAAACTGTGTACTCATACTAAACTGAATTGTTTTAAATGGAACTGTTTTTTTTTTTAATTTAACTGGATGTAAACAAATGACTGATGTTTAATTGAATTGTTAATGATACATAGCAATACGTTGAACCATTTAACTTTGTTGACAAAACTGAGTTGATAGAAATAGAACTGTTTTTGGCATTTAAACTGCGCACATATACTAAACTGAATTGTTTGAAATAGAACTGTTTATTTGTAAAAATGGATTCGACATCAAATAACCTACAATGGTTGATATGCCATAAAACGAAACGAAACCAAAGACTAAATGGATGTTTCAGTGGGCTTAAAATATATTTTTATGAACTTCCTCGTAGATCAGAAGATTATAAATTTGGCTTATAATATGTTAACCAAGGCAAAATAACACTACCTGCCCTATTACTTTCCCATAGTCGAGGGAGGCAGCAATGCTTTTTCTCAAAAGCATTAGCTTGAAGTAAACCATAAACAACCTCCTCCAGGGTTTGAACTCCGGTCACTGATTTCACTTCATATGATGAAAACCTTACATGGAACACCCCTCCTATGTGCATATGAGTAGAGATATGTGTGTGGATATGTGTGTTTAAATTTTTGTATGTGTTTTTACGTGCGTTTAAGTTTGTGTGTGTGTGTGTGTGTGTGTGTAATAAACACATTTTGTAAGAGAACACATACAACCTTCGTGAAAAGACCAGAAAAACGCCATAAATACCACGGTAGAATAAAGAAAATGCCAATATATATATATATATATATATATATATATATATATATATATATATATATATATATATATATATATATATATTACGTACATAAAAAAACACCTTAATTCTCCTAATTTTTGAATTTAAATTAATTTCAAAATTTACTGAGTGCAACTAAAGAATCAATTAAAATAGAATTAAAATTGAAATTAAATTCATATAAAACTGCTAGTAAGTACATATTTAATGTACCGCTTTTAACACGTAATTCTGACCTATGACCTATAAAATATTGGGTAAAATTTTGACACTTATATAGAGATAAAGCTTTCTCTCTTTAGCGCCGGAAATGTTGATAGATTTAAATTCATGCACCCACACACACACATCTCCTACATACATATATATATATATATATATATATATATATATATATATATATATACTTTTCCAACACAAACACACTCATAATTACACACATATCCATACACACTTGTATATATACACACACATACATGGATGTGCTTTTGTCTTTAACAACATAGTGATTTGTTTTTATCTTCAAATATTTTCCATCGTAATTTTGTGATAAATTTCTGCACACTCGTTGTCATTTAAACTTTTGTTTATTGGCCGTTATATTAATTTTTAAAGTTACAAGCACTTAAAATTCTTGTGAGTTTATGATTTTTTATTATATATATATATATACTTCCTGACGATGGACAAATTTCCACTTCAACGCTGTGATTTTAACAGTTTTTATGTTTTAAATGATCCTTTCTAATATATATATATATATATATATATATATATATATATATATATATATATATATATATATATATATATAATGGGGGGTTCATCGCCCGTTGTATAGTGGTCTTCCCTAATTTGTTTAGGTTTGGTTTGGTTTATTTGTTTAATGGCATATCAACTCTTTTTAGGTTATTTAATGCCAAAGCCATTCTCCTAGAAGAACAGTAGTGGTACTATTTAACCCATAGCTGGGAGGATAAGGGGGTTCATACCTTTCCCAAGGGTATTTGCCTGAAAGTGAACGTCATAGCGCAACTGGAGTGCGAACTCGCGTATTACGATTCCGCAGTCCATCGCTTTAACCATTACACCCCCAAATTTGTTTAGGAAGAAATATCTAAGATGCATGGGCTTAAAAGATGCATCTCAATTTGTTCAGGTTTTTAAGCCGAAGGAATAAATAGTTTTTTATGAAAGTTTCACATATATTCAGAGCTTTATTAGAGTCCAATATTTTACATTTGAAAATCTTAAGTTTTGTTTACTTACATGTAAGCTTAAGCGTCGTCACTTAATTTTCTTGAGTGGTGTTATTATATATGAAGTACTGGCAAAGTACTACATTGTTATGTGAGAAAAGAATTGCTGTTGTTTATGTTGAAGCAATCGTTACCATGTTAACATTTGCGGAGATGTTTTCAATTTCACATAAAGACCATAAAACACTAAAATATCACTAGTCAGTAACCCAAATCAGAACCTTTACCATATTTACCAACCCCTCCGTTCGGGCAGGATATGACACAAGGTCATTTTTTAAGCGGAGTTTAACAGGTTTGAATTCAGAGTTTTCCTTCTCCTAAACTAGTTGCCCCACCAAGGCTGAAGAACTCAGTCTGTCCTACTATTTACCCATAGCTGGAGGGAGAATTATTGGATTGATACCTTTCCTAAGGGTATTAGTGCTACGTGAAATGCAATCAGTCTCGTCCAGGATTTGAACTCGTGTCGCCGTGTCCATTTCCTGCGACGATAACCACCACGGGTACCTCCAATCAGAACCTTTACCTTTAAAGACGCAAAGGAAGGTATTTGGGGGGCATTTTAAGGGGTATGTTCGTCTTATAAACTGTCAAATAGGTTGTTGGGGATAGTTGGTGCTAGGGACGACGTTTAGTTTCGTTCCCTCTCACCAAGATTTAATACTAGCATTAGTTTATCTAAAGATACAAGGGGTGTCCTCGTGGTGGGATGGTTAAAGCGCTGGACTGCGGAATCGTAGTAACCGAGTTCGAACGCCAGTCGCGCTGTTACGTTCACTTTCAGAAAAAACGCCTTTGGGAAGTTATGAATTCCCTTATCCTCTAAGCTATGGGTTAAATAGTACCATTACTGTCCTTCTAGAAGGATAGATTTGGCATTAACTAACCCAAGAAGGTTGTTATGCCATTTAACAACTAAATCAAATCCAGTGATACATTAGTATTTAATAGATGAAAGGAAAAACCAGATCAGCTCATTTACTCATAAAATAATTTTTATCATTAATTCGGACTATAGTCTTCATCTTTATTGTCATTTCTACAACGTTTCGGCCGATATGTCCTCCGGCCTTCTTCAGGTGTTTGTCGAACTCTGGAACCTTCACGGAGTTCGACAAACACCTGTACATATCGACCGAGACGTCGTGGAAATAACAATAAAGATGAAGACAATAGTCCGAAAACCCTTAATGATGAAAATCAACTAGCTTCATCTCAGAAATTTAGACAACTAATACTCATAAAAGAAGTAGAAACAAGAATACACAAACGTGTTCCTACAAACAAAATATGTATGAATTGTACTATGAACAAACGGGATATAAAAAGGGATACAAAACGGTAAAAGTCTTTGGGTGGTTTTGCCATATAGGATTTAAGAATTCAATTTCGGAACGATAGACAACGATCAACACAGAAGTGGACGACAACGTTTCCCTTCTGTTCAACAGATAAAAAAGCACGTCTTAACTGTTCAGCGAACATAGCCGAAAAATTACAAGAAAAGGCTTCTGGGTTTCTTACGTGATCACGAGAAGTGTAAAAGGCACTCCCAACCAAATCCAAGGGAGACAATCATTTATTATTTTTCTTCAACGCTATTTGCATGTATAAGGCATTTTACGCAGCTGTAATCGATTTTAGACATTTTAGTTTCGTAATCAAGATTTTCATGTTCGATACTATTATCATTTCGGCTTTTTTTAAAAAAAAAACTTACAACTAGCTGTCATTCAGGACGGTTGAATATGATTTTTTTTTCTTGCTATCAATATTCTAAAAAGTTTGGAGGTTACAGTTTCGTTTGGTTGTTTTTTTTTAGTTTTATGGTATCTCATCCCTTATAGGTTATTCTTCACCAAATTCTGTTTATACACATGTATTTATTGTATATTTAGACAGCATATTGTTGTCTAGACAAGTTCTATTAAATACCACGAACTGCCTCTTTTTTATGATATTCAAGTGAAGACTTTCTAGTCTTCTTACTATTCTTCGTATTTCCGTGTTGAGATGGTGGAGAAAAACATTTTATAATTGCCCAAACGTTTTCAACCATTCCACTGGTCATCTTCTGGGGTTGTTTTAAATTGTTGTTTGGAAAATTGTGAGTTTTATTTTTATTTGGAGTGGCTTTTTTTTCTTTTGAATAATACATTTTAGATGGGTTTTTTCCATTCTGCTAGGATAGTTGATTAGTTGTTGAATATTTTCGATATGTTTATACTTGTAGTGAATGCTATTTCATTTATAGTGTTTTTAAAAAAAATTTCATAGTTATGGCTTCGAGGATTTGTAAACAGTTTTTATTGTTATTTTTAAATAGGACATTTGTATTGTTAATAAGAATTTTTCTGATGTCTGGGGATTTGAGTTTATCAGTGTCTTTATTATGCTTTGTCATTTTATACTGTTTTATGGCACTTATGTTGGAAAGGTGGTAGGTAAGGCGACGAGAGTGTGTGCTTGTTGCATGGCTAATATAGATATTAGATATATCCAAACCATAATTTAACACTACCCCTGAAGATGACGAGCGAAATTGTCGAAAGTGCTTTGGCTAATATAGGAATTTTTTCTCCATCATCGCAACCTGCAAATACAAAGAAGAGTAAGAAGACTCGAACGTCTTCACTTGAAAAGAGGCAGTCCGTTGAATTTATCAGAACTTGTCTAGATAAAATATGTATTTAACATATATAATTTCAAAACGAATAGTTTGTCAGTAACATGATAAACTAGCAAGAGCTAGCATAGTTCCCATTGCACCAAATGAACCTAAGACCAGCAAGTTCAGCCGGGCACGAGTTTAGGCACGTGCGCAACCTCCCCTCATCTAAATCCTCATTTAAACAAGACCTTGTGTCAGATCCTTCTTGATGAGAGGTAGAGATAAATATAAACCAGAGCTTATTTGTTCTCATACAGAGAAACGGTTTCGGTGGTGGAGGTTCCTCGTGATGTAATAGCTAAAGCGCATGACTGCGGAATCGTAGTACGCGAGTTCGAATTCCAGTCGCGTTGTTACGTTCACTTTTGAATAAATACCTTTGGGAAAGGTAAAAAAAAACAAAACTTATCCTCCAAGCTATGAGTTAAATAGCATTACTGCTGTTCTTCCAGAAGGATGGCTTTGGCATTAAATAACGCACCATTGTTGATATGCCCTTAAACAAAGTAATCGAAATTGAAATGGTTTCAAGTATTCTTATCTAACACTAATAATTCTTTTCCTAATTGATAATTTGTAAGCACATAGTTAAATGATTTCAAGTATTGCTATTTGACGTTAAGAGTTCTATTTAATGTAAAGCATTTGTTTGCACACTGATTATTGTTTTCAAGTACTGCTATTCAACGCTAATAAATCTTATAATATCATTTGTTTACACACAGTTAACTGTTTCCAAGTATTCCTATCTAACACAAAGAATTCTGTTAGTCCAGTCGGCTGGGGCAGTAGAATAAACCGACAACATCTCTGCTGAGAAGTAAGATAACTCCCCACCGAGTATCCTGAATATAATATTAAATTGTAACGGTACTTCTGGCCTCGGCAAACACGAGGGTGATTCCACTTCGGGTACATCTTCAGATGGAACGAATGATCCACTGTCTGCCCCCGTTGTGTTTGTTTAGATCCAGACAACATATCAATTGCTAATCGGATTCTCTCGTTGAGGAGAAGCGAATGAGACCGCACATTTAAGATAAGTAAAAAACGTCAACGCCAAAAAAACAGAGAAGAAACACAGCTTTGTAACAATAATGGTACTTAATAAAAGAGCAGAAAACATGTATTTAGGAATGGTACAAGAATTCACTCTTCTCAGAGGTGAGGGGTTTATGTCAGAGACTCGGTTATGAAAAAATCAGTCAGTCGATTCTTTGTATAAGTTTTGGCTTTTCTATTTTTGCTGTCTTCAACATGGCATAAGGCAGACACGGTGGTGGTTTTATTAATTTTCTCTCAATCTTTGGGATTATTTTGCAAAGTTGTAATATGACAGGCTTTTTTCACTTTCTATACACAGGGTAGTCTTGTGGAAGGTCCAGATGTGGAATCTAGTTGTTTTCCTTTTGCTACCTACACTTTGTTTTGAACTTTCTCTGTCTCTCTCCAATTCTTGTGTTTTCTTGATTCACTTTTTCTACACCAAGTGTAAAGTGATAGAAGGTCACGTCTTAAAATGACGGGGAATTCAACGTGTTCTCTCTGCGGAATTTTTTTTCTCTTGAAAAGATTGGCTTTTTTTATTTTCAGTACCCAGGCTAGTCTGGTTTAAGGTCAAGACGTGAAATCTAGAGGTTACCTTCAGATCGTCTTCTGGTCTCTCTACAATTGTCGAATTTTCTTAATTCACTTTGCTCTTCCTATACCTAGCGCAGTCTGGCAAAAGGACATCTCTCATCTGTTCCGAACTGGTCTCTAAAGTTTCGTATTTTCTCGAATGCTCTTAACTTTTCTAATTCCATGAGTCGGACACAAGGGCATCACTAGGCGTCGCATCATCTCATTGTAATTTCGCTTCTTTCACAGTGTTGTATATAAATAAGACTACATCACGTCCAAACAACATGTAATATGGCTTTTCTCTGCTTCTCTGCCTTGGGAAGTCTGGCGTAAGGCAAGCGCCCAGAGGAACGCAAAACTAGTAGTCAATTTGCGTTCTCTAAGCAGAACTCTACGAGGGGAAACGAAAACCTTGTATTTTATGCATATCTTCATCAGAGGGGTGGTGATAATAGCGAAACCAAGAAACATCAATCTGTTCCTGATTTGGTTTCTAAATCAGTTCCGCTTCACACTATTTGCCACCCATTTCACATTCGTTTTACTCTAACTTTTCCCCAAAAGGAAATGTCCCTCTACAATCATATGTTCACGTGACGTGACGTCAGTAACCTTCATTCATAACGGTAAGTGAACTGAAATAAAATTTTCCATGCTTAAATTTGAAACAAAAAATTTCACTGTTTCCCGAAGTTTTAGTTCTCAGGCGTTGATAGACAATGGATGAACTCCTGGTCAATTTCCTTAGCCAATTTTCAGTCTATCTTGGCTTTGAAGAAAAACAACCCTGTTTGGGGCTCCTGGTTCATGAGAATAATAATTAACAATCATTTCAATACATTTTTCTTTTTTTTCTTTTTTTCTTTAAATGTACTGAGTTCATTCTTCTAAAGTCCACATTGATTAATTCTTAGTTTTATAGCCGACAGATTTCCCCGACTGACCTCTTATCTATGGTATCACAAAACAATCTGATGGAGAGGCGTCAGTAATGCTGGAGCTTTGAGGAATGTGGAGTATCGCTTCATTGCCATCGCTCCAAGGTCTACTCTGGCCCCGAGTGGGAGCATCTGATACGCTCCTATCTATGGGTCAAAAAATATTGTTTGACATTTTAGCTCAGCTCAAGCAAATTAATTATGCCAAATTAAATTGCTTGAAAAAGAACTGTTTAATCATTTAACAGTGTGTAAGCAAATAACCGATGGTTAATTGGATTGTTGCTGATACATAGCAATCATCATCATCATCATGACGTGCTGCCAGTACGGATATCCCTGACACTCTCTCGCCACTTCTCCCTATCATTCATCGCTCTTGGCAGGTCTTCAGGTTTACATCCCGTATCCTCACATAGCTGCTGTATGTATGTTCGAGCAGGTCGTCCTGCTTTTGCTTGGTCATATGCGGGGGTCCGTAGGAGTCCATCATTGATGAGTTCGTCCTTGCTTCTCCGGCAGTGTCCTGTGTGTCTGGTTCGTCTAACTTGTATAGTTTTCGTGATTGGAGGCAAGTGGCCATATAGTTGGTGCCTTGTTGGGTGTTGTCGCCAGGACTTGTTCAATATTGCTGTCAACATTCTTGTGTAATTGCCGTCTAGCTTCTTCTTCAGCCGTTTTGTGAGCGTCCAAGTAGTGCATCCATACAGCAGTATCGGTACGACCGCTGCCTGGAAGAAACCGCGTTTCGTTTTATCGGTCAGGTCTGATTTCCATATGATCGAGAGCCTATCGATAGCTATCCATGCTTTCGTTAGTCGTGTGTTGATGTCTTTTTCGGTTGATGAGACGCTACTTCCTAGGTAGGTGAATTTGTCTACTAGTTTCAGAGAGGCCCCTTCTAGTGTGCTAATGTCGCCCATTTGGTTGTAACACATATATTCAGTTTTTTGTGCATTGACATGGAGGCCAATACCTGCGGCGGCTCGTTCCAAAATACATAGCAATAATTTTAATAATTTATCTATGTGCAACAGAATGAGCAAAGGGCCGTTTAAAAACTTTATCAACAAAATATGTCTACAAATAATATATATTTAATAAATATGTATGAAGAGGATTTGGCATTAAATAACCTACAATGGTTACCATGCCAAAAACTCCAACTAAACCAAATCATATATATCTAATATATATGTATAAAGAGGATTTAGCATTAAATAACCAATAATGGTTGATATGCCATTAAACCCAAACAAACCAAATCATAATTTCATATACGTGTATAAGGATTTGGCATTAGATAATCTATAATGATTGATATGCCATAAAACCAAAACAAACCAAATCTATTAGTATTTTTACATGAAACTGGGCGTTATAAGAGGAAGTAGATGTTAATATTAGGTTTTATCCTGCTCTACAGGCCATTACAGAGGACTTTCTTGTTTATCAAAAATACATATTAGAACGACATTGATACACGTTGGAAACCTTCAGATACGATTTAAAGCCCCCGATAAAAACTAATTTTTAAAAAAGAAAATCATACACAAAAACATTGTGCTGAGGTTCTTCCAGGCAGCGATCGTATCGATATTGCAATATGGATGCACTACTTAGACGCTAACCATATTTACCCAACCCCTCTGCTCGGGCAGGATATGACACAAGGTCAATTTTTAAGCGGAGTTTAACAGGTTCGAATTCAGAGTTTTCCTTCTTCTAGACTAGTTGCCTCACCAAGGCTGAAGAACCTAGTCTGCCCTACTATTTACCCATAGCTGGGGGGAGAATATTTGGATTCATACCTTTCCCAAGAGTATTAGTGCTATGTGAAATGCAATCAGTCAAGTCCAGGATTTGAACTCGTGTCGTCGTGTTCTTATCCCGCGACGATAACCATTACACCACGATAACTAAACGGCTGAAGAAGAAGCTAGACGGCAATTACACAAGAATGTTGCGAGCAATATTGAACAAGTCCTGGCGGCAACACCCCACAAGACAAAAGCTGTACGGCCACCTGCCTCTCATCACGAAAACTATACAAGTTAGACAAGCCAGACACGCAGGACACTGCTGGAGAAGCCAGGACGAACTGATCAGAGATGTACTCCTATGGACCCCCGCATATGGTCAAGCAAAAGCAGGACGACCAGCTCGAACAAACATACAGTAGCGATGTGAGGATACGGGATGTAGCCCTGACGACCTTCCAAAAGCGATGAATGATAGGGAGAAGTGGCGAGAGAGGGTCAGGGATATCCGTGCTAGTGCTACGACATGATGATGATGATGATATATATATATATATATATATATATATATATATATTAAGAAAAACGACCGGTTTTGTAGTTTTTCTTAAAAAAATTTATTGCTCTGTATTATTGTTACATTCAGCTCTTTACCAGGAAAATTTAAATATTCATTCAAGAATAACTTCTTGTCCTGATAGAATTACTCCCAACTCCAGTTTAACTCGACCAAAGAATACTATATATATATATATATATATAGTCGAGGGTGACCCGAAGGCTCCCTTTTCGATAGCTACTACACTAAGGTGTAGGGGAGGGCGCTACTCCTTTCCCTGGATTGCTCCACTTTACCCTTGATCCGTACCTTACAATGCTGAGTGTTAAGCAAGGAGGCATCAAGTACCATTTTTTGAGTCTTTGGTATGACTCGACCTAGGATTGAACCCAGGTCTACCGGGCCATTGGCGAACACTCTAACATATATATATATATATATATATATATATATATATATATATATATATATATATATATATATATATATATATATATATATATATATATATATATATATTCTATTGTATTGTCAGAGACGTTTTTTAATAAATAAACACAATGCTGGAAGTTGAATTTTCTTATAAAAAACCTCTCTTATGATAAAGTTTGATTTGAAATTAATTTAACCCAAATAATTATTTCGCATTACGATAGCCCACTAAATTAATTCAATACAATAATATAAGATGATTTGTCGAATGCTTCAAGCAAATTACGAAATACTTTTTGTATATATATATATATATATATATATATATATATATATATATATATATATATATATATATATATATATGTGTGTGTGTGTGTGTGTGTGTGTGGTTAAATACTTTTGTACAGTCCCAAATAAAAAGTTTTTGATATCAGTGAGAGAACGTATGTATATCTAAGTCATTACAGCGTTAGCATAGTATCATCAGTGATTAGTGACTGACAGGTTCTCGACTTATATATATATATATATATGTATATATATATATTCATACTTATATGTTCATGCTTATATATGAGTATATACATATATACATATCTATATATGCCTATATACATACAGACATATATAAATATATATTCATTTGGATGTGTGCATATATACATACGGATATATATATATATATATATATATATATATATATATATAAATATAAATATATATATAAATATATACAAACACATATATTTATTCATACATATATATGCATACATATATACATAAATGCACAGATATATATACACACTCACAAAAACGCATTCACACATATATACACATACACCCCTACCCACACATCTAGATCGCGATTTCACAAATAATACTAATATCATACATATTCAAAGTCTATTTTACTTTAAAACATGAAGCTGACAATATTCATGGCATTAAAACTAAACAATGAATTATCAATCTATCTATCATATATATATATATATATATATATATATATATATATATGCCCACACACACACACACACACACACACATACACATATATATACACGCTTGGTAACAAAGTCAGATCTATAATTTATACCATGTATAGTATTTCCTGGAAACGGGGTTATTGGGCCAACTCCCTTTTTCCTCGTGACGGGTCTGCAGAATAATAATAAATATCGGATTTCTTTAGTAAGCCAAGCATTTCCTGAAATTAAGACTCTAGTGGAATTTAAATAAATATAACATAAGTAAAAATATACAAATATTTATTCTTCTCTTATCTCTCTATTTTCTTGGGTTTTTTTTTGTTTTGTTTTGTTTTTCCCTTTTTTAAATTCTTTTTTTTTATATCGTTACTCGTCTATTCCCTTTTTCTTTCTCTACTTGACATTTCTTTCTGCACTTCCGCCCCAAACTGTTTTTTCTGCATTATCAACTCTCCTTCCTCTTCTTTCCTCATGCATGTTGCATAATTATCGTACTACTACTACTACTAATAATAATAATAATAATAATAAAATGATAATCCTATGTATCGAGATAGATAGATAGATAGATAGATAGATAGATAGATTAAGGACTGTAACGTAATGGCCAAGGGATTTCGGTTCATGCCTTTGGGTTTAGTTAGGCCGAGTACCTTTCGGCTCAGGACATGGGTTAGTTAGGTGCAAACATTGATGCAGGTGTTAACGCGGGTGCGCGCGGGAGGACGAAGGTGTCACTCAGAGATGTCACAATAGTCCAAGACGAAACGGGTGACGGAGTGCGAGTGACGTCACGCACCGGAAGCGCGCAGAGGTTTGTGGAGAATTGAAAGAAAGTTAGAAGGAGTTGAAATTTAAACATTAAACGAGGCGGTCGACTTTTGGGGCTCGCTGAGGCGAGACGAATTTGCGCGCCAAGGGTGCTGCACGAGATAGGGGCCAGATGAAGAAGCCAACATAAAAAGATTGTGTCTCTCTCCTTGTATCGAAACCTTTAACTCAAAAGTAAGAAAAAGTTTTCGTACCTGAACAAACAAGTCGTTTCGTGTTTTCGAATTTCGAGATTCCTATGTTCTATATATGTTCTATCGTTATGAATATTATATGTCTATTTCGCACATGGCGATAATTGTGGCAATGTAACAGGACTATCCGAAAAGCAAAAAAAAAAAAACAACAACAAAAAAGCATGCCTTCTAATTGACATATCAGATCATAACATATCAGGCTAAGATTATAATAAAATATGTAAATATAAAGACCTGGAAATAGAAAGTAAAAAAAAAATGGCATTTATCATTAATAGTGGGAGCCCTGGGTGTTATCGAGAAAGGCACAAATAAACAAATTAGCAAAATAATTGGCAGTCCCAACCTATACGAAATTTTTAAAAAATTGCACTTTGCAGAACTGCTGATCTCTTTAGGAACGTATTGTCAATATAACTGAACAATTTCACCCAAAAACTGCAGCAAAGTACAAAAATACATAGTATACCACCCCTCACACAAGGTCTTCAGTAAAGACCCGGGGAAGGATAATGAAAAACTGAAAGGGAGATAAAAATCCGTCACCTAATTCTGGACAGAAGACCAGACCAAGGGATGATTAACAAGCAAACAAACAAAAATTGATTTTGCCATCTCGGTGGATGAAAGAGGGAAAAAACGAGAAGGGACACGAATACTTGGACCTTGCGAGAGAACTAAAAAAAATGTGGGGCATGAAAATTATTGTAATTGACAAGTTAGAAACAATTCCCAAAGACTTGCTTAGGGGACTCAAAGAGCTGGAATTTGGAAACCATCTAAAAAAACAGCATTCTTAAAATCGGCCTGAATACTGAGAAGATTCCTGACGACATGAAGAGACTTGTTGTCACTCAGACTCCAGTGAAAGATCCTCCGCTAACGCTGGTGTGAAAAACTCACAAGAAGTAAAATAATCAGTCAGAATACTGAGAAGAGTCCTGGAGACTTGAGAAAACTTGCTGTTACTCAAACTCACGTGAAAGACCATCAGATAAGGCTGGTATGGAAAACTCATAAGAAGTAAAATAATCAGTCAGAATACTGAGAAAAGTCCTGGAGACTCGAGGAGACGTTGTCACTCAGACTCCAGTGATAGACCATCAACTTACGCTGGTATGGAAAACTCGCAAGAAGTAAATAATCAGCCAGAATGTTGAGAAGATTCCTGCAGACAGGAGGAGATTTGCAGTCACTCAGACTCCAGTGAAGGACCATCAACTTACGCTGGTATGGTAAACTCGCAAGAAGTAGATAATCAGCCAGAATACTGAGAAGAGTCCTGGGGACTTGAAGAGACTTGTAGTCACTCAGTCTCTTGTGAAAGACCATCAGCAAACGCTGGTTTGAAAAAGTCAAAAAATATAATGATGATAATCATTATAATCAGCAAATTCAGTTTGATAAATTATGGGGCTGCGTACAATAAAAAAGTAAAGTAATAATCGTTTTAGGAATATACACTCTGACAAAGACGTTGTTTCCTCTTCTAGTATCAGTACCGAAATTCTTGAACTGCCACTACCTTCAGATGGTTCGTCTCTAACTGATGTTGTTGTTATATTCTGACCTTCGAACCCGGCCAAAAATGCCATTCAAGGTGATGCACCGGAAGGAAGTAACACATTCTAATGGCAGTTATGAGAGGAAATCATGTGGGCGGAAATTGGCTGATGAAATGGGACGAGGTAAAAAAATTCCCATGGTACACTTATAGACTGACGCACCGGAGGAGAGTGACCTGTGAACTGCATGACAGTTATTTCCGCTTGATGACGATCAAACATGCGATTTCAAAGATCGAGTGGGCGATCGAGTGGGCGTTGAACTGTTATATAACTCAGTCAAGACAGAGTTCGAGTGGCAGTTGCATTAGAGTTGGAGAGGGAGGTAGACGAGATTTGGTAGGGAAAGCCACACCCGGCCGAAGGGGCCCTCGGTATCCCTAATTGCATTGGGGTCCAGAGAAGATGCTGATAAGATGCAGTAAAGAAAGCCTGCACCCAGCAGAGAGGACCCCAGGGCCTCCGGTTGAGCATCATGAGAACGAGAAAGACACAACGTTGACGGCCATAAGAGTGGGGGTCAAAATATTTCAGTTCTGTTCGGTCTCCAACTCCCTCTCACACGCAAACCTTGAATAACCTTATCGAACTCTTACAAAGAAAGTGAGAGGTACATATTTTGTTAAAGAAGTCTTCCGGCGTCTGTCATTATCATTGCGTCGGTATGTATCCAGTATATATATATGTATATTTCTGAATGAATCAGCTGATGACAATACAACATTGTCATTTGATTCTAAATACCAACTCCAAAGCTGAGTATTGATAAAGCAATTAAGCATTATTTCTATTTATTTTTCTCAATGAATTCCATACATTTTCAAGAACATTGTGTTCTTTGATAACTTTTCCCCCTCCTACATTCCTGTGGTATAATGGTTAAAGCGCTGGACTGTGGAATACATAGTACGCGAGTTCGAACTCAAGTCACGCTATTTCGTTCAATTTCGGATAAATACCCTTCAGAAAGGTATGAACCCCCTTATCCTCCTATCTTTGGGTTAAATAGTACCCCTACTGTCCTAAAATGATGGATTTGGCATTAGAAAACCCGAGAAGGTTGGTATACCATTAAATAACAAACAAATCGTCTCCATCTCTTGGACAAAAATAATACCATTGATTCAAATAATTTAATCTAGTTTGTTTAAAGTTACACGGCCTATTGGCCCAGTAAGTAAAGTGTTTGCCAATCGCCACGCGGACCGGTGTTCAATCCCATGTTGACTTAGAGACTCAAAAAATGGTACTTGATACCACCTTATCTTACATTCAGCACTATATGGTAGGTATTAAGGGTAAAATTCAACGATACAGAAAAAGGAGTAGCACCCTCCCTAACACCTCGGCATTGTAACTATTAAAAAGGGAGCCTTCAGGTCATCTTCGACTATGGCCACCAACATTATATTACGTGTCAAAGGTTGGGTTAGGTTGGGTTTTATTGCACATCAATCCTTGGAGTTTATTTATACCAAATCCCCATTATACGGGATTTGTTAAGGCATATTTTTTACATGACATTTTTAAACAAGCCAGAGCTTATATGTTGTCACACAGTTGAATATTAATACATATGATTTGTAATACAAAAATTGTAGGTAATCTTGTTTTCGATTGAGTCACAACTAATTTGTTTATTACTATTTAGCGAGAAATATTACTGTGTTTATTTTTAGCGCAGAAAAGTTGTAACGTGCGTGTGTTTACGTTGAGTTGTTTCCTCGCGGTATATAAAAGAGAAAGAGAGAGAAGTACGTAGTCGAAATGATTTTAGGCATAGTTTTTAATGGCCGCATGGAATATAGAGTTTGCGTTTGTGCTGCAAGCCTTGTGGAAAAAGGAAAGAAGTAAAGAGACGAAATGGAGTTATGAGAAAGTTGAGATAGCAGCGTGTGTTGTTGGACGTGCGAGGGAAGTATGTTCGCAGTATTTAACGATAGTCATGTTTGCCGTTGGAGGAAATAAACTTTGGAGTCACCGTGAGTTTATGTTTCTGGTTATTTCGGGGAGAAGCGTGTGGTCTCATGAAAATGTGGCCCAGAGGTGAAATAAGGGCTAGATGTCGGAGCGGGATTCGGCATCGCAATCGACATAGCCAACTTTGGGGGTGACGTAAAGTTGTTCCTGTGTGTGGCGTATTGAATGTATCTAATTCATATTCAACTGGGATCCCTTGGTCTAAGAGAAATAGACGCAAGGGATCCATAAATTAGATAGGTTCCCTCATTGTGTCCATGCTGCTGCTGCTGCAGCTATTGAAGAACCACCAGTGAGCTGTCTGCACTGGTCGGTGTTGTTCAGCCGAAGAGACTGTATTTGGCAGCTTCCCCAATTTCTGCTGCCCGAAAAAAAAGTCCGGAGTAAATAGGATAAGTCATCCTGATTGGGTGAAATTATGCGTCGAATTAAGTTACGCGCCTAACCAAAATACGAAATTTCCTTCCGCTACAACTATTATTCAATTAAATGGATCCAAGTATTTGAACATGAATAGCACTATTTAAAAGAAATGATTAGTTTGTACTCAATTAAATGGTTTCAGATATTATCTAACAACAATAATTTTATTTGCACACAGTTAAATGGTTTTAAGCATCACTACGTAACGCTAACCATCCAATTTAGATACTCAGTAAACAGTTCCAAGTATTGCTTTTTGGCACTAATAATTCTATTCGAAACAACACGTTCGTTTGGACACAGATTAATTGTCCCAAAATTTGCTATGTATCGCAAATAATTCGATTCAAAATAATACATTCGTTTGAACAACGATTAATTGTTCTAAACATTGACATGAATCACTAATAATTCAATTCAAAATTACCCATTCGTTTGGACACAGATTAATTGTTCCAAATATTGCTATGTATCACTAATAATTTGATTAAACACCAGTCGTTTGATTACACACAGTCAAGTGGTCGAACCGTTCTATTTCTAACAATTCGATTTAACGCAAGGTATTTGTTTCCACTCAGTTTAAATATCAAACGGTTCTATTTGAACCATAGATAGGACCCTATCAGGTGCTACCACTCCGAGCCAGAGTAGATATGAGAGTAATGACAATGAAGAGGTATTCCATATTCCCTAAAGCTCTAGTGTTGGAGCCTCACCCAGAGATGCTTTAATTTCATATCCAGGACACTCATTGGTGGTGGGATCTAACCCTTCTGCAGATATGAAGTTGTCCCATTCTACAGCTTTAGTTGACTGGGCTGTAGTTTGTTTAAAGTATATTTTATGAAGTCAGAATGTTTAGCTATTCAGTAAAAAAAAATTTACGTCTTACTTGTTATTCGTTTATTTACTGCTCAAGAAAATAATTAAAAATTAAGAAAATGTCATCTAAGTGAGCAAATTCCATAATTCTTACCTGGGTTTGTAATTCTCATACTTTCAAACAAACAAACAAACAAACCAGCAAAGAAACAAACGAACACTTACATACCGAATATATCTAATGCTAGATATATCTAATGTAAAATATCTAATAATAGTACTTTTTATACTACTAGAATCTAATACTACCACTCCATTTTAACTTTGACTGGAGAACATTTATCTTTGATCTCAGAAATATGACGCTGTGACTATAAACAACTTAACCGTGTTTTCCTTTCAACTAATTGGTAGACAAATATTAGTCTATTAAATCTTATTATCAGGAACTCTCAACAATTAAATGTTGGCGCCTCGTATACTGTAATGGTTTGGTTTGGTTTGGCTGGGTTTTATGGCATATCAACTATTGAAGATTATTTAATGCCGAATCAAACTTATACATATATATATATAATATATATGATTTGGTTTGTTTGGATTTTATAGCATATCAACAACTGTGGGTCATTTAATGCCAAATCTGGTTTATTCGTATATATTAGATATATATGATAAGTAAACAGAAGTCAACAAGGTTATATAGCTTCAAGTATTGCTATGTATCCCGAACAATTTAATTATTTGTTTGTTTGGGTTTTATGGCATATCAAAGTTTGTAGGTTATTTAATGCCAAATCAATTTTTATTCAAATAAACAATTCTATTACAAACAATTCAGTTTAGCATACGTACACAGATTGATTTTCAAAAACATTCTAATTTCAAACTATTCAGTTTTGTCAAACAGTTCTAATTCAGCTAATTCAGTTTAGTATCAGTATAGTCATTTTCCCTACAGTTAAGTGTAAAAACAGTTCTTTTTCAAGCAATTCTCTTTACCATAAGTACACAGTTTAGTTCTATTTGACTCATAGATAGGACCCTATCTGGTGCTAACCCCTCGGGCCAGAGTGGACCTGGGAGCGATGGCAATGAAGGGGTATTCCATATTTTCTGTAGCTCCACCTCACCATCAGATTGTGTAATGTCATATCCAGGATACCCGTTGTAGGGGTCTTACCCCTCTACCGAGATGCAGTCGGTATATTCTACTGTCTCAGCCGACTGGGCAAAACAATTTAATTAAATATCAGTCATTTGTTTATACAAAGTTTAATGATCCCTTAGTTTGTTCTGTTTGACCGATAGATGGGATCCTATTTGGTGCTACCAATCCGAGTTTGAGTGAACATTGGTGCAGTTACTCCACATTCTCCAAATGTCCAAGGCTAGAGCCTTGCCATCAGATGGTTTTAATCTCATATCCAGGACACTCGTTGGACCTGGTCTTTCCTCTCTACAGCCCCAGCCGACAGGGCTAACTGCAATGGTTAAGCTTGGCTAGCAGATATTGGTGCTGAGTTTGAGTTTGAGTCCAACATAATACTATTTACCAACCCCTCCGCTCGGGCAGGATATGACACAAGGTCAATTTTTAAGCTGAGTTTAACAGGTTTGAATTCAGAGTTTTCCTTCTCTTAGACTAGTTGCCTCACCAGGGCTGAAGAACCCAGTCTGTCCTACTATTTACCCATAGCTGGAGGGAGAATTATTGGATTCATGCCTTTCCCAAGTGCTATGTGAAATGCAATCAGTCACGTCCAGGGTTTTTACTCGAGTTGCCGTGTCTATTTCCTACGACGATAACCATTACACCACAGACACCTCCTTTTGAGTCCAACATAATCATGAGTCCAGTCTCAACAATGGATAAATACAACTTGTTTGATTACTTTAATTTGTAATAAATATCATTACCTTTACAAAAAATGACCCTACATCCTTTATATTTTGATAATGATCATCTAAGAAACCGTATGTTCAGGGATCAAAAGTAAAATTAGGAATATTTTCGAATTATAATGATTCTTTAGACATTTCATTCCATTCCTCCTCTAAGACAGTCTAAAGGGAATCAATACTTCGATTGGCAGCTGCATTTGTTTTGTTTTCTAAAAGGCTCCAAATTGCGTAATCATATGGTTTAAGGCCTGGGCATGATAGAGGTCATCAAGAAACTCCAATCATTTCAGAATTTTTTTTTTCGTTTGGTTTCGACGTTAAGCAAATCATAGATTCTTTGTAGTTTCTTTTCTTGCCCCCTCATATTGGGCTGGATTTTGATGAAATTGTCCTTCGATAATTGAGCTAATCATAAAAATTTAGATTTATCCTATTTTTTTCTCAAAAATTGGCCTAATTGGACTGAAAGTTTAAAAAATTATTCCATATTTTGCTTCTCTACAATGTAATAAGGGTAATTACAGTTGGTAAAGTTAATATACGCGACTCTACGTACTTTGCTTTTGTTTATTTGTGGCATATCAACCTTTGTAGGTTATTTAATGGTAAATTCATTTTTACATAAATAATCAGTTCTATTTTTCAAACAATTCAGTTTAGCGTTAGTATACATTCTAATATTTAAATCATTTCTATTTCAAACTATTAACTTTAGTCAAACAGCTCTATTTCAAACAATTCAATTTAGTATAAGAATAGTTATTGTTTACTCGTAGTTAAATGCAAAAACAATTTTATGACAAACAATTCAGTTTAGCATAAGTTCAGCTCCAATGTCAAAACAGTTCCATTTCAAATAATACAAAAACAGTTCTATTTCAAGCAATTATGTTTAGCATAAGTATGCAGTTTAGTTCTATTTGATCCATAGATAGAAGCCTATCAGATGCTCTCACTCCAGGCCAAAGTCAACCTATGAGCGATGGCAATGAAGGGGTACTCCGCATTCCCCAAAGTTCCAGCATTACTGCAACCTCACCATCATTCTTTTTTCGTGTCATATACAGGACATTCGTTGTGGGTATTACCCCACTGCAGAGGTGCAGTCGGTGTATTCTACAGCCTCAGCCGACTGGGCAAGGTTTACTTTTAGAAATATCTTTAAAAATGTATGTTATAAATACTGGTGTGATAGCGCAAACAGAACTGACGTTTTTGTTATTCCTGAGGGAATAATTTGGTCCATGCATTTCCTAAAACGTAAATGTTATGTTAATTTACCCACGCATGCATTAAATCTCCCAGCTATAAATAGCAGCAGGGTGGAGGTGCCTGTGGTGTAATGGTTATCGTCGTAGGAAATGGACACGGCAACACGAGTTCAAATCCTGGACGAGACTGATTGCATTTCACATAGTACTAATACCCTTGGGAAAGGTATGAATCCAATTATTCTCCCTCCAGCTATGGGTAAATAGTAGGGCAGACTGGTTTCTTCAGCCTCGGTAAGGCAACTAGTCTAGGAGAAGGAAAACTCTGAATTCAGACCTGTTAAACTCCGCTTAAAAATTGATTTTGTGTTATATCCTGCCCGAGCGGAGGGGTTGTTAAATACGATAAATAGCAGCAGGTGCGGCTCTTAGGTAGGAGTCAGTATTCCAGCAGACAACCCTGACAGTCGGACCGAACAGTCTCACTAGTAACCCTCTCATTTTGTATGCATTTGTGCTACTGTTCTTTGTAAATATATTGTTTAACCCAAATCCTCTTTTATGTCTTTATTTCAAACAGCAAATAAGGCTAACGCAATTAACGTGATCTAAACGCAACCATACTCGGTTTAAACTCGGCATGCCGATTCCATAGTCCGTACAGTTTGCCATTGCATCGTTAGAATCTCTATTCTAAATTCCACCGAAAAGTTAACTAGTCCTCAACGTTTTATCAATATATAGCCTTGGTTTTCTTTCTTCTTTCTTTTTAAATTTGAAATTTGCTTAAAAAATAAAATTATAAATAAGAGAATTAATTAAGAACGATTTATAGTACTTAACCAGGATTATTCTGCTTTGTTTTTGTTTTTTTAAATTTTATTCATTTTATGACGACTTTTAAAAAATGTTTTTCCTTATATTCTTCATCTTTCCAAATACCAACTTAACTTAATTGAATTATCAAAATAATAATCAATCTATTAATTAAAAATAAATTAAAGCAAAGAAATTTAATTCGATTCAATTGAACAGGACACCAAGCCGACTCGGTTATGCATAGATGATTTTACCAAAAAAAACCGACGTTTATAATTTATATGATCAAATTAAAAAACCATGCACCAGTAAGGTTACACGACACTCCCCTTCAAACCAAAATAATGGCTCTCTATAAAAGTAGTTTATATATATATATATATATATATTATATATATATATATATATTATATATATATATATATATATATATATATATATATATATATATATATATATATATATATATATATATATCAACACGAATACAAACACGCACGCTTTCTCAGTTGGCTGGAGCTGTAGAATAAACAGACTGCACCTCTGCAGAGGGGTACGCCCCTCACACACACACACACCAACAGGTGTCCTTGATATGAAATTAAACAATCGGATGGTGAGGTTCAAGTAATGCTTAAGGGAATGCAAATCCTCCTTCATTGCCGTTGTTCCCAGGTCCACTCAGGATCGGAGTGGGAGCATCTGATAGAGGCCTCACTATAGGTTAGATTGAACTGATCTGCGTATCTATGTTGAACTAAATTATTTGAAATAGAACTGATTTTGGCATTGAAATTGCGTACCTATGCTAAACTGATTTAAAAAAAAAATAGAACTGTTTTTGTTATTGAACTTCATAACAACGCTTCATATATTCACAAAAACGAAGACACGTATTCAGCGCGCACACATGCACACACACACACACACACACACACACACACACACACATATATATATATATATATATATTTACGGAGGTGTTAAATAGTTGTAGACACAAAAGGGCGTGGTTAACATATAATTAGGAATAGGTTATAGAGAATTTTTTTTTTCAAATAAAAATATGGTAGTTATTTATATATATATTTTTTTATTATGCAAATTCTAGGCTAGGTGGGGTTTTTGGTGAATAAAAGAAAGCGATTTCTCCTTAAAATTTAGTCGAACTTAGGCTTCCTGATGATCCGTTAAGGTGAAACTTTAGTAGAAGATTTTCGACTCGCGATTTAAGTTAATTCTCTCTCTCTCTCTCTCTCTCTCTCTATATATATATATATATATATATATATATATATAAAACACACACTTATATATGCGAGATGTGATTTTATACACACGCATATACATATGAAAAGTCCTTATGAATATACGCATATGTATATAAGGCGTGTGTTTATGAATATGCAAGTATACACACACACACACACACACACATACACACACACACACATATATATATATATATATATAAATTATATTCATGAATGTATATATATATATATGTACATTCATGAATATAATTTATATATTTATATGTATACATGCATATTCATAAACACACGCCTTATATACATATGCGTATATTCATAAGGACTTTTCATATGCATATGCGTGTGTATAAAGTCACATCTCGCATATATAAGCGTGGTTTTTTTCTGTTGTAAGGTACAACTAGCATATTTGTTCATGTGTGTGTGTGAGTAAAATTATACATCTTGTAAATATATATATATATATATATATATATATATATATACACGTGTGTGTGTGTGTGTGTGTGTTCTTCAAGATAAATATTATATATTTATACACGCACGCACGCACGCACGCGCTTACATATAAACATAAAAACATTTTATATATTTCTAGAAACAAAAACGCACGTCTATACACATATTTATATATACATGATATTGATATACGAGAAAGGTTTGGTTTAATTGTTTAATGGCATATCAACCTTTGAAGGTATTTTAATGCCAAACTCAACCTTCTAGAACAGCGGCAATACTATTTAATCCATAGCAGGGAGGATAAGGGTATTTGATCGAAAGTGAACGTAATAGGGCGAGTGGTATTGGATCTCGCTTACTACGATTTTGCAGTCCATCGCTTTAACCATTTCACCACGAGGACATCCCTCAAGTAAGGTGATACCTTCCTTATTGTTAATATGTAAAGTTATTCGGGGGTTTTAACATTCTCTAATTTTTTTTTCCTAAAATTAAAAAAAGGAATATTCAAATCCTTATTAGATGAAGGTTAATGTCATGATTTCCGTATCTGGTTGAAGAAAAAACGCAGGGATAATTGGATCATGCCTTTCTTTAAAACAGTTTTGCCAAACGAACAGAGGCAACTCAACTGGAATTTAAATTTGGATTACTGCTGTTGTTTTTTCGTGTGCTCATTTGACCTCAGCACCTCCAAAAAATAAACAAACCGGTTCAAGAAAACCTAAAGATGGAAATCGGTATGTGCCAGGGCTCATAAAAGCACCCTGGAGCGAGGCTGCTATGACGGCGCCGCTCTTTCTCCTGTTAGGTGAAACCCCCGTTGAATGCGCCAGTTTTAGTATTTCTGCCATTAGGCATAGAGAGAGAGAGAGAGAGAGAGGTCGCGTTTCCAGAAGAAAATGTCTTGGCTCCCAGGATTGATGTATTTGACAGCAGCATCATGTTGTTTTACCATGGCTCAAAACGAAACGTACCCAAAAACCTCCGGCTTATCAGTTAAGCGTTTTTTTGATTCGATATTATGACCACATCATCAGTTGACCAACGATACAGTCGACTCGTGCCAGCCTCTGTCCCGGGCCCCATGCGGCTTGAAGGAAACGACCCCGTGACAAACCTTCGTAGCGATTGACTCGACATTATCTTGAAGAACGTCAAGCCCAATATTCGTGTCAAACACTCATCAGACTCTGTTAATTTCACAAGGGATTTCTTCGAAATTCTATAGTTTCAGAAACTCTCTTCAGGCTTTCTGTAAAATGTCGAAACCAATTTTCTAATAAAATATTTTTTTGCAATAAAATACTTCATTTAATGAAAACACAGTTTATATTACATCAAAGTTATATTCGTAAAAACAAAAGAAAAACATGTTTTTTTTTCTTTTTACATCTCCCTGAGCAACATTTTTCCATTCTTTGTGTAAAGTACAGACTCCCACAAAATAATCTCTCTGGTTTGAAGTATATATATATATATATATATGGAAGTAAATAATGTAGTGTAATCCGACAATATAGAGAGAAAAATTGATAACAATGTAATCCAAGTAGAAGGAGAGATTTATTGAGAAACAAAGTCCACACTATAGAGTTTCGGTTCTGATGAACCATCTTCAGGACGATGAGTGATGATATTAGCGATGATAAACCAACAATGGATGTTTAAAATACAAAATACAAAAACCTAGGGAAAATCTGTATAACAAGAAAAAGTTGGCCGCTTAATTAGTGAATCAGCGTTTGTTTGTTTGTTTTTTTTTTAATTACGTTATTTTACTGACTAGGAATATTGTATAGAATTTATTATCCGTTTGTTTATCAAAAAAGATTTCGAATCAAAAGGAGGAAAAAAAAGAAAGAGAGAAAAAAAAAAAGAGAAAGTATATAATTATGATATATGTGGAATATATCGTAGCGATTTTGAATGGATTTGTTCAAGTACGGAGAAATATTATAAAATCCTGGACGAGTATTTACGGAATTACTGAGTGAAATAGGACCGGCCTTGAAAATTCGTCAAATGAGCGTCTTTGCAGAATTGGAATTGAAATTATGATTAGATTGAGAAAAGCGTTGAAGAAGCGCATTGTTTAGGTTACCAATTCTAATGTTTCTTTTGTGTTCTTTCAAGTGAACGTGAACGTTCCGAAATGTTTCACCAATATGTTCTAATTTACAATTCATATATATATATATATATATATATATATATATATATATATATATATATATTTCATTGAAAATAATAGACATTTTTTTCTAAATATTTTTTGTTAAACCTTTTGAATTGCTGTATCAAGTAAAAGTTGGCGGCCATTGTCGAGGGGGACCCGAAGGCTCCCTTTTCGATAGCTTACTACACCAAGGTGTAGGGGAGGGCGCGACTCCTTTCCCTGGATTGCTCCACTTTACACTTGATCCGTACCTTATAATGCTGAGTGTTAAGCAGGGAGGCATCAAGTACCATTTTTAAAGTCTTTGGTATGACTCGACCTGGGATTGAACCCAGGTCTCCCGGGCCATTGGCGAACACTCTAACCGCTTGGCCAATGTCCGGTTATTGCTGTATTGATCTTATGATATTCGGCTGGAATTGGTTGATAAATCTTCCATAATTAGTTATTTCCCGAGTACTTTTTGTCCGACTTTGGGCCATCATTATGGGAGGATGTATTACAAAAGTAATGTAACTTTTGTATGAATATTACTAAGTTGTAAAAAGAGCGTCTGTACTGTTGCATTGTGTAGCGTTTACTTTTCGAATTTGTTTCTATAAATAGCGTCAGTAGTTAAAGGCATTTAAGTACATTAGCAATGTATATACAAAAGTTACATCACTTTTGTAATACGTCCTCCCTGGATGATGACCTAAAGCCGGGCAGAAAGTATTTGGGAAATAACTAATTATAGAAGTTTTATCAAACAATCCCCGCCGAATATCATAAGATCAACACGGCAATTCGAAAGAATTAACCCCCCCAAAAATGTGTAGACAAAAATGTCTATTATGTTCAATGAAATATGCATTAATGAAGAAATGCTGCCAGAATACGCCTAATCAAGCAGAGACACTACTACATAGTCTGGAACGAGCCGCAGCTGGCATTGGCCTCCATGTCAATGCAAACAAAACTGAATATATGTGTTACAACCAAACGGGCAACATTGCCACACTAGACGGAGCCTCTCTGAAACTAGTCGACAAATTCACCTACCTAGGAAGTAGCGTCTCATCAACCGAAAAAGACATCGACACACGACTGACGAAGGCATGGACAGCTATCGATAGGCTCTCGATCATATGGAAGTCGGACCTAACTGATATAATGAAACGCAGTTTCTTCCAGGCAGCGGTTGTGTCGATACTGCTTTATGGATGCACCACATGGACGCTAACGAAGCGGCTGGAGAGGAGGCTGGACGGAAATTACACAAGAATGTTGAGAGCAGTATTAAACAAGTCCTGGCGACAACACCCCACGAGACTCCAACTATACGGACACTTGCCCCCCATCACGAAAACTATACAAGTTCGACGAACCAGACACGCAGGACGCTGCTGGAGAAGCAAGGACGAGCTCATAAGCGATGTACTCCTGTGGACCCCCACATATGGATGTGCAAGAGTGGGACGACCAGCACGAACCTACATACAGCAACTATGTGAGGACACAGGATGTAACCCTGAAGACCTGCCGGAGGCGATGAATGATAGGGAGAAATGGCGAGAGAGGGTCAGGGATATCCGCGCTGGCGGCGCGACATGATGATGATGATGATATATAATAAAAGACATTATAGATCTTTTACAGACTTTTCATAAAAAAAAGAACAGTATATACCTTTTCCTTTGGTTATTCTTACCTCTTTGTTTTTTTTTATCACCACTTCTGCTGGGCTTAAAATGAGTAGACTGAATCATCCATAGAAAGGCATGAACCTTCCCTCTACCAGAAAAAAGAGAGTTCCTGTGTATGACTGTATTTACATCTTAAGAGAAAACTAAAAAAAATAAATGTAAATATAAACGTACAATGAACTCGGTTCCCTAATCTCTAGGCATAAAATACCCCTAGAAGGTTTGACGTGCCGTTAAAATCACTCACTATACATAAAGAATGTAAATATGAACATACAAAGAACGCGATTCCCTAACATCAATCCTAGATGAATTGGAACACTTTTAAGATCAAGTAATTTTTTAATTGCTTAATATACATTACTGAAGCCTCGCCTTGGTTTGGTTTGGTTTCTTTGTTTAATGGTATATCAACCTTTTAGGTTATTTAATGCCGAAGCCATTCTCCTAGAAGAACAGTAGTGGTACATTCTCCTAGAAGAACAGTAGTGGTACAATTTAACCCATAGCTGGGAGGATAACGGTGTTCATACCTTTCCCCTGGGTATTTGTCCGAAAGTGAACATAATAGCGCGACTGGAGTACGAACTGCATCACCCTGAAGTATTTCATGAAATATTCTGAAAGCTTACAGATAAAAAATTCGGTTAGGATAAACCGAAGCCGAATTATTCTATTTTCCGATGCAAATGTCATTGGGGATCAAGAAAAGCTTTGGTGAACGGGCAAAGCTTTGTTGGTTTTTTTTTTTTTTTTTCGAAAAGTGGGGTTAATTTTTAAGGCGGTTTGTTCAGTTGAAAATACGCGAGAATATTGATGGCAATATCTTTTCGTGGCGTCGTTCCTACCATTTTCAAGGGCATTAGACCCAAAGGGAACGTTATAGCACGCTTGGAGTTCGAACAACACATACTACGATGTTGCAATATCGCAACTTAATCACTATACGACATGGACTCCCCTGATATATATATATAAATATATATATATATAGATAGATAGATAGAAAAGGAAACGAACGAAAGATACATATTAGTGAACTTTGATGATTTATTTATTTTTGTTTGTTTTATCTATTTTTATGCTAACGCGTTTCGACTTCGAAATTTTTGAATGCAAAAACATACTATTAAAATTATTTTAACTATGAGAAATACAATAATCATAATTGATAAATCTTTGCATGAGTCAGAAGTCATCATCAGGGCAAAAGGATGAAAACGAAATTAATATTTGACTTCATCCATGACTGATATACGTAGAATACTTGAAGCGTTTTCTATATTATATTTTGACGCAATATTACAACAATGTTTTTTACAAAATATCACCTTCTCAAGCAAAAAAAAAAAAAAAATGCTAAAATATTTCAAAATCCACTTATAACACTAGCCGTTTTTCAAAACATTTAAAATTGTAAACCTTTTGAAATTTGAGAATTAATTTTCATTCATTGCAGACTTTTTGTCCTCATCTTGGTTGTCTTTGTGCTGTTTCTTCTTTCACTACGTTTCGGCCAGATTTCATCTCTGGCCTTCTTCAGGTGATTTACCGCGACCTCGGATAGGAATGCTGAGTCTTGTAACCGTATCCCCAATAATTACTGCCTTCCATAGTTGTTGTCTATCGCACCACGTTTTAGAAATCTATTTCACAAAACGTTAAACGCTGTTACGCGCTTAAAAAATTCTGCTTCATCAGTTTCTATCATTTTACCCTGTGTATATTCGTTTTCATAAGAAACATCCGTTTGATAAATTCCGACTGAACTGAAAAGTTATCTACTATGATTCTGTGTTGTGTTCTGGTTAGTGAACACAAGTAGTAGTAATAATAAGACAAACCACGATGTGTGAGGAAAAAAATAGTTATATTTACAGGAAAGATTATTTACAAGAGAGAGACTGTTAGTAATAAGAACATAGGATTAGTGATAGAGTAATGATATACTTCAACAATAGGAACGGCTCTTCTGATCTGACTTGTAGGCTATAGCGGCGGTTTGAGGGAATTAGTTATTTTCCCTAACACTATAGATTTTATGGGCACAAGAAATGAATTACAAGACTTTGCTTTATAACAACACACAAGAACGAAAGTTTTTATTTGCAGCTTTGAGGAGGTTTGTTCTTGGCGCTGCAAAACTCGTGGTCTTTAGGCTTGTTGGTTTTGGAGACGCGATAGCTTAGCGGGATGTTCGAAATGGCAGCGTGTCGTTGGATGTGTGAGGGAAGTATTCAAGGCCACCGTGTAGCTTCGTGTGTCTGGTGTTTCGGGGAGAGGCGTGCGTTGTCTCCATTACAGTGGACCAGAGGTGAAATGGGAACTTGTCGAGAGCGGAGTGGCACTCGAATCGACATAGTAAATTTCTGTGGTGCTTGTGGAAGGCATGTTGAACGTATCTAATTCATATTCAACTGGGATTCCTTGGTCTAAAATATTAGACGCAAAGAATCCATAAATTAGAAGGTTCCCTCGTTGAATGTCCATGTTGCTGCTGCTAGGGTTAAAGCCACGGTGATATGTCCACACCGGGTGGCTTGTTTAGCTATAAGGCATCGCTAAGCAGGGGCGACCAGAGACACGTCCGTTCTGGTCGCCGCCTCCAGCCGAAGAGAGTGTGTTTGGCCGCTCACCCGTTTTGCTAGCCGGAAGTGAAGGTCCGGGCTGAATGGGATATGTCATCCTGATTGGGTGAAATTCAGTGTTGAATTAAATAGCGCGCCAAAACAAAATATGAGATTTTCCTCTTCTCTACAAGGCTTATTCCTAGACTGGTCTCCGCTACTGCCATATATGGCAGATGAAACAGCTCATTATGCTGAAAAGGTAGGTGATACCCAACAATTCTTTTATTTCTCACTCTTAAAATAAATTTAAAAGAAAGTTTTTGCATTCAAAAATTTTGAAGTCGAAAAAGTGTTGGCATAAAAATTAATAAAACTAGCAAAGTAGAATAATATCAACAAACTACATCATTGTATATCTTTCATTCGCTTTTTTTCTTCATTTATTCTGTCTGATTCATTTCATTTGTTCCGACTGTTCGCTGATTGTCCGGGAGGCCGGAGTTCAATCCCAGGTCGAGTCATGCTAAAGACTCAAAAAATGGTACTTGATGCCGCCTCGCTTAACACTCAGCATTATAAGGTAAGGATCAAGGATAAAGTTGAACAATCCAGTGAATGAAGTAGTGCCCCCCCTACACCTCGGTGTAGTAGCTATTGAAAAGCGAGCCTTTGGGTCATCCTCGACTAAGGTCCCCAAATTTACTTATATATATATTTGTGTGTGCTTGCTTGCTAACAGAAGGAGATACATTGATAGAGAAGAAGTGTTCAGGGATTAAGCATAACACTAATATCCCTGGGAAAGGCATGAATCCAATTTTTCTCCTTCCAGCTATGGGCAAAATAGTTGGGCGGGCTGGACTCTTTATCTTTCATCCGGCAATTGCTATAGGACAAGGAAAACGTGTTAAACGCCGTATAAAAAAATACACCTTGTGTCGCACCCTGCACGTGCAGAGGGGATGGTAAATACATACATCGGCAGAGAGCCAGGTATGGATAGATTTATATACATACACACACACACACACACACACACATATGTATATATATTTATTTATATATTTTATTTATCCATTAGATCTGAAGAAGTCCTGTAATATTTTTCTTCGTGTTTTTGGTTCACACCAGAAACGAAAAACAGGATGGAAATAAATTTATAATCCTAAAATAACCGGTCTTTGGTTTTTTATTTAAAGAAAGTATAGCTCTGTAAAATTAATTACATTGAGCTCTCTACCAGGAAAATTTAAATGTTCAGCTCTTGAATGATTTTCTTGTCCTGAAGGAATTACTCCTAACTCTGGTTTAACTGGACCAAATAATACCTATATATATATATATATATATATATATATATATATATATATATATATATATATATACCAGTTTCTTTGTTTTTAATCGAAATATACCCTCTGAGTTTATTTAATACCAAAGCCATCGTTGTCGAAGAAGAGTATATATATATATATATATATATATATATATATATATATATGACAGAAATTTACTCACAAAAGAGTTTTAAATCAGTAAAATACAACGCCTTGTGGAAGGTAATATCAAATATAAAATAAATCAAACTAAGGTTAAAATTCACGTGTACCGAAGGATCGGGTATTTGACAGTCATGAATTTGTACCCTGTTTTATTATATCTAATTTTAATGCATATATATATATGTGTGTGTGAGTGTGTGTGTGTGGGTGTGTGAGGATGTATGTGTGTGTGTGTGTGAGAGAGAGAGAGAGTTGGATAGCGGAAAACGCAGATGAAGAGATGTTATCAACAATAATAGAGATAAACATATACAGACATGCAATTCTTATAAGGATCACATATATATATATATATATATATATATATATATATATATATATATATATATATATAAACACCCGCTGATTTTATTTATACTTTTTCCCTTCTCTATCCTACTTGGTTGACTGGTGCCTTTTTTTTAATAACTGTTTGTTCTTTAATTCTTTAAAAGGAATCCTTCGCCTGTCAGGCTCCTTGAAATTTCTCTTTGGTGTATTCCCTAAGAGGGTTCATAAAGGCCACATGGGTCAACATTAAGGGTCATAATCTTTGACTGAGCGAGGCATAATGACCTGGGTATGACGCTAAGGGGAAAGGCCAGAAGCAATCATCAAACATTTAGCTGCGGTTTAGAGTACGACGGAGACGCCCCCTACCAGTTCAAGACGGAAATTAATTTGGCAATAAACGACGACGTGCATCTATCTGTCTATCTTATCCTGTTCATATAACTCTCTCTCTCTCTCTCTCTCTCTCTTAGTCTATTTGTATATCTATCTCTGTCCGTTCATTTATCTCTTTTTCTTTCTTTCTTTCTTTCTTTCTTTCTTTCTTAGCCTATCTATCTATCTATCTATCTATCTTAGTCCGTTCATATCTCTCCTTCTTGCTCATACACACAGACACACGCACTATATCCCTCTATCTCTCTCCTTATATATATATATATATATATATGTGTGTGTGTGTGTGTGTGTGTGTGTGTGTGTGTGTATTTTTTCGTCTCTCTTCAGCTACTCATATCTACCTAACTTAGTCCGTTCATATCTCTCTTTTTCTTTTACTCGCTCTCACTCTGTCAATCTCGCTATCTTAGTCTATTCCTCTCTTCATTCCTCTCCCTGCCTGCCTATCTATCTATCTATCTATCTATCTTTTTGTGTATTCGTATCTACAAGGTTTGTAATAAAATTCATAATCTAACCCAAATTTTCGATTTGTCGTATATATCTTCATATGGGTTTCATCAGCAGAAAAATTAAGATGGAAATTTTAATTAGTTTTTCTACTTTTATAAGAGGTGGTAGTGTGCAGCCATCACAAAAAGGATCCACTATAGTTCTTGTTTCTGTGTGAGGTTTTGAACTTTTGAACGATTCTCCAATCTATTTAGTTTAGCAAAAGTACGGTTTTTTGTTTACACCCAGTTAAATTTAAAAATAGTTTTATTTCCATCAATTCAGTTTAGCATAAGTACACAGTTATCAAAACAGTCATATTTCAAGCAATTCAGTTTAGCATAAGTATACATTTTAGTTTCATTTGACCCATAGATTGTACCCTATCATGTACTACCACTCCGGGTTAGGTTTGGTTTGGTTTCTTTGTTTAATGGCATATCAATCTTTGTAGGTTATTTAATGCCAAAGCCATTCTCCTAGAAGAACAGTTGTGGTACTATTTAACCCATAGCTGGGAGGATAAGGGGGTTCATACCTTTTCCAAGGGTATTTGTCTGAAAGTGAACGTAATAGCGCGACTGGAGTACGAACTCGCTTACTACGATTCTGCAATCCATCGCTTTAACTATTACGCCACGCGGACACCCCCACTCCGGGTTAGAGTGGACCTGGGAGCGATGTTATTGAAGTGGTACTCTGCATTTCCCCTAGCATTACTTGAACCTCACCATCAGATTATTTAGTATCATATCCAGGACACTCGATGGGGGGGGTCTCACCCTTTAGCAGAGATGAAGTCGGAGAATTCTGTAGCCCCGCAAACTCAGCATAAGACCGACTCGAAATGGCCAGCAAATAAGACCATCCTCCTCAGTCGCAGCATGGAACATGTAAAAAGTCACCAAATAAACGTTAAAAAAGCCCTTGATCAACCCTTGGGCGTGAAATTGACAGTCAGCAAGCACCTCTGTCTATAATTTCTTATATATATATATATATATATATATGTGTGTGTGTGTGTGTGTGTGTTTAGAAATTTCTACCTGCTAAAAGCACCGTTTTTTCTTTTACCTTTTTTTTTTTAATCATCTCATCACTGAATTTTTAAGAAATTTTCAGTTTTAAGAAATAAAAGACCAGGTTTCTTTTAGAGAAGTTTTTTTTTTTTATCTTTAATCTGCTTTAGTTTATTCGTTTGTTTGTTTGTTGCAGTTTTATGGCATATCAAGCTCTGTAGGTTATTCAATGCCAAATCAATTTTAATACAAATAAACAAGTGTATTTCAAATAATTCAGTTTAACATAAGTGCACAGTTTAATTGTCAAAAACATTTCTATTTCAATCTATTCAGTTTAGTTAAGCGGTTCTAATCAATACAATTCAGTTTAGCGTAAGTACAGTTTTAACGTCAAAAATAATTCCATTTCTAACAATTCAGTTTAGCATAAGTACGCAATTTAAAAGTCAAAACAGTTCTATTTCAAGCAATTCACATGAGCATAAGTATACATTTTAGTTCTATTTAACTCATAGATAGGAGCTATCAAGTGCTACCACTCTGGACGGGCGATGGCAATAAAGCATTACTGGATCCTCACCACCAGATTGTTTAGTGTCATATCCTGGATACTTGATTGGGGGGTGGCGTCTTACCCTTCTTCAGAGACGCAATCGGAGTATTGCACAGTCCCAACCAACAAGACAAGCTTCATTTCTGATTCCTTGTGCAATGCAGTTTTAACCTACGTGGTTTGGTTTGTTTGTTTGGGTTCTATGGCACATCAAACTTTGTAGGTTATTTAAAGTGAACATTAAATATTTGATTTAGAAAGGAATAGTTTGTTGATAATATTTTTTATCGAGCCAGAGCTCATTTGTTTGCATACAATTAAATGGTTTCAAGTATTGGTATGTAACATTAACAATTTAATTCATCATCAGTTTATTTGTTTGCACACAGTTAGCTATAATTGGAGATTGACAGTAGTCGTATTTAACACATTGGTAGGGCAGATAAAGGTGTTAATAACTCCACAATGGTATAAGTACAAAAATGACCATAAAAGAAGTTCTAAATCATTTATTAGAATGTTGCAGACCGGCAAGTTAACAACAACATCCAAGGAGATGAAGTCACCGTATTCTGGGTCATGCTGCCAGAGTGCAAACCATTATATAGATAAACAAGTAGATATGAACATATATATATATATATATATATATATATATATATATATATATATATATATATATATATATATAAGTACTATTTGGTCCAGTTAAACCGGAGTTGGGAGTAATTCCGTCAGGACAAGAAAACTATTCAAAAGTGAACATTTAAATTTTCCTGGTAAAGAGCTCAATGTAACAGACAGACATTACAGTGCAATATTTTCTGCTCAAAGGATTTATTTTATCCATAAGATCTGAAGAAGTCCTGTTAATTTTTTTTTTTTTTTCGTGTTTTTTTGATTTTATCAAAAACACATAACAGGATGGAAATAAATTTTGTGACGTGGCCTAAAATATTTATCCCAAGACGGGAGTTTATTTTTCGCACGTGTGAAGACGGGGCAGCCTGGCACAGTTTAAGATCCCTCGCAAAATAAGTTCCCGTTAAGATTCCCTTTTGGGGCGTAGGGGAACTGGCAGATTATGTGGGGGTTAATTTAGGGCTAGACTGACCGCCGATGGCAAGGGGTTTCGAAATTTCACATTACACACACACCCACCAGGCCACTACCTCTTCCTACCCCTAGGATAATGGAAGATATGGATCTCTAGGTTTAGATATAATAACACTATTTATCGTAGTCGACAATTCCAATTTCCCATATCATATTTTTAAAGGCGAATAGGACAATTTAGCGAGAATAACATGAGGCGAATGAAGCTGAAAAGGACAACTTGATAGGCAGACAACACAATGAATAAATTTCAACACGAGGAGAGATATAAAATATAACAAGGTTTTTAATAGATTCGGACACACATATTTAACGTATCGGCTATATTATCAGCGGATAATATCAAATATATAAATGTCTTTCTTCCTTAGTCTTCTCTTTCTTCCTTCTTTAAATTGAGAAAGAGAGGGAGTATGTAATAGCAGTTCTTATGAAGGGTAGAGGGAGAAAATATTCTTAAGGTTTACTTAGCTTTTTGAGGGGTTCCTTCTGAGAACATTTTCTCTTTTACGGGCTAGCGGGGTTTTATATATAGCTCAGCTTGAATGCATCTGTCATATTGTCCAAGAGCTCTATGTCGCTTCTTCACCCGGAGTTTGGCATGAGACTCTCCAATATGTTCATCGCGACCTCCGTTCCAAAAACTGATTTCCTTATTCCTACTTCCGCTGACGAAAAGGGGGCTACTTCCGCTTTAGGGTTCTGGCCAATCATTTAGCCTATTTCTTCTGTCAGGCGATTCGTTCGGACTACTATCTCTTTCACCTGGTCACAGAATGCAAACATCTGTGTCCTTTCATTCTGACCTGGATTTGTTACTTCGGCCGCGAGGAATTGACCTACATTCCTATTCCTCTTTTTAACGGTCAGTCTTTGGCAGCCTGTTAATTCAAACACGGGGGTGGTAGGGGAAATTCCTTATTTCTCTCCTCTCAGTGGTAGACAACGTGACAATTTATAATCCTAATGTGACCGGTTTGTGTTTTTTCTTAATGAAATATATATATATATATATAATTAGTATGTTCATATATATATATATATAATTTGATATTCCTTAGGAGATTGTATCTCTGAAAACAACTATATGTACGTCGGTTTAACCTCAACTGCCCAATCGAGAAGGCTTATTATGCCCCTTTCTGAAACCAGTTCCATTGCAAAACATTCATGCCCGACGACTGACGCAATATTCGAACAATCAAAAAACAGGCAAATACTACAGATTCTCGAGGCGCTACATATTAGAAACATATTACTCAAACTTAATAGAATTGATTTTGAATCCAGTGCTAGTGTCTTTAGCAACTGGCGATATTTATAGAAACAAATTTTAAAAAGTAAACGTAACACAATACAGCAATATAAACGCTCATTCTTAAATGTACAATGTTGGGCAGAAAGTACTTGGGAAATAACTAATTAAGGAAGGTTTATTAACCAATTCTCGCTGAATATCATAAGATCCATACGGCAGCTCGAAAGAATTAACAAAACGATATACTGACAGAAAAAAAGAGAAAACAAAACAAAACATAAACGTTAGGGTAAATTAAGGACCTTTGGAGATCGATAACTTATAATACCAATAGTCGAAGTTACGTTGCCAAATTTCCCAACCAAAAATCTGTATTTTTGAGCATGCATATGTATATATATATATATATATATATATAAAAGAAAATTTATAGAGATGAAAGACACAAGGCCTTCAGATTATGTCTTTATTTATAGAATTATTTTGCCAAGGTTAGACGTTTTGGTTTACATTTGGATCTTCCTCAGGGCGCGTGACCGACAGATAAAAAGAAAAGGAATGACTTTGATAAAGATGGATAGAAATGTTCTAGAATGTTTTTTAAAGTTAGATACGAAGGAATCAATATAAAATTTAACACACACATTGATCGATAGATAGATTGATAGATAGATAGATAGATATGAGCAGACTAAGATAGATAGATAGATAGATATGAGCAGACTAAGATAGATAGATAGATAGATAGATAGATATGAGCAGACTAAGATAGATAGATAGATAGATAGATAGATTGATAGATAGATAGATATGAGCAGACTAAGATAGATAGATAGATAGATAGATATGAGCAGACTAAGATAGATAGATAGATAGATAGATAGATAGATATGAGCAGACTAAGATAGATAGATAGATAGATAGATATGAGCAGACTAAGATAGATAGATAGATAGATAGATATGAGCAGACTAAGATAGATAGATAGATAGATAGATAGATATGAGCAGACTAAGATAGATAGATAGATAGATAGATAGATAGATAGATAGATAGATAGATAGATAGATTGATAGATAGATAGATAGATAGATATGAGCAGACTAAGATAGATAGATAGATAGATAGATAGATATGAGCAGACAAAGATAGATAGATAGATAGATATGAGCAGACAAAGATAGATAGATAGATAGATAGATATGAGCAGACTAAGATAGATAGATAGATAGATAGATAGATAGATATGAGCAGACTAAGATAGATAGATAGATAGATAGATAGATATGAGCAGACTAAGATAGATAGATAGATAGATAGATAGATAAATAGATAGATTCTTTTAAAACGTACATTTTGCAATGCTAATCTCTTCACAGAAAATTATAAAAAAAGTAATGCTACCAACGGAAATAGTATGTTTTAAAACTTATACATCTTTTTCTTTTGATCTAATAACTCGTAAGCCTTAATGAAAGTCTTGGAAAACAGAAGTGTTTAACGGTGGCTAATAATTCTATTAATGAAAATCATCTTTAAAAACGTGTTTTTCATCTCCGTACATTTTCGCACTATTTGATTTATTTGCTGTTTTCCCCATATATATATATATATATATATATATATATATATATATATATATATATATATATATATATATATATGTGTGTGTGTGTGTGTGTGTGTGGGTGTGAGAAAACAAAACAAAATATTCTGAAGATTCATTTTTTATATGATGTTATTCCAAGAGTTCTGTGATATTGTTAAACCTTCTTCAGGGCGATGTTAAAATGTAATGTTAAAATCATTCGTCCAAAAAATTATTTCAAGTAAAAACATGTTTATTCTGAAGATGGTTCAACAACAACAAAAAAAGAAATGATCGTTTGTTTTCATATATGAAAAATACAACTGATTTTTTGTTTTTTCTTATGTTTATTTACATGCTGTTTTATTTATTTCGGTTTTTATCACCCCGCCTCACTCTTTACACACACACACACACACACACACAGATAGATAGATAGATAAAGTTGTGGAGTAAAACTTGGCCTTTTAAACGTAAAATATCTCTACAAAATTAAGAGTTGAATTTTATGGCAAACCTTTACCACAGAATGGTCAACTAGTGGAATAGTATTTCAAACAATCGGTATGCATCACCTAACGTAACTAAAGCAGAATGCCACAGACATTAGCAACCTGGGTTTGGTGAATATCAGCTGTCAATATGAATTGATAAAAAATGTAATGCAAATTAAGTTTTACATTAATTCTATATCACACGCTGTTTTCAACATTGACTGGAAACACTAACCGGAACGTCACAGTACAGGAATGTAAGATTGGGATTCGACTAATATAGCTGGTATAGGTCTAAGTAAGAATTTTGAGCAAAAACTCTTCAGGCGGACTTATATGCAAGATCGACTTGACGCCTTAGTTTACGGTATATATATATATATATATATATATATCAAGCGTCCTGCCACGCTGGACAGTTATGATACAACGAAAGAGAAATATATATATATATATATATATTTCTTTTAAATACCCTGTCCAGTGGAAAAAGCTGGTTGGTAGCGCCTGGAGTGGCAGTACCGCCATGAGCTACCGAAACTGTGTTATCACTCTGGTTGGCGGCTGATGAGGACAGAGTATCGCACGTGCTTTCACACGTTGTATGATGAAATGAATATATATATATATATATATATATATATATATATATATATATATATATCAAGCGTCCTGTCACGTTGGAGAGTTCTGATACAACGAAACAGTATATCTGTGGATGACCATAGATAGATAGATAGATACTCGTGTATCATGTGTCTTCCTAAAACCCCTAATTTTGGCTAATATTAGGAGATTGGACCACACGAAAGATACATAGGGACACTCCACACTTCTGCACGGGAGGGAGTATCTTACCTCACTGCAAAGATACAATCGGCCTAGTCTACAGCCCCAGCCGACAGGGCAAGTTATTGTGAAAGAAAGAAAGAAAGAAAGAGTGAGAGAGAGAGAGAGAGAGAGAGGGAGAAAGAGAGAGAGAGAGAGAGAGAAAAAAAAAGAAGGGAATATTAAGAAAGAAACTGTTAAAATAGATAAACAAACGAACAAGACAAGAAGAGATAGAAAAAACAAAAAAAAGATAGATAGATAGATAGATAGATATTCGTGTATCATGTAACTTTCTGAGGCTTATAATTTTGATCAATCTTAGGTCGGAACATACGAAAGGTACAGATTTAGTATGTGTAAACATTTGACCTCGGTTTAGCCTGGGCTATCTGGTACGCTTGTAATTTCCTACCGCAAAAGGTTTAAATTTAGGCATCAGAAAGTCACATGATACACGATCATTATTATTATTATTATTATTGTTCACTCATTAGAGCTTTTCCCATCAGCAATAGCCGATGGTTTTTCACTGAAGTCTGAGTGACAGCAAGTCTCCTCAAGTCTCCAGGACTCTTCTTAGTATTCTGGCAGTTCTCAACAATGCTGTCGTTTAGATGGTCTCCACTAGTCCACCAACCTCCAAGTCCTCTAGTCCCTTTAGTAATCCCTAAGTTACTGTTCCAAACGCACCAATTACAATTGGTATAATTGTCACCTGCATGTTCCGCAGTTTTTTTCAGTTCCATAGCAAGGTCGAGGTATTTATCCTTCTTTTCACATTCTTTCTGTTTTATCCTGTGTTTTATCATTATTATTATTATTATTTACTCTTTTTCAGTTTTTTCACTCTCGTGTTAGCTGATAATTTCTCACTAGAGCTTGAGTGACAGCAAGTCTCTTCAAGTCTCCAGGACTCTCCTCAGTATTCTGGCCGATTTCAGTAATGCGCTAGTTTGCATGATCCCTGTATCAATACTTTGGCGACTGTACCAAGAACACCAATTAAAATTGGTATTAGTTTCATGTTCCCCTGTTTTTTCTCTTTCTTCCAATTTTTTCAATTCTCTTTCCTTCAATTTTTTTCAATTCGCTTTCTTTCAATTTTATTCTGTGGTTATCCGGGACAGCAAAGTATACTAATCAGCAATCCGTTCTAGTTTTTTTTTACAGCAGCTTTATCTGATGGTCATTCACTGGAGTCAGGGTGAAAGCAAGTTTCCTCAAGTCTTTTCCAGTCTCCAGGACTCTTCTCAGTATTCTGAGCATTCTTAACAATGCTGTTATCGTAACCTGTCCACTAACGTACACATTAGATTACTCGCCCTAGTAAAACAACATCCGGTTACGAACGGAGTGATGAATCCCCTTTTTACGACCTTAACATCTCATCTCAGATAAAACAAAAAGGGATAAATTTGAAAATAACAATATTAACAGAACACTTCTGTCACAAACAACACAATAAAAATGGCATAAATCATCTTCGATAGCCGACGCTACGCTAAAGAAGTGATTTATCTTTACGCCCATTTTTATAACTTTCTATTTACACAAACTCTGCAGCGTGGCGTTGCCCCACTTTCATATTACAAATGCTCCTACGACGGAAAAATTCTAGAGATCCTCGGATGCTCTCAGGAGCCGCTCTTAGCGGTCTCCAAAAGGCTCGAATCCTACGTCACGTGGTGCATTCGCCTTTGACATCACATATTTATGCACAAACGGTCCTTTTAAGGGCCATAAAAGGTCCCTGTCTGCGGGTCGGAGTATCTCTGGCAGCCTTTATTGGCTCGCCGAAATAGACGGCCAGGAGGCAAACACGAAGACGAATTCTAAGAGCAGCCGGTCTTAACCCTCGCTCGGTTCCGCTCGTCTGATTAGCTGCACAGCGCTAATGGCACGGTTCAGCCTTTAGCTACCGCTTCACTATCTGCGCAGCGCTGAGATAACACCGATCTTAGCCTCGGCCTCCTGGCCTGTCCGCTCGTTCATACAGAGCTTTGGCGCGGCTTAGCCTTAGCTCCCGTTCGATATGTCCGTACGGCTTTGACACGGCAAAGCCTTCGCTACCGTCCGTTCAGCTTCGGCGCGGCACAGCCTAAGCTATCGTCCGTACGGCTTTGACACGGCAAAGCCTTCGCTATCGTCCGACCGTCCGTACAGCTTTTTTAAAAATTTTTTACTACGTTTATAGATTGTTTATTCCTGAAATAACATCTGTATCATTCTATAGATGAGACCAGATCTATTTAACGTATAGATGAGACCGAATGTATTTGACCAATGAATCGTTGTATAGCCATGACCATCTATACAAACACATATGCATGCAGAATCATAACGACGACACAATAAAGACGAGCGACACAGTTCTTTAGAAAAATATACCTCTCACTTTATTTGAAAGGGTTCGAAAGGGTTACTCAAAGGTTTTACTGTGAGAGGGTGTTGGAGACCGAATAGAACTGCAACATATTGACCCCCCGCCCACTCTTATGGCCACAACGGCGCTTCTTTCCCGTTCTCCTGGGCTGCTCAACCGGGTGGCTGAGGGCCCAGCCTCTCTGGGACATGTTTCTTATTCCAGCATCTTCTCTCCAACTGCAACTGCTCAATCGGGAGTCTGAGGGCCCACTCTGCTGGGTGCTGGTTTTCTCTACCGAATCTTGTCACCAACTGATTGAACTTCCTGTGCACCGAGTTATATAATAGTTCAACATCCACCTTCTTCTTGTGGGCGTCACAAATCGCACTCATTCAACCCTTCCACGGTCAAGGTTATATTCCGATATTCCTTGACCGGATGCACCTGTTATTTACACAGGTGGATTTCCTAATTTGACAGTCCGGCCGGGTCGGAGGTCAATATACAACAAAATAAGACCAGATGTATTTGACTCATTGATGACACCCGATCTATTTGACCTAAGATATGACACTATATCTATTTGAACAATAGATAAAACTATATATATTGATACATAGATGAGACCGGATCTATTTGACCAATGCATAAAATCAGATCAATTTGACCAGTAGATGAGACCTGGTCTACTTAAGCTAAAAGATGAGACCCGGTCTATTCAAGCAAAAAGATAAAACTCGATTTATTTTGACCTATAGAAGAGACCCAATCTATTTGAGCTAAAAGATAAGACCCTATCTAAGTTAAAAGATGAGACCCTATCGATTTGAGCTAAAAGTAGAAACCCCATCTATTTGAACTAAAAGATGAGACCAGATCTATTTGACCTAAAAGATGAGACCCTATTTGACCTAAAAGATGAGACCAGATCTATTTGACCTAAAAGATGAGACCAGATCTATTTGACCTAAAAGATGAGACCCTAAGAAGTACTATAACTCCAGACAAGAGTGAACCTCGTTGTAATGGCAATGAAAAGATGACTTCATACTGCTCAGAGCTTAAGAACTTTGGCCTCACAACTGGATACTGTTTATAGGCATACCCAGAACACGCACAGACTTAGATGATGCTTTATTTTCTTATGAGATGTGTGTTAGTCTTATAAAAATCTTTTTACACTTTTGCTGATTTACCGTCACACACACACACACACACACACACACACATATAAATATATATATATATAAATATATATATATATATATATATATATATATACCATAGACATATACATATATATATATGTTATTAGAATATATACATTGGTATATAATTAGCTTATAAATACATCTGAGGTGCTACTGCTTTCGTTGCTATCAAATCTCAGGTTTACTCTGATCATAAGTGGTAGTACCTGTCTGGTTGAGGGTCAAATAGATTTGTCTCTAATAACGTTAGTTGATAAATGATTTTGATTATTATTTTTATATTAGCTCTTGAACCATTGATAGAATAGTTACACGCTTGTAACCATGTAATTGCCCGCAAATTATGAGTATTATATAGCAGTACTTTAAACCATATAACTATACACAAATTTATATTAAGCATTGTTCCCTTTCAGTTATAATTGTTAACAAATGTTCATTATTAAAGGAGAAAAGTTACTTGACACCACATAAATGATAGCGCAAAAGTAAATGGCTCCGAAAGTGAACAGACCAAGAAGAGATCACATGCCATAAACCAATTCAACCTTATATATATATATATATATATATATATATATATATATACTACACTCAGACACTGGGTCGGAAGGGTAAATTATTGCCATTTTAAATTATCAATTCACGCAGAAATTCTATGCAGAAAACTCAAGTCAATTACACAGTTCTTGGTTAAGAAAGAAGCACAATGTTGCAATTTGCTCCGGTAGAAATTTGGAAACGGAATGTTGTACTGCTTTTCTTTCGATGAGGGAAGCACCAATCCGTAGCTTTCTTACTGGATTTCAATTTGAGGATTATGCAGAGGATTCGGAAAGAGTTGGATAGTTCCAATGGAAATTTTGAAGTTACAGCAGCTTTGAATCCTCCCTCTGATCGTATATATATATATATATATATATATATAAAACAACTCCAGAAGCTATAGCCTAACTACCTAGATTACAAATCACTTGATTATTATACATGGGGTGCAGTTGAGCGAGAGGCCAACAAAACTCCAAATATAGACTGAAGGCCAGGATAAAGACAGCATTTCCCAAATTGAACAAAAATGTCAAAAATGCTCGCAGGAGATGGACAAGTCGTCTGGAAGCTACGGTTGTAGACAATGGCGATTTCTTTGAATAAGTCTTATAATGATATTTTATGATAACTTAATGCCATTTTTGTAAACACATCTGAAAATTGAGACGTCAGTGTTATTTTCATCTTGGCGTAATTTAGATAACAATTTACCCATAACATAATATATATATATATATATATATATATATATATATATATTCGGGTCGTTCAAAATGTTCCAAACCTCATCCAGAAAGAATAACTATTGTGAGGAATTTTTGTTGACGCAAAACGCGAGCATTTTTAATAAAACAAGAAAAACTAATTCAGGTCTCTGCCTTAATTTCATGAATGTGAAATCCATATCAAGGTAAGAGGTGTACGATGAATAAAAAATTTGCCTAATGCTTGAAACTTTCAGAACGACTTTTCTGTATGTGTATGTATATACACATATATATATATAGAGAGGGTGGTCCAAAAGTTGATGGGCAGTAGGTTTGTTTTGTTTGGTTTAGTTTTAAGGCATATCAATAATTTTTGGTTATTTGGTGCCAAATCCATTCTTATACATATACACAGCTTTTTTAAAATTCATTTTAACATAAGTACGTAGTTTAAAAGTCAAAACAGTTCTATTTCAAACAATTCAGTTTAGCAAAAGTACACTGTTTAGTTCTATTTAACTCATAGATACCTCTATAGTATTTTACCCATTGATACCATTATGGTATTTAAACCAGGTGCTACCACTCCGGGCCAGAATGGACATGGGAGCAATGGCAATAAAGAGGTATTTCGCATTCCCCAAAACTCCAGCATTACTGGAGCTTCATCAGCAGATTGTTTAATGCCATATCCAGGACACTCATTGGTGGGTGGGTCTTACTCCTCTGCAGAGACACAGTCAGTGTATTCTGCTGTCATAGCTGACTTCCTAGTGGACAGTAGGAGGAATGAATCAAGTTGTTTCACAGTTAGAGCAACAGTCTTACTAACATGGCTTTTATTTCCAACAAGACTGGGCCCCGGCACATTATTCAAGAAACATTTGCTGAGAAATGATTGGCCGAAGACGTCAAATTGATTGGTCAGCACGTTCATTTTGACTTAACCCCAATGGATTTTTTTTCTTTTGGGGACAAAGTTTATAGTCACAAACCATGAAAAGTTGGTGATTTGAAACATAACACCTGAAATGCATTTCAAGGAATAAATAAAGAGACTATTGCAAAAATGTTTGTCGGAAAGCAGTGTAAATTTTGATGGACAATAGTTTAAGCACCACCATTCATAAAAATTTAGTCCTTTGGAATTATTTACACAATAAAATCTCATTTTCTATGAAATAATTCATTTGTAAATATTATTATATATTTAATCTCCCAATAAACGTTATCATTTACAGTTCACCTACTTTTTGACCACTTTATATATATATATATATATATGAAAAACCTATTTGTACATTCTGATTCTTAAGTTTGCGTCCTTCTGGTTTTGTTAACTCCACATAATGCGTGCTAAAATTTATTTATTCTTTCCGTACCCATATCACACAACTCACCGCCACTAAGGATGGGTCCATGTACTTCCTACAATACACAAGTTGATATGACATAAAAGAACAAAAACAAAACAAACAAAAAAAAAACAAGTCAATTCCTTCAACTTTCTTTCAAATATATCTACTGTACCTCACTAGAAGCGTCAATGAATCTGACTTTCCAAAGCAAGACTAGCAAGTCATATGAGATCTCATGACACCAAACTATCGGAGACAAGTTTTACAAGTCCTTCAGCTGCAACCAACTGTTAACTCATATCAATTCTCGAGTAAATGTTATGATGAAGTATGTGGGTCCACAGCAGGTTTGAGAAATTTTATGAGGGTGCACGAGCAGGTGGTATTGTCTAAGGAAAAGACAGCCAATTCATTTTTTACTCATGACTCGTCTTCAAAGGATATAATTGGCCTGAAAGAGTCACACATGCTCTCTACAGTACTCATAGCAAATCAATATGATATTCAGTAAAGTGGAAGCCATTACACTTTTTTCCATACACATATAGATTATAATTCATATTTGCTGTTTTTCAACCTCAAGCAAAACATATACAGTCATCTGATGAGACGGAGAGTATAATGATATTCTCCTACGAAATAAATTTATGATGACAATTTAACCAATTGCTCTCTCTCTCTCTATATATATATATATATATATGTATATAGAAAAAATTGATAACTAGGTAATCCAAGTGGAAGGAGAGATTTATTGAGAAGTTGACACTATAGCGTTTCGGTTCTACTGAACCATCATCAGGACCATAAGAGGTGATATTAGCAATGTTAAGTCAACGATGGATGTTTAAAATTACCTTGTTATCAATTTTTCTACATATTGTCGGATAACAATCCTTTATTTACTTTCATATATATATATATATATATATATATATATGTGTGTGTGTGTGTGTGTGTGTGTGTGTGTGTATTAGTTGTCCACTTCCAATATGTTTGTCATTTTAGACTATCCCAAATTTTTGGGCACGACAGGTCCTCACCTTTTTGAAGATTTAATTCAGTACACTTAGTGCCTTTTACACCTGGTAAGTACTAAGTATCTTTTATACCAGATATGCGTTTAGTACCTTTTACACCTGATATGCACTTACGTAACTTTTACAGCTGATATGAACTAAGTATTTTTTACAACGGATATGCACTTAGTACATTTTACACATGGTCTGCACTTAGTTACATTCAGAACCTGATATGCACCTAGTACCTTTTACAAAAGACATGCACTTAGAACAGCTCTGACGAAGTATTTGTTTCACTCGGGATTTACATTAATCAGTTTCGTTCTCTTTTGCATGTACTGCTTCCATTATTGATCAAATTGACCAGTCAGCTGGGGCTGCAAAATACGCTGAGTGCGCCTCTGCGGACTTGTAAGACGACCCCACCCACCCAACGAGTGTGTCCTGGATAGGACACAAAACAATCTCTGTCAGGTCGGCTGGAGCTGTAAAATACACCGACTGCATCTCTGCAGAGGGGTAAGACTCCCTCAACAAGTGTCCTGGATATAACACTAAATAATCTGATGGTGAGGTTCCAGTAATGCTGGAACTTTGGGAAATGCGGAATACCCCGTTACTGTCATCGCTCCCAGGCCTGGAGTGGTAGTACTCTGGCTTGGAGTGGTAGTACTCTGGCCTGCAGTAGTAGTACTCTGGCCTGGAGTAGTAGTACATGATAGGGTCCTCTCTATGGGTGAAATAAAACTAATCAGTGTACTTATGCTAAACTGAATTGATTGAAATAGAACCGTTTTTAGATTTAAACTGCGTACTCTATTTCAACTGCGTACTTTTGCTAAACTGAATTGTTTCAAATAGAACTGATTTCACATGTAAACTGCGGACTTACGTGAAACTGAATTGTTTGAAAGAAAACTGTTTTGATATTCAACTGTGTTTAAACAAAAATATACTTATACTATGCAGAATTGCTTGAAATAGAAATGTTTTACTAAACTAAATAACTTGAAATAGTAATGTTTTTTTTTACAATTAAATTGTGTATGTATGCTCAACTGAATTGTTTGAAATAGAACTGTTTATTTCTATAAAAATGGATTTGACATTAAATAACCAACAAAGGTTGATATTTCATCCCCCCGCAAAAAAAAAATTGGAATTGTCAAAATCTTGGAGGTTATGGATCGATTTTTCCAAAAAATCTCATTCTGGTTTTTCCAAAAAAGAAAAAAAAGTTCTCCCGTTCGAGTGGGATACAACTGTGAAGCAGATGATTAACGAATCTTAGCTTCTATAGCAACATCATTTGTATGTTTATATGTTTGGTTGGGTTTTCAGGCACACCAACCTTTGTAGGTAATTCAATACCAAATCTATTTTTAAATATATAAAAAGTAAGTCGAAGGTGACCCAAAGGCTCCCTTTTCAATAGCAACCACACCGAAGAGTAGGGGAAGGGACTACCCCATTTATCGCTTAATCCTTACCTTATAATGCTGAATGTTAAGCAAGCGGCATCAAGTACCATTTTTTGAGTCTTTGGTATGACTTTTACCTGGGATGGAACCCCGATCTCCCGGACCATTGGGGAACACTCTACTCATTCAGTTCTATTTCAAATAATTCAGTATGCATTTTAGTTCTATTTGAACTACAGATTGGACCCTATTAGGTACTACCCCTCCGGGCCAGAGTGGACCTGGGAGCGATGGCATTGAAGTGGTACTCCGTATTCCCCAAAGTTCTAGCATTACAGGAACCTCACCATCAGATTTTTTAGTATCATATCTGGTATTTACGTTGGGGGAGTCTTACTCCTCTGCAGCGATGCAGTCGATGTATTCTCTAACCCTAGCCGACTGGGCTATTTATAGCAATAATTTTGAAACCTCTGTAATTCTTAGGGAATGCTTGATTTCTAATCTTTAAGAAAGTGTGGTTATGCCTTTTGTCAATTTCTTGATTGTTTTTTGTTTATAACAAGTGCAGCATAATATCCAAGTAAGATTGCAAAGACATGATAGGCACTGTTGGAATGCAGAAACCAATTCTTAAACGACGTTTTCTTGTGAACTCCTCTGCATGGACATACCTGCGTTAGCTGACCAGCTAAGAATTATATTCATCGACTCAGAGCGGATACTAGATGCTGTCTATAGAACCTGGTAAGATTGATGGCTGATAGGAACTGTTTAAGAAATAGAGAGAGAGAGGGGGGGAGAAGAGAAACATAGTGGGAGAGAGTCAAGAGAATCCATGCTATTAATACGTCTTGATGATAATGACGATGGTAATGATGATGAGTTTATCATTATTTTATTGATAATACCCTTGGGGAGGATATGAATCCAACAATTCTCGCTCCATCAATGGTTAAGATACTATTGAAGATTAGGCTCTTCAAACTTGTTATGGCAACAAATCTACGAAAAAGAAAACTTTGAATTGAGACCTGTTGAACTCCACTTAAAAATTGACGTTGAGTTACTTCTTGCTCGAGCGAATGGGTTTGGTTCGATTTGGTTTGATTTTATTTCAACAAATTCAGTTTAACATAAGTACACAACTTAAATGTCAAAAGCAGTTCTATTTCAAACTATTCAGTTCAGCTTAAGTACACAATTGACCCATAGATAGGACCCACCCAGGTTCTACCACTCCGGGTAAGAGTAAACCTGGGAGAGATGGTTATAAAGGTGTACTCTATTCCCTAAAGCTACAACAGTACTGGAGCTTCACCATATGATTACTTAGTTGTCATATCCAGGACACTCGTTGGGAGATCTTACCCCTCTGCAGAGATGCTAGAGGTGTATTCTCCAGCCCCAGCCGATTGGGCCCGACTGAATGGGTTGGTAAATACATATATATCATTTACTATAAAAATCCATCATAATAGATCATAGACACATCAAGACGTGCACTTATACATTCAGACAAATCAAATTTATTAAATAAGATGTACGAATTTTGGGAAAAGTCATCCGACTAATGGAAAGTAAATAGGTAAAAGCTAATAGGCAAAAGAATTGATAGCATAATAAAGAAGGAGATTGGTTTGTTTGGGTTTTATGGCATATCAACCTTGGTTGGTTATTTAATGCCAAATACATTTTTATACAAATAATCGGTACACTTTCATAGTCAAATACAGTTCCATTTCAAATAGTTCAGTTTAGCATAAGTACGCAGTTTAAATGTTAAAACAGTTCTAATTCAACCAATTCAGTTTAGTACAGATTTTCTTTACACACAGTTAAATGTCAAAACAGTTCCATATTAAACAATTCAGTTTATTGTAAGTAGAGTTTCACAGTCAAAAACAGTTCCATTTGAAACACTTCAGTTTAATATAAGCACGCCGTTTAAATATACGTAGAGTTTAATTGTCAAAAACATTTCTATTTCAAGACATTCAGCCCTGTCAAGCAGTTCCATTTCAAACAATTCAGTTTCGTATAAATATGCAGTTATTTCTATTTAACCCATAGATAGAGCCAGTCAACCAGTCGTGTAGTTGTACCAAACAAAATTAAATGGTCACAAGTTTTGCTTTGTATCCCTTACAATTCAATTAAATATCAGTCATTTGTTCACACAGTTACATACTCAATTCTATTTCAGACCATTCAGTTTAGCATTTGGTCAAACAGTTCTATTTGACCCATAGATAGGACCTCATCAGGTGCTACCACCCAGGGCCAGAGTGAGCCCGGGAGCGATGGCAATGAAGGATTGATCTGCATTTCTCAAATTTCCAGCATTGGAACCTCACCATCAGATTGTTTTGTGTCATATCCAGAACACTCGTTGGGGAATTCTTACCCCTCTGTAAATATGCAGTCGTTGTATTCTGCAACCCCAGTCAGATTTTAAATGAGATTGGAATTTGCTTTATTCTCTCATTTAGAACATTTCATGTTTGTTACCCTTAATAAAGTGACATTCCGCTTAACAAATGACTTCATGCCTTTCTCAAGAATATTGTCGTGAATGGAGACGCAAACAAGATTCGAATTTAAAACAAGGATTCTTGAGCAAAGTTAACTTTCAGTTACCAATTGGACTGATTAACGGCGTACCAACCTGTTTGGGTTAGTTTATGCTTAGATTTAGGGAATCGATTTCAAATTGTTTTCTTAAGAGTTATATTGCACTTACTTGTATTTCCGTCTGATCCTTAAAATTTTTAAATATTAATAAGTTTTTTTAAATAGGTCAATCTAATACTAATTTAGACGTAATAATAATTTCAAGGAATCAATAAAGGAATCAATAAATAATTTACACATGGTTATATGATTTCAAGTAATTGATAATAATCATTAGAAAAAAAAAACTGTCTTCAAATAACTATTGTCAATACAAATAATTTAAATCATTGATAAAATATAATAATTTAATGTGATATATTAAGTATTATTATCGAATTCGAAGAATTTTCAAATAGGTCTTTTTGACCAGTCGATGTGACCTGACCTATTTGACTCATAGATGAGACGGTAAAAGTGCTCGAACTACGGATGAGATTGAGCCTGGGATTAACGGCAATGAAGATATGATTTCTTTTTCCCCAGAGCATCACAACCAGAGCCTTAAACCTGAATGTAGTTTCGTAGCATACCCGGTGCACGAACTGAACTGAAAGAGGCTTTATCTATCTATCTATATATATATATATATACTTCTTGAGACGTTTTAAAATCTTTTAAAACTTTTCATGGTTTACCGTTATTCACAGATATGCACGCCAGCACACACACACACACACACACACACACACACACACACACACACAGACAGACACATGCACACGCGCATAAACATCCGCACGCACACTCACACACACACACACACAGACACACACACACACATACTGCACACGCACGCACGCACGTTCACACACACATGCACACGCACATAAACATCTGCACGCACGCACGTACACACACACACACACACACATATGCACACGCACATAAACATCCGCACGTACGCACGCACACACACACACACACATACATGCACACGCATATAAACATCCGCACGCACGCACGTACACACACACACACACATACGTACATGCACACGCACATAAACATCAGCACGCACCCACCCACACACACACACACATATATGCACACGCATATAAACATCCACACGCACGCACGTACACACACACACACACACACACATATTTATATCATGTAGTGGCGCCAGTTCGGATCTCTCTGACCCTCTCCAGCCACGTCTCTTTCGTCTATCTCACCTGGCAAGTATTCAAGACTACATCCTGTAACGGCACAGAGCTGTTGTATATTGGTTTAAGCTAGTCGTCCTACCTTTGCTCGTCCATGTGAAGGGGTCCCCAGGAGTATGTCGCTTATGAGTTCGTCCTTACTTCTCTAGCTGTGTCCCGCATGTCTGGTTCGTCTACGTTGGATAGTTTTCGTGATGGGTGGTAAGTGGCCGTACAGCTACTGCTTTGTGGGTGCTGCCTCCAGGACTTGTTCAATATTCCTCGTAGCACTCTTGTTTAATTACCGTCAAGCCTTTTCTCCACATGTTTAGTTAGCGTCCATGTAGTGCATTCATATAGCAGTATCGACACGACTATATATATATATATATATATATATATATATATATATATATATATACCCAGTATATATATATATATATATATATATATAATGAGAATTTTTTTATACACAGATTTCAGTTCTGATTCTCACATATTTATACGAACACATACCTATGTACATAGGTATATAATTATCTAATAAACACATTTGAAGAATAATTTCCCTCCCGCTTGCCTTAAAACACAAGGATATATAATATTTTTCCTACGGTCGATTATACATTACCTCTATAGAAACCTTTACTGGCAATCCTCTGAGGACCGTCTCTCAGCCTCATCAACACATACGGCGCTACCGTCTCGTCTTAATCCCCTTCCCTAGTGCCAATTTAGAAGAGGTCAAAGGTTAGTGATGATGGGGGCTGTGGTGGCGAGGCCAGGATTTTAGGCGACGTCTCTAGCCTCGCTCCAACAACCAGAATGTTACGGAACGCCCAATGCATCATAAACTATGTTTTATTTTATTTCATTTTATTTTAAATTTTTATTCTATTCCATTATACACACACACACACACACACACACACACACACACACACACACACACACACACACACACACACACACACACATACACACACACATATATATATATATGTAAAAAAAAAGAAAATATTTAAGAAGTGTATACATATATATATATACACTTCTTAAATATTTTCTTTTTTTTTTACTTTCTTGCATTTCGGATTATAAATTAATGATATATTATTAACGTCCTGCTTTTTTAAAAGATAGATCGGTGGGGAAGGTATTCCCCAAAGACAGCAGAAGTTAACGGTCGAGATTATGTAATTAAAAGAAGTTGTTTTTTTTTTAAATGCTGATTTTCTTGGTAGACAAGTAAGCGGTGAAAAGTGATCTTCTTTAATAGTTAGGGTCTGCTGATTGGGATTGCAGAGTTCTTTACCTTTTTATCCAACGTTTGGTTTGGTTTCTCTGTTAAATGGCATATCAAACTTCAGGGTTATTTAATGCCAAATCCACCCATGTAGAAGAACAGTGATACGATTTAACCGACAGCTAGAGGGAAAAGTGGGTTCTTAACTTTTCCGAAACTGTACGTAATAGTTCATCTACCAAGGAATCAGTGTCTTATCAACCGAAACAGACATCAACACGCAACAACCAAAGGCATGGACCGCTATCGGTAGTCTATCGGTCATATGATAGTCAAACCTGACCGATAAAATAAAACAGTTTTTTCCAAGCAGCGGTCGTATCGATACTGCTGTATAGATGAAGTACATGGACACTAACTAAACGTATGGAGAAAAGGCTTGACGGTAACTACACAAGAATGCTCCGAGCAATATTGAACAAGTCCCGGTGGCAGGGCCCCACAAAGCAGTAGCTGTACGGTCACTTATTACCCATCACGAAAACTATCCAACTTAGACGAACCAGACATGCGGGACACAGCTAGAGAAGTAAGGACGAACTCAAAAGCGACATACTCCTGTGGACCCCTTCACATGGACGAGTAAAGGCAGGACGATAGTTAGAACCTACATATAACAGCTCTGTGCCGATACAGGATGTAGCCTGGAAGACCTACCGGGAGCGATCATATTGACCAACCCCTCTGCTCGGGCAGGATATGACACAAGGTCAATTTTTAAGCGGAGTTTAAATTCAGAGTTTTCCTTCTCCTAGACTAGTTGCCTCACCAAGGCTGAAGAACCTAGTCTGTCCTACTATTTACCCATAGCTGGAGGGAGAATAATTGGATTCATACCTTTCCCAAGGGTACTAGTGATATGTGAAATGCAATCAGTCAGGTCCAGGATTTGAACTCGAGTCGCCGTGTCCATATCCTGTGACGATAACCATTACACCACGGGCACCGGGAGCGATGGACGATAGAGAAAGGTGGCGAGAAAGGGTCAGGGATATCTGAGCTGATGGTCTGACATGATGAAGATGACGTAATAGGGTGTCTGGAGATTGAGCTCTTTTACTTCCTGGGCTTGGAAAATGCTAGCCGTGAGACTTCTCCCAAGTGGGTGTCCTCGCTATGCTTCTAAGATATGAAGAGTGTATGGTCCCTCCCTCCCTGCCATTACTCCCAGGTCCACTCTGATCTTGATTTGTAGTACTTATGAGTGTCGACTATATATGGCATATATAAGCGCGTAATGACATCAACGGCCGAAAGTAAACGCGTTTTTAAAAATCACAAACTTCACTAAAAATGAAGATGAACGTACAATGTAATCTCTGCTTTTAGTTGATCTGGCGTATATATATATATATATAAATTTAAATACCCTGTCCGGTAGCAAAAGCTGCTCGGTAACGTCAGGAGAGGCATTACCACCTTGAGCTACCGAAACTTTGTTATCACCCCTGGTTGGTGGCTAATGAGGACACGGTATCGCACGTGCTTTCATATGTAGTACGATGAAAAAATATTGGCTAACATATTTTTTGAAAATTCTCAAAACTTGAATGAAAATCATTGAAATAACTATTATCATGTTATTTGCATTAGATAGGAATACGCGACGCCGTTATAACTTTTTTCCTTTGTTTAATGGCACATCAACTTTCATGGGTAATTTAATGCCAAAGTCATCATTGTAGGAGAACGGTAGTGATTATGTTTAACCCATAGCTTGGGGGTCAAGGAGTTAAATACCTTTCCCAAAAGTATTAGTCAGAAAGTAAACGGTATAGTCGACTGGAGATTGAAATCGCTTACCTCGAGGCCGCAATCCAGCATTTTAACAATTACGCTACGGGGAGAAATTTATTTAAGGAAAATTGCTGGAAAAATCAATTAAATAAAAGGAAACGTTTATGTGTATCAAAACAAAAGGGGAGAGAAAGAAAAAGAAAGCTAGTAAAAAAAAATTATTATGAAGAAATTATGTGAATATCATAAATGAAATTCTTTAAAAATATATGTTGATTATTCTATCTTATATCTTGTATCATCCTGCGTGTTTCGTCTTTGGATGACTATATATATAAACACATCCCTGTAAAACTTAGTCTTCCAAATGATTTTTAAGATATGAAGAGTATTTGGATTTACATTGCTTCGTTGTCCCATGACGTGTTCGTGCGGAGTTTTCCTTCTAGACTACTACTTCGATTGCTCTTTTAGTTCTCTGGCAAGGTCCAAGTACTTCTTTAGTTTTCTTTGATTTTCACTTAGTGCCCCACCGGGTCGGTTAAGTCCACCATTTGACATGTTCAACTTTTTTTTGTAAATTAACACTGTTTCATTCGTTGGCCGGGTTTTGGTGATCTGTTTGTATCTCAAAATCCCAGAGAAATGTGTGTCTATTTCTCTTGGATGGATTCTGTTTTGCGCATATACTGTTTTATATTATGGTCAAATTTCAATTTTTTGCACAGTTCCCAGTGGATAAACTTCCCCACCCAATCGTATTCTTTTTGCTACAATCTGTATGTGATTAATAGTTTCGTGTTTTTCACTACACAACCTATTCTTGCTATTCTTTTGCGTCTTATCAATTTCCCTGTGAACATAGTTGGTCCTTATGACGCTAAAAGTTTCCGTTTCTTGGCTATCTCTTCTCACAGTCTGTCAATATCATCTCTTAGATATAATGCATTGTGTAATAGATTTCAAGTTCTCTGGTCCACCTGTACTAGTGCTTCATTCGTCCATTTCAAGAATCGTTCCGAGTATCTTAAAAGATGGATAGCCTACGTATTTATTCCTTTGATGAGAATCTTACCCTAGTGTTTGATTTCGATAAGCTTTCTGGTCCTCTTAGCGTTCTAATTCTTTCTTGATTTGTCTTTTTCCGCTTCTCCTTATTAGCATGGAATATTTTTCTATGCCAAATTCCACTCCTATATCCTGATTGTATATTCTTATTGTTTGTATTAGAGTTTCCAATTCTTTTCCAGACCAGTCTGCTTGGGCTGTAGACTAGACCAACAGCATCTCTGCAGTGGAGAAAGACTCCTTCCTCAACAGGTGTCCTGGATATTACATTAAACAATTTGATAATGAACTTTGAGGAACGCGGAGTACCTCTTCTTTCCCATGACTTCCAGTTCCACTCTGACCCGGAGTGGAAGCACTTAATAGGGTCCTATCTCTGGGTTAAATAGAAGACAACCGTAATTAACTAAACTGAATTATCACCCCAGGGTCTTCTTCAAGTTCTTATAATTCTTTTTCGATGTTGTTCACCCATTTAGCCTTTCTGTTATGTACTTTCCGTTGCCATATTTTACTCCAAAATCATCATCATCATATCATGCTGCTTGCTTTGATTTCCCTAACTCTCTCTCTCACCATCCGTCTCTATCACCTATCGCTTCCGGCTCGTCTTCCAGGCTAAATCCCGCGTCAGAACAGAGCTGCTGTAGAAAAGTATTAGCTGGTCGTCTACACTTGTGCGTCTGTGTGAAGAAGTCTATTGGAGGACGTCGCTTAGGAGTTTGCTCTTACTTCTCCAGCAGTGTCCCACATATCTTGTTAGTCTAATTTGAATGGTCTTCAAGATGGGTGATTGGTAGCCGTACAACTGTTGTTTTGTAGGATGTTGCTTCCAGTATTTGTTTGATATAGCCCGTAGCATTCTGGTACAATTGCCGACAAGCATTTTTTCTGCACGCTTAGTCAGTGTCCAAGTGGTGTATCCATACAGTAGTGTGGACACGACCGCTACTTGGAAAAAATTTGCGCTTTATTTTATCGGGTAAGTCTGACTTCCATATGACCGATAACCTATCTATAGCTATCAATGCTTTCACTAGTCGCGTATTGATGTCCTTTTCCGTAGATGAAACGGTTCTTCCGAGGTAGGAGAACTTGTCTACTAATTTTAGAGAATCACCATTTAGTGTGGGGATATCTCCTCTTTGATTAAAGTACATGAACTACGTTAGTCCCGCCTCATTATTATTATTATGGCCGGGCAAAATCAAGACGACCAGCTCGAACATACATTCAGCAGTTATGTGAGGATACGGGATGTAGCCCTGAAGACCTGCCAGAGGCGATGAACGATCGGGAGAAGTGGCGAGAGAGGGTGCTAGCGGCATGACATGATGATGATGATGATTGTTCAGGAAAAATAAGAAAATAGTTCTTTAAAAGAACAAGAATCCTTCTCGACACCACACATTGGAGCAGAAATCTCGTCATAGGGATGAACACCTGGGTAGTTCGCTCTTGTAAGACACTCTGGACAATTCTTAGAATGGTCTAGGAAGGAAATTCAGAAAAATGGATAAGTTGATGATGATACTCAAAGATTTACATCGGAGAGATTACTGAGACAGACTATATGTATGAAGAAAAGAAGGAGGGAGAGGACTTACCAGCATTAAAGATTACGTAGATTTATCATTACCAGTACTCGAACAGTACATTATAAGAGCATTAGATTATTATAGCAACCAATAAAAACATTGACAACATTAGTAGAGACAGAAAAACGACAAAATATAAGAAGCAGAAATGGGAAGAAGAAAAAAATTGTATGGACATTTTAAACAACAAACTGGTGAGATTGCACACGAGAAGGAATGGACATAGCTGCGAAAGGATAATCTCAAGAGAGAAACTAAAGTGTTATTCTTTAAGAGATCTATGAAAATACAATACATGGGAACACAAAAGTTCAGAGCAACTAGCAAAAACTAAGATATCTGAGTCCTGTGTGAAAATTGGATGCCTTCGTGGGAGCATACCAAATGCAGTTGATCCGAAAGAAAACAAATATTCATATATATCTATCGATATATCTATCTATCTATCTATGTAAAATCAGCCAGGTTCAGATCCAAGCTTGAAACATCTCACTGAAGAGTTGTGATACAACGAAACTCTGTCTTTAGATGACAATATATATACATATATATATATATATATACTTTAAGAAAAACAACAAAACTGGTCTCATAGGATTATAAATTTATTTCCATCCTGTTACGCATTTTTGAAATTTCCAAAAACACGAAAAAAAATTAACAGTACTTCTCCAGATCTTTTAGATAAAAAAAAAACTCGAATAGACACAGAAAAAGTGGGAGGGGATAGAATAGGGGTGAAGAGTTATCTCCTCATTAAGCCCACTTCCGTTTTAAATTTTAATTTCGGTTAGAAATGTCGTAAATTTTTTTTTTTATTTATTTTTTTATTTCTTAATTACATTTTGACCTAAATTACATATTTTATATTAAATTAGATTTAAACTTTAATCAATAACCTTACGTAATGATACTGTAATAGATATAATAAACTAAAACAAATATTTAATTTATCTAAAATATTTTAAAATTTTTAAAACTATTTAGAAAGCATTAATCAGTTACACTTTTTATGAGTAGTACGTATGTATTATATGCTTTTTCGCAATTTTCTATCTAACATTTTATTTTATTTATTCATTTACATTAATTCTCAATTTAACTCTATGCTTTTTTTTAAAATTTTGTTAATTGTCTATAGTTTAAATTTAGCCCTATGACACAGAATATATATATATATATATATATATATATATATATATATATATTCTGTCTGAAAAACCCTTCTTCAGTGTCTCGTCGTGGCTCTGCAATGCCAAGTCCAACCAAACAACAAAGGCACCTAAAAACCAGCCCTAAGAAAGGACTGATTTGCATACACGAGGACGTGGGCTTATTCCCTAGTGGCTGAAGCAAGCTGAACTGGAAGAAGAGCAAAATCCTGCCCGTCTAGTCAGAGGCGTAGCGTCAGAAACGGCCAAAACAAAACATATATACATTTCTTTTTCATCATTTTCGCGGGACATTTTAGAAATGTTGAAATTTGCCTATTTTTTTTATTCATTCAAACTGATCTTAAACAAGGAACAGCCCAGTCAGCTGGGGCTGGAGAATACGCCAACTGTATCTCTGGAGAGGAGTAAGACCCCCGCCCCAACGAGTGTCCAGTTTATGACATTAAATAATCTACTAGTGAGGCTCCAGTAACGCTGGAGCTTTGGGAAATGCGGAGTACCACTTCATTGCCATTGCTCCCAGGTCCACTCAGTCCCGGATTTTTAGCACCTCATAAGGTCTTATCTATGGGTCAAAAAGAATTGTTTGACATCTAATCAGATGCAAAGAAATAGAACTGCTGACTATTTAAATGTGTGTATCAACAAAAAGTTTTTAAAAATCATATATATATATATATATATATAACAGCATTAAATAATCAACAATGGTTGATATGCCAAAAACCAGACCAAATGTACCATAACGAGATACGACTATGTGTGAAATGTACTTTAGAATGTTCATAACATATATACATAGAACATAGAAATCTCGAAACACGAAAAACACTTCCGACTTCTTAGTTCAGGTACGAAACATTTTTATTACTTTTGAATTTAAAGGTTTTTTGACATAAGGAGAGAGATACACATTCTTTCTATTCTGGCCTTTTCATCTGCCCCCATCTCGTGTGGTACCCGCCACAAGGCCTCGCAAGCTAGCGAAAGTCAACCGTCTTCTCCCGAGGTAGGACTCAACTCAACTGACTTTTTCAAAATCCCCTAAATCCTCCGCGCGATTCCGGTGCGTGACGTCACCCGCACTCTGTAGCCTCGTTTCCCATCCGGGCTATTGCGACATCTCTGAGTGACACGTCCGCTCCGTGCACGCGCGTGAACACCTGCGTTAATGTTGCACTTAAATAACCCATGCACTGAGCCGAAAGGTTCTCAGCCTAATTAAACCCAATGGTATGAAACGAAATCCCCCGGCCATTATATTACACAAACCAAACCAAACCAAACCAGGTAATAAAATGAACTATTTTCAGTTATATATATATATATATATATATATTCACCCTTTTCTCTACACTGTTTTCAGAGCTTATCATGGTAAGCGGGCCTTGCTTCGAGTGACTTTAAGTTTTAAAAATACTTTGATATGTCTTCGACTTAGCTGACGAGAGCAGATTTTGTACAAAATCAAACTTTGAATATATGTATTCTATTTCTAATTCTTGCGCTGGTGGGAAATCTAATATGATATAAACTTTATATAATGAATAAATTATTTACAAAAAAAAAGAAAGCAGTAATTTTGACATAAATTTCGTTGAATGACATAAATAGCGATTGATAATGTGTGACGTTACGATATACGATATGTGCCAGGCTCTTTAAGAAGTTAATGTTAGGTCATTGCTGTAAGTGAGAGAGACAAAATCAACAAAAAACAAAACAAAATAAAAACAAAAAAAGAAAAAAGGGAGAGATTACTGGCGAAGACCGTTGACGTGTAACGAACTGCTTTTAACGATCGACGTCTCCGTTTATTACGACCACCGTTGGAGGCCTCATTCTTAAAACAACGTATTGCATCACCTCTGGAATTCTTTAGACGACCAAGCGCATATTTAGACTGATTAGCGTATACGTAACTTCCATTTGGCTTGGCTTTTTTTTAAAACGGCATATAAACTTATTTTAGTGGCTATTTTATCCATTGCTTGGTGGACAAATATAATGATAATATGTGTGTTTAGCCCATGCTTGAGCATGAGTTTGCTTTGTTACATTTAACAAACATCGTAGTAAAACAGATATTGAATTCAGAAAAACAGAGCTGAACAATGAATGATTGATTTTAATGGCATGTCAACCCGACTAGGGTTACTTTATGACAAGATGTTTGAGAATTACGGTTTTTGTAAGTTCATTTTAACAATTTTTTGTGTGGTTGTTTCGTCAGTATTTAATTCATCAATTTATCTATTTTGTTTTATTTCATTTCTATTTATTTTGTTTTATTTTATTCCATTTGTATTTTGAACTCAGTGTAAATATGTTAAACACCAACGGAAGAATTTTGATTGGTTTAGTTTTGTTTGGTTTTATGGCATATCGATATGAAATAGCCGACGGATTTCGGTTCATGCCTTTGAGTTTAGTTAGGCTGAGAACCTTTCGGCTCAGTACATGGGTTGGTTGGGTGTAAGATTGAAGCAGGTGTTAACGCGGGTGCGCGCGAGCGGATGGAGGTGTCACTCAGATGTCATAACATTCCGAGACGATACTGGGTGACAAGGTGCGGGTGACGTCACGCACCGGAAGCACGCGGAAGTTTGTGTGAGAATTTGAGGAAAAAAAGAGTCGGGTTTTAGACGCCAAACGAAAAGGATCGATTTTGGAGCTCGCAGGCACGAGGCGAACGTGCGCCCGATGGGGCCCGCTCGAGTTGGGGGCCAAATGAATAAGACAGCATAGAAGATTGTGTCTCTCCTCCTTATGTCGAAACTTTTAACTCAAAGTTAATAAAAAGGTTTCGCACCTGAACAAGAAGTCGTTACGTGTTTTCGAATTCCGAGATTCCTATGTTCTTTATATATTCTATAGTAATGAACATTACATGTCTATTTTGCACATGGCCATATTCGTGTATATGGCTACGCAACAATATCAACCATTGTAGGTTATTTAATACCAAATCCACTTTATACATATATATTATACGTATATGATTTGTAAACAAAAGTCAACAAAGTTAGATAGTTCTAAGTATTGGTATGTATCAGTAAAAATTATCATTTATTTACATATCATCATCATCATCATCATCATGTCGCACCACTAGCACGGATCTCCCTGACCCTCTTCCGTCACTCGTCTCTATCATCCATCGCTCCCGTTAGGTCTTCAAGGCTACAGCGCTGTTGTATATAGGTTCCAGCTGGTTTTCCTGCCTTTGCTCGTCCACGTTAAGGGGTCCACAGGAGTATGTCGCTAATGAGTTTGTCTTCACTTCTCCAGCAATGTCCTGCATGTCTGGTTCGTCAAACTTAGATGGTTTTAATGATGATGGTAAGTGGCAGTATAACTGCTGCTTTGTTGTGTGCTACCTCCAGGACTTATTCAATATTGCTCGCAGCATTCTTGTGTAGTTGCCGTCAAGTTTTTTCTTCATACATTTAGTTAGCGTCCATGTTGTGCATCCATACAGCAATATCGACGCGACAGCTGTTTGGAAAAAACTGCGTTTTATTTTATCGTTCAGGTCTGACTATCATATGACCGATAGCCCATCGATAGTGGTCCATTCCTTTGCTAGTCGTGCGTTGATGTCTGTCTCGGTTAATGAGACACTGCTTCTTAGGTAGGTGAACTTGTCTACTAGTTTCAGAGATCTACCATTTAGTGTGGAGATGTCGCCTGTTTGATTAAATCATATGTATTCCGTCTTGTCTGCATTGACATGGAGGCCTATGCCAGCAGCTGCTCATTCCAGACTATGTGGTAGGGTTTTGGCTTAGGTGGGTGTATTTGCCAGAAGCGCAATGTCAGCGGCGTAGTCCACGTCCGTAATTGTTTGTGCGGGGTATCTTCTGCTTCTTTCCTTTGTCAGCTTGAAACCGTTGTCAAGCGATTCTATTTAGCATACGTCATTTGTTTACACTCAGTTTAGATGTCAAACAGTTCTATTTGACCCATAGATAAGACCTTATGAGGTGCTACCACTCTGAGCTTATGGGGACATGGAAGCGATGCCATTGAAAGAGCACACCGCATCCCTCAGAGCTCACCATCAGATTACTTGGGGTGTCCTCGTGGTGTAATGGTTAAAGCGATGAACTGCGGAATCGTAGTACGCGAGTTCGTACTCCAGTCGCGCTATTACGTTCACTTTCGGGCAAATACCCTTGGGAAAGGTATGAACCCCCTTATTCTCCCTCCAGCTATGGGTAAATAGTAGGACGGACTAGGTTCTTCAGCCTTGGTGAGGCAACTAGTCTAGGAGAAGGAAAACTCTGAATTCAAACCTGTTAAACTCCGCTTAAAAATTGACCTTGTGTCTTATCCTGCCCGAGCGGAGGGGTTGGTAAATAGTACCATCAGATTACTTTGTGTCATATGGAAGACAATCAATGGGGGATGGGGTCTTTCCCCTCTACAGAGATGCAGTCAGTGTATTGTCCAAGTCTAACCGATTGGCCTGCATGATTTTCTTTCATTGTTCAGCACGCCCCGTCTTGGAATGCACTGACTGCATCCACTGCAGACGGGTGAGACACCACCTTATAATGAACATCCTTAGTATAACACGATCTGATGGTTAGGCTCCAGTTCTGGATATCTGAGGAGCGTTGAATACCACTGCATTGCTTTTACTCCTAAGTCAGCTCTTACCGGAGTGATAGTACTTATTAGGGTCCAATCTCAGTGCTAAATAGAACTCTCTAAATATCGTTCGTATTCTACAAGACTGTACGGAAAAAAAAAACTCTGAAGAAATCCCCAGAAAATGTTAATATGAACGTACATTGAAGGCAATTCTTTAAACTCTAGGTTGACATACTGTTAAAATCAAGTGGCATCGTTTCTATCCCCCCACTCTCTCTCTGTCTTCTTTATTTCTTCTGTAGACCCTCTATTTTAAATTACTTCGCCAATGTAAAATCACTGGACTTCTAATACATATTTATTCCTCGTAGCAGTTCTGTTTGACCCATAAATCAGAGCCCAACAGGCACAAACACTTGTTAAGAGGGGACATGGGAGTAATGGCATTGAAGGGTTACACCAATTTCCCTTCTGCTCTAAGCCTGGAACTTCACCATCAAAAGGTTTTGTGCCGTATCCTGAACACTCATTTAGTGGGTTCTTACCCTTCTGTGGTGTAACACAGTTGCCACGATGGTTAATTATCTTATTACCTGGTTTGGTTAGGTCGAGAGTTTTTCAGTTAACTGTTAAGTTGGCTAAAATCTTTGAGCGGAAATGTAAGTCAAATTGGAAAGTTTTTTGCGAATACAGTACGATCAACACAGGAAGGCCAAAATGTAAACAAAATGCATTCACATCTTGTGACAGGTTTGATTGGGGAAATGAAAACAATTATTTTGGGACACGTGAGAGATGACGCCATGATTTGGCAAGATGAAATCACCCAGCCGATAGCCTGAATTCAAATATCTAAAAAGTAGCGAATTTTCAAAAAGTTGTCAATTAGACGTTTGCGTCCAGAGAGTTCGGTCGGAGTGGTAGGTGTCTTTTGTTTCTCTTCATAGACCCTTACAGATTCTCTCTCTCCCTCTCTCTCTTTCTGTAGTGTAACCCTTCAATGCCATTACTCCCATGTCCACTCTTGTAATATATTATGCAGTCTTAACATCGAACAATAAATGATTGTTAATTGTTGATGAAGAGTTCTTATTTTTGAGTTGCCGACACACAAGCAACTTCGTTCCAACGGATCACCCCGACCGTCAGAAAAAGTTCCGCATAGATTCTATTCGTATTGTGATGTATTTTAGGCATTTCCAATAGAGCATCCACGTCCACGTCTAAATTCCCCGAGTCTATTTTCATGACGATAAACGTTACGCCTGTCGCGTCCATCTAATCATATCTATCAACCCCTCCGCTCGAAGTTTAAGAGGTTTGAATTCAGAGTTTTCCTTCTCCTTGACTAGTTGCCTTACCAAGGCTAAAGAACCTAGTCTGCTCTACTATTTACCCATAGCTGGAGGGAGAATAATTGGATTCATACCTTTCCCAAGGGTATTTGTGCTATGTGAAATGCAATCAGTCTCGTCCAGGATTTGAACTCGTGTCACCGTGTCCATTTCCTACGACGATAACCATTACACCACGGGCACCTCCATCTAATAGATTAAGTAAAGTACTAGTAGAAATACATAAAGGGCTATAAATGAAAATAAAACGATTAATCAACACATTAAATTCAAATCTATCTTTTGTATCACAGCTCATGACATTCTCTTCCTCCTCCTCTTCCTCCTCCTCCTCCTCCTCCTCCTCCACGACATGAAATATCAGCTTTTGTTTCCATTCATGTTTTTTTTTTATTACTCGCATTTACTCAGCGTTCTTTCAGCTCACTTTGCAACAATTTTCTGACCTCAATAATTTATCCTGCGGACTGTATTAACAGTTAAGAACGAACAAGATCAAATTTATACGGTATTATTGTCCGCGACAGAAATATGGAAGCCTTAAACAATTAAAATTAGAAGTGTAAATAAGGAGACACCTTACCTCTCGACTGAGGATGCACTCTGCGTATTTTAAACCACGCTGACAAGGTAATAACATATCATATATAATAATGGCTCTCTATAAAAGTAGTTTATACATATATAGTCGGAATTAGGTACCATGAGGAGCCGTTTTAGGCGAAACTGTAGTAGGATAGTTCCGACTCACGAATTATTTTTTGTAATTTTGCTCTATCTAGCATCGATCACTCTTTGTAATTGTAGCATCGCAGCATTTTGCGGTGGGTTTTTGTTCTTTTAAACAACTGATTGCGTATCTCTTGATTTTTTTCAATTGGTGGGACAAGGTTGGTCTTTTTTTTTTTCTCCCAATAACCTTTTTCTTTTTTCTCCGGGCAGTGATTCGAGATATATTATTATCTCTGAATTCTGGCGAGTTTGTTCTTCTTTTTCTTTGTCACCGTAAATGCTGTTAGGTAGTAAATTAGTAAATATATATATATATATATATATATATATATATATATATATATATATATAAACTACTATTATTCACAAATATATATCCGTTTGCATGTATACAAACACACATGCTTGCCTAGTCGGCTGGAGCTGTAGAATGTACCGACTGCACCACTGCAAAGGGGTAAATCCACTCCAGCCAACACGTGTCCAAGATATGACACTAAACAATCAAATTGTTAGGCTCCAGTAATGCAAGAGCTTTGGGGGATACTGTGTACCCTTTTATTGTCATCGTTCCGAAGCCCACTCTGTCCCGTAGTGGTAGCACCTGATAGGGTCCTATCTAGTGGTCAAAGAGAACTAAACTGTGAGTTTATGCTCAACCGAATTGCTTGAAAAAGAACTGTTTTGACATTTAAACTGAGTACTTATGCTAAACTGAACTGTTTTTTCATTTAACTCTACGTAAATGTTTAAATAAATGACTGAAGTTTAAATTGGATTGTTCCTTATAGATACTTGGAACCATTTAACTTCGTTGACTACATTGTATAGTTTGAAATAGAATTGTTTTTGACCTTTAAACTATGTACTTACGCTAAACTGAACTGTTTAAAATCGAACTGTTTTTACATTTAACCGCGTGTAAACAAAAAACGGTACTTAGGCTAAACTGAATTGTGTGAAATAGAACTGTTTATAGGTATACAAATGGATTTAGCATGAAATAACCTATGATGGTTGATATGCTATAAAACCAAATCCAATTAAAACAAATTTTTATCAGAATAACTTGCTTCGGTGTGAAGTGATTTGAAAAGTGTTTATATGCCGTAGAAAAAAAACAACAACAAAAAAAAAACAACCAGCAAACCATATACTGTAAAATGATCAAGTCTTAGCCTGTTGGCAAGAAAAAAAAATTAGAATTAGAACTCATCTATTTACAGAAGTCAATGAAAATTTTCAATCTTTTTTTCAGAGGATTTTCGTCACTTTTTGATAAGGAGTTTTAGGAGAAGCACAGCACCGTGCCCGTAAAACTTCCTCTATTAAAACCCGTCACTATGCGACTTTTTCGTGGTTCAAAAACAGAAAATAAATCTCTCAGAGAGGAAAAAAATAATTTGAAATTATTTTTTTTCAAATATGCATTGCCACTCATTTCACTTTAAAAGAGCTGCGGAATAAATTTTTACAATATAAATGTATTGGAAATGATTTTACTATAAAAAAAACATTTCAAATTATGTTTACTATAAACATTTATTTGAAATGGTCTTTTCTATAAAAATATTTTGCTGATATTTTACAAGAAAAATGTATTAGAATTATATGAATTCATTAAAAAATCTGCTATCAAGGGAAAGACTTTTAGAAAATTTTCTATAAAATACAATGGAAATTATCTTTCATGAAAAAAAGTATTTTAATCAATTTATCATAAAATTCATTCGAAATGATTTTTCTATAAAATGCATTTCACATTATGTTCACTATAAAAGCATTCTGTTGTATAACCATGACACACTATACAAACACATAATACATATACATCTACATATGCATGCAGAATCATAACGACGACACAATAATAACGAGCGACACAGTTCTTAGAAAAATATACCTCTCACTTTATTTGAAAGGATTGTGTGTGAGTTGGAGTTGGAGACCGAAGAGAACTGCAACATATTGACCCCTACTCGTATGGCCATAACCGCGTTTCTTTCCCGTTCTCCTGGGCTGCTCAACCGGGGGCCTGGGGGCCCAGCCTCCCTGGTACATGTTCCTTAATCCAGCATCTTATCTCCATCTCGTCTGATCCCCAACTGATTAATCGGGGGCCCGAGGGCTCTCTCTGCTGGGTGCTGGCTTTCTCTACCGCATCTTGTCTCCAACTGATTGAATTTCCTGTGCACTGAGTTATATAAAAGTTCAACGTCCACCTTCTTCTCGTTGGCGTCACAAATTGCACTCATTCAACCCATCCACGGTCAAGGTTATACTCTGCTATTCCTCGACCGGATGCACCTGTTATTTACACTGGTGCATTTCCTATTTTGACAGCCCAGCCGGGTCGTAGGTCAATATACAACAATTGGCAGAATTGCTTTCTTAAAATTGCAAAATGAGGTTCATTGTAATATTGAGACATAATTTTCAGCCCATCGTGCCGCTTGTGATATACACGTTCTTTGAAACGACCTCTGATTTACACACATAGCAAACGAAGTCTATCGGTGTTTCATGCTTGACTCTTTTCGCCAACAGAATATATGACTGTAATACACAATTTGCCAATTCAGCTGTGACTGAAGAATACGCCGACTACATCTCTGCAGAAGGGTAAGACATCCACAACGAGTGTCCTAGATATGACACTAAACAATTTGTTGGAAAGGTTCCAGTAATGCTGAAGCTTTGGAGAATGTGGAACACCTCTTCATTGCCATTGCTCTCCGGTCCAGTGTCCGGGTGTGTTATTTCCTGATAGGGTCCTATCTATGGGTCAAACTGAACTCAACCAAATTCCTACACTAAACTGAATTGTTTGAAATATGACTGTTGATATTTAAATTGAACTTATGCTAATCTGAATTTATTTTACTTTTAACTGTGTAAACAAAAACCTATATAAACAATTGACTGTAAAAACGAAGTAATGTTTACTTTACTGAATTGTTTGAGATTAAGTACGTTTGTTTGTTATTTATTTTATCAACCTTCTCGGGTTATTTAATCATAAATTCATCCTTTTAGAAGGACAGTAATTGTACTATTTGACCCATAGATGGGAGGATAAGAGGATCCACACCTTTCTCAAGGTTATTTATCTGAAAGTGAATGTAATAGCTCGACTGGAGTTCGAACTCCCGTACTACAATTCCGCAATCCAGTGCTTTAACCCCCTAAAATTTGGCGATAGGTTTTAACTGTGTGCAAAAAATGGGCTTAGAATTATTTAAAAATTTTATCTACAAAATGTGTTTAGAAATCATAAATTTGATATATGTACAAAAAGGATTTAGCTTTAAATGGCCTACAATGTTTGATATGCCATAAAACTAAACTATACCAAAACAATCTTATACACAAGCCAAATCAGGAATTTACCTTAAGGTCACCAGGTTACAAGTGATAATTCACGGCGAGCTTTTATCCACTAGGTTATAAGTCACATGGGGCAATCTGGTGATGGTTACCGACTGTGACGTATATTTGAAGAACACTGGAGCATGCAGTAACTGAAATATTAACGACCAAAATGAAGACGCTTGTACGAATTGATATCTCGGTGGATTATAATTACTGATATCTCAGAGATTCCGAAGCCTCTAAAATTTGTGCCTCGTATAAAGATTCCAATTACGAGGAGCATTGTGTAAAGGTATGTTTTTCGGTGTTACTTTTCATAATTCGTGTTGATAAAACGAATGCAAATATTCGTAGCCCATTAAAATCATTATCATTTACGCAAAATATCGTATAAATCCTAAGACTATTTATTAAAATAATACTACTCCACCCAACATGTATATTAATTTTTAAAAAATAGCCCTTAGAAAATCCAGACGAATAAAAGAAAACACAGTTAGAAAAAAGAAAAAAAAAGAAAAAGAAGTGGTTTACATTTTACAGGCAGACAGACATAACGTGAATATCCATCATACTTTTGCGCCCCCTGTCGGTGGTTGTGACAAGTCGTACTGGTCGAGAGACGATAAGGGGAGCGCTTCTCAGCGGGCAGCACTCTTCATTGTGGAAGCTAGATAATGCTGTCACTTCCGGCTATAGACTGCTTTTATATATATTTTTTTTTTCTTGAATACGCACAAACACACGCATACACACACTCTCTCGCTTTCTGTCTTTACACACACACACACGTCTGTATTTGTATATGTGTATGTGTGTGAGTGTGGATGGATTCATATGCATGTGTCTACGTATATTTGTCATTGACTATGTTTGGTTGTCTCCATCGGTGAATTTCTATCTACAGCAGAGCTGTACTTCATTTTCTTTCCTGATCTCACTCTGTTTCTCCCTGTGTATTTCACAAAATCTATCATTCTTTTTCAATGTACTCCCCCTTCTCTCTCTCTTTCTCTCTCTCTCTCTCTCTCTCTCTTTATATATGTACTCATTTAAATCAAACTGTATGTAAATACAAATCTAAAAAGAGAAAAAGAAGATATTCAGATAATATAGTAGTACGCGAGTTCGTACTCCAGTCGCGCTATTACGTTCACTTTCGGGCAAATACCCTTGGGAAAGGTATGACCCCCCCCCTTATCCTCCAAGCTATGGGTTAAATAGTACCACTACTGTTCTTCCAGGAGAATGGCTTTGGCATTAAATAACCTAAAAATAGTTGATATGCCACTAAACAAAGAAACCAAACCAAACCATCAGATAATATATTTATTTATTTATAGATAAAATAATGTAAGTAAAGTTGGCGACGATAGTCGGGGGTAACCCGAAGGCTCCCTTTTCGATAGCTACTACACCAAGGCGTAGGGGAGGGCGCTACTCCTTCCCTGGATTGCTCTACTTTACCCTTGATCCGTACCTTATAATGCTGAGTGTTAAGCAAGGAGGCATCAAGTACCATTTTTTGAGTCTTTGGTATGACTCGACCTGGGATTGAACCCAGGTCTCCCGGGTGATTGGCGAACACTCTAACCCCTTTTTTGATGCTGAGTCTAATCAGAAAAAAATATTTTCATAAGTAACTTGAAAATAATTTTTCAGGTGATGCAAAAAATCACATTCAACTATAACCCTGAGGATAATTTTACAAAACATGAAAAATAGATAAATAAAAAAAACAAATTAACAAAATAAAACGAAGCATAAAATGTGACATTTATATATAAATAAATATATCTTCTACACATATTGTTCCTTTCACATATGTAGTAAGTAAATTTGGCGATTGTAGTCGAAGACGACCAAAACGCTCTCTTTTCAACGGCTACTACACCGAGGTGCTGGGGGGTGTTAATCCATTCCCTGGATTGCTCCACTTTACCCTTGATCCACTACCTTATAATGCTTGGCGTTAAGCAAGGTGGCATCAAGTACCATTTTTTGAATCTTTGGTATGACTTGATCTGGGATTGAACCCCGGTCTGCTGGGCAATTGGCGAACACTACACATTAAGCCCATTGGTTGAAAATCTTTTCTTTGTTTAAAGTTGTCGAAAATTTACTTGGAACGTATTGATTTTCATGATCTTAACCTTGGGCTGAATATATATATATATATATATATTTATATATATATATATATGCTTCATCTTGCTTTACTACACAGTATTTGATAAGTTTTCTAAAAGTTTCGACCAGAAAAGTTCTGAAATACTCTGTAGTAGAGCAAGATGAAGCATATATATATATATATATATATATATATATATATATATATATAGAGAGAGAGAGAGAGAGAGAACTGTAAATACATCTGACAATATGAAAACTTTAAAAATGAAAAGACATAATGTCTTCAGAGAATGATTTTATTTATTGAATTATTCGCCATTGTCAAACGTTTCGGTTTTTAAACCTTCGTCAGGGAATAAACGAAAACGATGAGAAACTTTTTAAACATTCTTTTTCCGTTGGTAGCATTCTTTTTCAAATTTCTACGATATAATCATTGTTCAAAAATGAATTTAAAAAATGAATAAACATAAAAAATTAAATCTGTTAAAATCAATATCATATAAATTTTTCTTGCTATCTATCTCTGTCTGTCTGTCTGTCTGTCTCTCTCTCTCTCTCTATATATATATATATATATACATGCTATTTATATTATTTTGTTTATACGATCCTATCATGAACATTCCCTAAAACATCTATCCGTCTGTATCAATGTCAACCAGAATTTTTCTATCTCTCTCAGTTTATTAGTTTGCACGCAGTATAATGGTTAGATAGTTCTTTTTCAAACAATTCTATTTGACCCTTACATGGGAGACCCGAATTAGAAAAAGGTAAAAAACGGAAGAAAGATATATGTTTGGTGGTTCGTTTATTGAGCCGACGATGTTTTATCAAGATTATTTTTTGTATTAGAAATAATTATTACAGATATTTTTTTTTATTCAGTTGGAAGTCTTCATCAGGGCTAGTAGATGTTATGTAAAAATCCACACGAAGGATTATCCCCAATTCTAGAAATAATTAAACTAATAAAACGTAACAAATCCATTTCTCAAACCACAAAACGCCATTCATTAAAACAAAACAAAAACAAAAAAAAAACGAAAAACAAAACAACGCTTGATGTAACGTAATTGGAACATATCAGCCGTTTTTTACATAACAACATCAACTAGCCTTGACGAAGACTTTCAACAGAATGAACAAAATTATCAGTTATAATTATTTTCCATAGAAAAAAAAAAGATAAAACTCCATATGTATTTTTAAAAGAATTTAAATGATGAAATAATGAATTTGAAAGAATATGCAATTATTCTTCCAACAGTATTTTATTCTAATTTAAAGAAATAATATCAAAACAACACCAAACAAACATTTTGCCTCAATAATCACTTGTATAATCTCCATTCAAGATTATTGCATTTTTGATAGTTCTTTGCAAGATCCCTCAACACACTGACAATAATTCGGCCACATCCTTCCCGAGCAACAAATTTGAAAGGGTTTATGTTGCCTACATTCTTCTTCAAACAAGGCCATATATTTTCAATTGGATTTTGTTCAGGACTTTGTTCGAGGTTCACCTTTATTTTCCTAATTTACACTGTCTATTTCCCAGGCTCTTAGGTACTGCCGAAACACTTCATGTTTCTAAAGATTTTTAGTTCTCTAGCAAGGTCTAGATATTTTTTTTTTTTGCATAATCCCTTATTTCATTTTCACTCTGTGGTCAGCTGGAATAGCAAAATTTACCAGATAACAATCTTTTTCGTTTTTGTTAATCAACACAATTTGGTCCTCTGGTCGGTATTTGGTGTATATTTGTATTTCAGAGCCCAAAAAATTTCAAGCATTTTATTTCTTGGAGAGACTCTGGTTTTTGCATATACCATTTGTAAATATGGTCAAACCTTAGTCTCTTGCACAATTCCCAGTGGATCACTTTTCCAACCCCGTCATGCCTATTCTTGAATTCGTTTTTGGATTCTTTTCTTTATTTTCTTATAATGCGATTAACTGTTTCATCTCTATCATAGCAAAGCCTGCAATTACTATCCACCTGTGTATTGTGACAATACACCGCCAGCCGACCCCCACTGTCTCAACCTCCTAAACCACTCATGGCAATCAGATCGTCGAGTGGTTTCTCTTATCTCCGGTCAGGGGTATTTCACGTTTCTTAACGGACACACAAAACAAACCATACACAACCAAGAGGGTGGGAAAAAGAGACAAACACGGATTTGGGTTAGCTCCAAGCGTAAGAAGGAAGAACTTTGCGACACTTTCCTAGCATTCTGTGAGCTATCGCGAGCGTATATTCGAGCGAAATTCCCACAAAGTCACCAGGAATGCTGACTTATCTTCTCACGTTGGCCAACCTGGCCTCTGAGTTCACACATCTAAGCAGTCACCGGCTGACTGCCCTGTTCTGTCCACTTCTCTGTTCTGCCTCCTTCTGTGTTCTCCCTGCGACCGTCCTTCCCTCGTCCTCTTCTAGTCTCGTGGGAAATCTCACGCGCAAGCCCTTTGTGTGGGTTTCGCGCCAAAACAGACCGAGGAATCTTCTGACTGGCACTTACCCACACCCACAAACACGAATGCCCACATCGTGTCACAGTATAGTCATTTTATGCTTTAATCAAATTAGTTCTTAGGCATTTCTCTTATCACTTTTCCTTTTTGCAGTCATGTCCTGGTTATCTCATATAATCTTATTGTATTTTTTCTCATTTGTGTTTTCCTGATTTGTTCATTTTTGTTTTCATCGGCTTGCTTTCGGTTTCTTTGTTTAATGGTATATCAACCTTCGTGGGTTATTTAAGCCATCCTTTTAGAAGAACTGCAGTGATCCTATTTAACCGATAGCTGGGAGAATTAGAGTTTTCTTACCTTTCCGAAGGGTTTTTGTCTGAAAGTGAACGTAATAGCACGACTAGAGTTCGAACTCGCTTACTACGATTCTGCAGTCCGGTGCTTTAACCATGACACCTCGAGGACACTCCTTCTTGTGTTTTTGTTGTTAGTGCAACTGTTACTATCAGCGCTAATCAGTCTAAAGATAATAACATCCTTTGACTTGTTTAAGAAAAATTCCGAATATCCTACAGGGTGTCCTAAAATAGATGCAACCTGTTAATACGATAATGATTAATAACTGACGAGCGCAATGGCGGTCATTTGGAACACGTCCAGTAAAAAAAATTATCCTTGAAGCGAGAAACATAAAATCAATGTTTTTTTTGTTTTTTTTAAATTATTATTATATCAGTTTCTAGGACATGAAATCTTTTGATTTTCTTGTCTCAGTAATAAATCATTATCATATTAATGAGTTGCATCTATTTTGAGACAGTTTTAAATGATTTTCTCTCCAAATAAGTAGTGAGGCAAATTTTTTTTCCTCTTTTTTCAATGGCATTGTGATCGAGTATTAATTGTGGTTAAAGTATACTATTTTCAAATCTGAAACAAAAAAAGAACACATTATTATTAGTAGAGTTATTAGCAGTCATATGTATCCAATGTATATTGGGACACCCTATATAAGGAACATAACCCATCAGAAACCTGTTGCAGAGTTTGGTTTCAAGGAGTTTTGATGTTCTTCTGATGAAGTCCTTTGTTACTTAATATTTCAACTTTGTTTTTTTTCTTGTTGACAGGATCTGATTCTGATATTATTACACTTTATTTATTGTTTTCTTTTGCTCCCAGTATCCTGATGCTATCGCGATGAGGCAATTTAATTCCTTCATGTGTTTCGCTTGTGTTTTTGCTTATTCTTTTCATGATAAGCATGGCACGTTTTTCAGTTGAAAATTCCATTCATATGATTCTAATAGTTTGTATTGCTTTTTTTAAATATTTTTGATTTTTTGGTTTTGTGTTTCGGTTTCATGGAATATCAACCATTGTAGGCTATTTAATGCTAAATTCAGTTTTATACCCAAACAGTTCTATTTCAAACAATTCAGTTTAGGATGAGTACAGTTTTTTATTTACACACATCTAAATTTAAAAACAGTTCTATTTCAAACAAATCAGTTCAACATGTACACAGTTTAATTCTATTTGAACCATACATAGGACCATATCAGGCGCTTACACTCCGGGTCAGAGTGGACCCGGGAGTGATGGCAATGAAGGAGTACTCCTCATTTCTCAAAGCTGCAGCATTACTGGAACCTCACCATCAGATTGTTTAATGTCATATCCAAGACAATCGTTGAGGCAGTGTTACCCCCCAGCAGAGAAGCAGTCGGTGTATTCTACAAACCCAGCCAACTGGGACATTGTATTATGGATTGTAATTCTTTTTCATTCTTGCTAAGAATTTTGATATCATCCACGTACATGAGATGGTTTGTCTTCTTTAGCAACTTGAAAATGTTGAATTCTATATGATCTCCTTTCTCCCTCTGATTTTCAGTTTTTCCCATTTTTTCCTATCTTTTGGGGACTGTTCCAAGTACATCAACTACAATTGACATCACCATCACACACATATTCCACAGCTATTTTAGTTCTCTGACAAGGTCCAAGTATTTCTTAATCTTTTTGCTTTCGTTTGCTTTCATTCAGTGGTCCACTCTCATCACAAAATTCATGGCATGGCAAGTTGTTTATTTTCTTGTTAGTTAACGTTAGGTCTATTATTATTATTATTATTATTATTATTATTATTTACTCTTTAGAGTTTTTCACATCAATTTTAGCTGATGGTCTTTCACTGGAGTTTGAGAGACAGCAAGTCTCCTCAAGTCTCCTAGACTCTTCTCAGTATTCTGACTGTTCTCTATAATACTGTAGTTTAGATTTTCTTCACTCGTCCTCCAACTTCTAAGTTACTGTACCAAAAGCACCAATCACAACTGGTAAAATTATCACCTTCATGTTCCATGGTTTTTTCAATTCCCTTGCAAGGTTCTTATCTTTCTTTCCACATTCTTTCAGTTTTATTCTGTGATCAGCCGGGACAGCAAAGTCGACTATTTTGCAAGTTCTCTTTTTTGTTGATTATTATAAGGTCTGGTCTTCTGGCCGAGATTAGGTGATTCGTCTGTATGTCGAAGTCCCATTGGAGTTTATGTGTGTCATTTTCCAGGACAGATGCTGGGTTATTAGTATTATTACTTCAATTATTATTATTATGATTATTATTATTATTATTATTATTATTATTATTTAAATCCCATTTTTCCAAGTCTTTCAAACAATCAAATTCACTTCCGCTATAGATTTCTGATAAGAGATCCCATTTCCGGTAACCTACATAGAAATGTTGAGTCGACGTGGCAGAAGCTGCGATACAAAAGATAGATTTGAAATTAACGCATTACTACTCCTACCAAACCATTTTTAAGTTTTTTTTATTACTTTATCTTATAAGACAAATGTCGTACTGAAAGTAATGCTCATCTACTATTTTTTCCCAAATTGTCAGTCAGAAAATGATACCGTTCCATTACCAGGTAGGTTAATTCTTACTGCACGCCTGATATCGTGTCTGTCTCTTAGGTATTGAATAACTATGAATAGTTAGTAAGATAGATGAATAGAAATAAAGTCATATATATATATATATATATATATATATAATGTGGGAATCCTCTTATGCTTCGTGTATAGATTTGTTAAAAAATTACATGACCTAGATAAGGAAATAACGCTTATATTTCAATAAAAATGCTGAAAAAATATTAAGTACTTACATCCGAGGCTGTTGAAAGAGAAGCATTTAAGATGAATATGTTGTTTTTGTTTAGTTTTTGCCTTTTGTTTTTTTTTTTGTTTTTTTTGCGATATTCCGAGAAAACTTTTCCTCTTTGTTCGACGATCTTAATAAAAATGTAATTGGTGTGATTTCATCAACAGGAAGTTAAAGTTGAGTAGCTAAATTTCTTGTTTAAAATGTAGCATTTAAGTTTTTAATATGTGTCTTTTTCTATCAGATTTATATATATATATATATATATATATATAAATCTGATATATATATATAAAAATCTGATATATATATATATATATATATATATATATGATAGAAATAGATACATATCAAAAACTTAAATGCTACATTTTAAACAAGAAATAGGCTCATTGGTCCAGTGGGTAGAGTCTTCGCCAATGGTCAGGGATACCTGGATTCAATCCCAGGTCGCGTCATACCAAAGACTATAAAAATGGTACTTGATACCTCCTTGCTTAACACTCAGCAATATAAGCTATGTATCAAGGGTAAAGTGGAGCAATTCAGAGAAAGGAGTAACGCCTTCCCCTACACCTCGTTGTAGTAGCTATTGAAAAGGGAGCCTTATAGTTGCCCTCGACTAAGGTCGCCAACTTTACTTTTGTTTATATATATATATATATATATATATAAACTGGAACATCTCACTTTGATGTCCAGGTTACCCGGATATGTTTCTAGTAATTTACTAAGGTTTTTGTGGCTCAAGACCGCAAGAATGGAGCACCCAAAGAAATTAGAACTCACTTGTGATTGTTTGCTAGTCCGAAGATGTTTTATCCAAAGTGTTTTTGTCTCTTTAAGGAAATATTTTCGTGTCAAGTAGGTAGAGTGTTTGCCAATGGCTTAGGAGACTGGGGTTCAATCCCAGGTGGAGTCGTACCAAAGACTCCAAAAACGGTTCTTGATGCCATCTTGCTTAACCCTTGTCATCATCAGGTATTGATCAAGGGTAAAGGGAAGCAATCTAGGGAAATGAGTTGAAGCCTCCCCTACACCTTCATTTAGTAGCTAATAAAAATGGAGCCTTAGCGTTGCCCTCGACTACGGTCGC
>OY757941.1:33656223-33743723 GCA_963585895.1 Sepioteuthis lessoniana
ATATATATATATATGGCTTTTGGAGAAATAGAATCACATCACACATTTTGATTATCCGTCAAATGCTAAAAGGTGTACGTGCAGAAAATCTAGAGGAAACAATATTACTTGTTGACCTTTCCAAGGACTTTGACTCCATATACATAGAGAAGATGGAGCAAATGCCACTAGCTGACGGCCTACCCATAGAAACCATCGCTGCCATTATGATGCGATAAAAAAAAACACGAAAGTGTAAGTCTGCTCCCCGTATGGAGACACAGACTACTTCGACATTGTAGTAGGTGTTTTTCAAGGAGACACATTAGCCCCATACCTCTTCATCATCTGTCTAGACTACGTGCTTAGAACGTCTATTGATAAAATGAAAGGTAACGGTTTAAAGCTGGCAAATGCAAGAAGCAGAAGATACCCCGCACAAACAATTACGGACGCAGACTACGCTAATGACATAGCACTTCTGGTAAATACATCCGCACCAGCCGAAACCCTCCAAGATAGTCTGGAATGTGCAGCCGCTGGCATAGGCCTCCATGTCAACGCAGACAAGATGGAATACATGTGCTTTTATCAAAGAGGCAACACCTCCACGCGAAATGGTAGTTCTCTGAAACTAGTGGACAAGTTCACCTACCTAGGAAGCAGTGTCTCATCAACTGAAACTGACACCAACACGCGACTAGCAAAGGCATGGACCGCTAACGATAGACTTGTGGTTATATGGAAAACAGACCTTGCCGATAAAATAAAACGCAGGTTTTTCCAAGCAGTGGTCATGTCGATACTGCTTTATAGATGCACTACATTGACGCTATCAAAATGTATGGAGAAAAAGCTTGACGGCAACTTCACAAGAATGCTGCGAGCAAGTCCTGGAGGCAGGATCCCACAAAGTAGCAGCTGTACGGCCACTTACCACCTTTCACGAAAACTATCCAAGTTAGACGAATCAGACATGAGGGACACTGCTGGAGAAGTAGGGACGAACTCATAAGCGACATATTCCTGTGGACCCCTTCATATGAACGAGCAAATGCAAGACGACCTGCTTGAACCTATATACAACAGCTCTGTGCCGATACAGGATATAGCCTTGAAGACCTGCCGGGAGTAATGGACGATAGAGATGGGTGGTAAGAGGGAGTTAAGAAGATCCGTACTGGTGGAGCGACATGATGATGATGGTGATGATATATATATACTACTGACCAAAATTTGGGACCTTATCGATTTTTTCTTTAAACTTGAAAAAGCGATATAGCTTCATGTTTTTAAAGAAATACATTAAATTTTCTAAATTTGCATGCAATTATGCCATAATTTAAATCAATAGGAATATAAAATAATTATAATTCTATTTAAAGAAAAAATTTTGTTTTTCTTTTTATCAAAGAATCCATCACAAGCATTTCTTACTGAAGAACAAATTCTTAGCCAACTTTATTTTAATTTGTAAAAATATTTTCGTTGAACTGATTTCCAAGCTGTGTGTAAATGTATAAACACCTCCTGCTTATTCTTAGGCAGCTCATCTCGGGCTTTACAATCAATTGCAAAATTAACCTTAGTTATAGACTTAGAGAAACAATACAGGGTCGACCCAAACACTTTGTCGGTAGTATATATATCGATTTAAAAAGATTCTAAATTACACTCATTGATGCTATTTTTATAAAAAAGAGTAAATGATATTCTTATTCTTCTATATGGTTGTAAAAAAATCACAACTTCAAATATGGTAAGGTTTTATGGCATATCAATCCTTATAGGTTATTTAATGCCAAATCCTTTTCACAGACACACACACATATATATATATATATATATATGTGTGTGTGTGTGTGTGTGTGTGTGCGCGTCTCTATGTGTGTGTGTGTGTGTGTGTGTGTGTGTGTGTGTGTGTGTGTGTGTGTTCGTATATGTGTGTTTGAAAAGAAAATCAAAAAATGTCTCTAAGGAGAAAAAAATAAAGTTTTATATGATTACACAATCATTAGACTGTAAAAATTACGTGAATCAAAGGCGGTTCGAAAACATTTATACTCTTGAAACACACACACACATTCATACACCCACACATATATATATATATATATATATATATATATATATATATATATATATATATATATATATATATTCACACACACGCACACACATATATATATATATATATACAGCTTTTTAACATCATCATCATTTTTTATCTCTCTTGCCTTCCTTCCCTATCGTCCATCGCTCTAGGCAGGTCCCCTCTCTCTCTCTATATATATATATATATATATATATATATATATATTTTTTTTTTTCTTTAAGAAAAAACAACGAAACCAATCACAAAGGATTATAAATTTATTTCCATCCTGTTACGCATTTTTGAAATTTTCAAAAACACGAAAAACAATTAACAGGACTTCATCAGATCTTTTAGATAAAAAAAAAACTAGAGTACACACATAAGAGTGGGAGGGGATAGAAGAGTGGAAGGGGATAGAAGAGGGGTGAAGAGTTATCTCTTCATTAAGCCCACTTCCGTTTTAAATTTAAATTTTCGGTTGGCAATGTAGTAAATTTATTTTAAAACAATTTTTTTTTAAATTAATTTTACATTTAGACTTAAATTACAGATATTTTTAATTAGATTAAAATTTTAATTAATAATCTCACGTAAAGATGCAGTAATAGATATATTAAAACAAAAACAAATATTTAATTTACTTAAATATTTTAAAATTTCAAAAATTTCAAAAATATTTAGAAGGCATTAATCAGTTACATTTTTTATGCGTAGTACATATGTTTTATATGCTTTTTCACAATTTTCTATCTAACAATTTATTTTATTCATTCTCCAAATTAACTCTAATTCTCAAATTATTTTATGCTTTTTAAAAAAAATTTACTTGTTTAATTATTTATAGTTTAAATTTGGCCCTATGTCTACACCTGGCTATTAGTTCATTTCTCATATTTAGTAATATTTTTGGCTCAGGAAATAGCAAAATGTGGATCTTTTCTTCAAGACATAGATTGCACCTACTATCGAAAGATTTTGGGGTACTAGATCTTTTCAATATGGACCATTGAATGTCAGGGGTTAACCCTTTATTTTTTAATCCCCAATAATGTTTTGATAGAGCATTTTGATTTTTTTTATGCTCATGGGAGAAGGAATATTTATGATTTCCGTACCTAATCTTAAAATTAGTAGATGAAACGCCAATATAATATTTCTTATCACTTATGTCCTCTTTTGGATAAATAATAGCTTGATATACTACGTTTTCCAAATTACACAAACCATCCGTTGGAAAATCACTTCGGGATTTACAATTACATTCTATTTTTTTACTATTAATATTATTATTATATACTCGGTTATGAAATTTATTAATTAATTCATTATTATGACTATTTATTATTTGAGAAATATTTTTAGTGCAAGAATAACTTATTTTCAAGGTTTTCCTATTAAATATTTTATTTAATATATTATCTTGTTTAAAATGTTTATCTATCAGTCTCAAAAAATATTTACCTACATCTATATTGGCTAGTTTAAAAAAAGGGGGGTTAAACCATATAATTCTCCTTTTTCTATTTTTATTTTTTTGATCGTAATTATTATTTTCTTTAGTAATTTCATTTGTTATATTTTCTTTTAAATACCTAAAATCCTCCTTAAAACCACTATTTTTTAGGGCATCTATATATTTTTTACTACTCTCTTTGAAAATCATTTCATTTGCAGATAGCTTACCTATTCTTAAATTTACTGCTTTTGGGATTTGCTTGATTATGTTTTTAGGGTGATTTGAATTAACATTAATGTACGATGGGTTCTGATTGGGTTTTATGAAAGGTTTATAGGAATTATTTGATAGATCAAAAGTCACATCCAAGAAATTGGCTATTTTAATATTTGATGGGATTTCTATTTTAAATCCCAAAAATTTAAAGGCCCTTATAATCCTCTTTTGTGTGCTAGAGCTAAGAGGGCCATTACTATTTGGGATATATAATAACCCATCATCTCGGTACAAACCTACTTGTTGAGGACTAATGATTCTAGCAAGCATATTTAATATATATAATCCTACAAGGTCTGCTATTTGGGACGAATCATACCCCCCATTGGAACGTCAAAGTTATCTAATCCATTTTTTACCCAAGTTGAATCGTTACTTTTTAAAACAGTTTTCCTACAAGCTAATATTATTTAGTGTTGTTCAATAGTTATATCTATATATTTACGGGCATAGTTAATGCTATGTTAATCTATTAAAATAATTTTAGTTATGGAAGGATAGAAATTTTTTTTCTCATTCTAATGATTTCAGTTATTGATTTAATAATTCAATTAAACATCTGCCATTTGTTTTCACGCAATTAAATAGTTAATTGTTCTACTTGACTCATAAATGGGACCCTTATAAGTACTATCATTTCGGATCAAAACTGACCCAGGAGGAATAGTAATGAAGGAGTACTCTACCTTCCCTAAAGCTCCAACGCTAAAGTTGCACCATCAGATGCAGTTTAGTTTCATACACAGGAGACTCGTTGTGGGAGAGTCTAATACCTCTGCAGAGCTGCAGTCAGTTTATTTTACAGCCGCTGTCGACAGTCCTGCGTGGAGCAAGGGTTAAATAGCTAATTTAGCAGTTCATCATTTGTGCCTTCAAATCTCAGTGGGTTCTCATAGTTCTTGCCTTGTGCCAAACTAATCTCTGAAATGAAGAATGTGAGAGATAGCTAGAGAGGATGCCTGTTACGAATACTATGAGACATATGCATTGTCTGCAACATTGTCTGCAAATGGTCACTGATAGCAGAAATATATTTTCGTTCAACAAAGAAATTCCCTAGACAAATCCCTTTTAGTAAAGCTGTTGGCAGTTATTGATGGTCTACCACGTCGCAGCTGTTATCAAAACTGTTTTCGCTATCTTTAAACTTGTTCGCCTATCTTAGCACATTAATCTGATCAATTATCCCTTCAGTATATACATTTCTATGCTTTCGTTGAACGTCGATAGCAGTGAGTGTAACATTCTATCAAAGACCCTATCTATTTTCTCATTTTCTCCCTCTCTCTCTCCCCACTCTCTCTCTTTCTCTTGGATATATATATGCAATTTTCATTAAACATAATAGACATTTTATGTCTACATATTTTCTTCTTGATCCGTTCGAATTCCTGTATTACTTTTATTGTATTCTGGGGGAATTGATTTATGTATTGTCCATAGTTGCATGTATCGCTAGTACTTTCTGCCCGACTTTGGGCCATCATCAGGGGAGGATCTATTACAAAAGTGATGTAACTTTTGTTTTAGCATATTACTACTGTGTAAGGGTGTCTTTGCCGTTGAAGATTATGGCGTTTGCTTTTAAATGTAATTCTATAATTAGTGCCAGTAGCTAAAGACATTTAAGTACATTAGCACTGGTTTGAAAATTAATTCTATCAAGTGTTTGCAGGTTTCTAATATATATATATATGTGTGTGTGTGTGTGTGTATATATATATATACGTGGTACATTCAATAAGTTTCCAGACTTTTTTTGTACAGGCACTTAAAATTGTCGACGACTCTTGAAAATTCACTATGTTATTGCTATACGTCTTATTAGATGACTGACCAATTTTTATGATTTCAGGTTCAAATAAACAGCTACAGCTGGAATTGGAATACACCCTACTGAAGACTGATTGTCACAGCTGGTGAATTTCAAAAATGCAATCCAGCGTCAGTTTTTGAGTGGCATAAGATATTCAAGGAGGCAGGGAGTCTGTGATGGATAATGAGAGGTGTGGGGGGTAGTAAGGAAGACGATACAACAGAGTTGATTGGCCAAAGTGTTAGGGTTATTATGTTGAGGTTTTAAGGGAGTTCAGGAAGAGATTCCGTCGGAAGAGGCCAACACTCTTCAAATCGGGTCAGTGGCATTTCCACCAGGACAATGCACCAGTCCACAACTCCATCCTTGTCACAGACGATTTGACCAAGATGGGCACCAAGACAGTTCCTCAGCCTCCCTATAGTGCAGACCTTGCTCCCTGTGACTTTTGCTTATTCCCTTAGCTCAGAGGCTGTCGTTATGAAACAAGTGAGGAGATGAAAGAAGCTGTGACGAAAGGCATGGACATGCTCACACAAGAGGACTTCAATGGCTTCTTCGAGAAGTTGTTGGAACGGTACAACAAGTGTATTGCAGCCGGAGGAGATTACTTCGAAGGGGACTAGAGTTTCATGTGTGTACTATCCATAGAAGTGCCCATACGAAAAAAGTCTTGAAACTTATTTGATGATCCTCATATATATATATATATATATAATTAATTTTTTTATAAAAAGTAAGTAAAGTTAGCGACCATAGTCGAGGGTGACCCGAAGGCTCCCTTTTCGATAGCTACTACACCAAGGTGTAGGGGAGGGCGCTACTCCATTCCCAGGATTGCTCCACTTTACCCTTGAACCGTACCTTATAATGCTGAGTGTTAAGCAAGGTGGTATCAAGTACCATTTTTAAAGTCTTTGGTATGACTCGACCTGGGATTGAACCCAGGTCTCCCGGGCCATTGGCGAACACTCTAACCGCTGGGCCAATGTCCCGGTTAAATTTTTTTATAACTACTCTATAATTCTGACTGGGTGAAAAAAAAAAGCAGATTGTACAATTTGCAAATAAGTAAATATTACACAAACTGGTATCCGGGGAAAAAATTCCATAAAAAAAAAGAAAACACTAAAAACAAATGTAATACTTGAAAAGAATTAACCAGTAACGCATTCCTAGTGAAAAGAAGAAAATCACCAACCTAACCCATTAAGTTAAAACGTAAGAGTTTTCAATACACTAAGTTGAGCAAAATGTGAATGCCAGCTGAGTCAGAAAAACTCCACCTAGGTTTCAACTAAACGGATTATCAGGAAACCGATATTTTATCGATCAAAAAACAGAAAGGATAAAATTAGCATATTTATTTATTTATTTATCTATCTATTTATTACTCTTTTATGATATTTTTTCTTTCAAGCGGTCTTTGGTCCAAACATTCTTTCGTCAGAATTGACCTGATAATCTGGTTCGGTGAAACCTAGGTAGATTTTTCTGACTCTTTAGATATATATATTTATTCGTGTGTATGTATATATGTGTGTGCGGGTGTGATATACGTGATAGTCCCAGTTAGGGTTCTATTTGTGGGTTGGAGAGAACAATTTAATCGTTTATTGTACTATAAATCCTTAAACTATGCGCAAGCAATAAATCCCAATACTTGAATGTATTTAACTGTGTGCAAGCCATAAATCACAATACATGAACGCTTTTAACGTTCAGCTCGGTCAGCTGGGGCTGTAGAATGTACCGACAGGATCTCAGCAGAGGAATAAATGTCCCTACCAACAAGTGTCCTTGATATAACACTAGACTATCTAATAGTGAAGCTTTATTGCCATAACTCCCAGTTCCACTCTGACCCCGAATCGTAGTACTTGTAAGGGTCCTATCTATGGTTCAAACAGGAATGTTTAACCGCTTAACTGTGTGTCAACAAATGACAGTTAAAATGGATTGTTAGCTTATCATAGAAATATGTGAAAACATTTAATTAATGGATGAGTAATGCCAAATGAAATTATTGGTGCTGAATAGCAATACTTGAAACCCTTTGCACGGAAATTAAATTATTAGTGTTACTTGTCTGAATTTCTGAGACGAAGCTTGATGATATTTGTCATTCAGGTTTTTCGGACTATTGTCTTCATCTTCATTGCTATATTCACGTTTCGGCCAATATGCCCTCTGACCTTCTTTAGGTGTTTCTTGTCGAACTCCTGAGTCTACACGAAACTTCGAACCACGTCTTTTATTTAATCCACGTAGATCGCGTGCTCTGATTCCGTTAACCATAACTGGGTTCAAATATTTAGTATTCCTGTATTGTTAATCGCCTGCAGTCAGGATTAAATCAGCAATTTCTAGATGATTGTCTCTTTAGAAGCTCAGGGACCCAACACCTATAACCGTTAAGCTAAGTGTCCTACTGAATTGTTGGAGAGAATTTTTGGAACTTATATACTTAATTTTCTTACATCACTATTATTACTACTATTATAGATAATTTTTACCTGAGCTCATATTCCGAATTTTTTATTATTCTTTCCCATTGAAACCATTTAACAGTGTTCAAATGAATAAAAAGTATTCAATAGAATTATTAATGTTGAATAGCAACGCTTGAAACCTTTAAACTATGTGAAAACAAAAACTTTTCATTTGAGCAATACTTGAAACCACAAAAAACTTATTAATATAAAAGAGAATTATCAATGTTTATAGCAATACGAAAAGTTGGTGACTGCAGTCGAGGGCGAGCAGAAGGCTCCTTTTTCAATAGATACAACTCCAAGGAGTAGGGGAGGGCGCAGCTCCTTTCCCAGGATTGCTCCACTTTACCCTTTATCCCTACCTTATATTGAACCCAGGTCTCCCAGGCCATTGACGAATGTTCACCAATGGTACGGGAAACCGGGGTTCAATTTCAAGGCTGCGTCATACCAAAGACTTTTAAAATGGTACTTGATGCCTACTTGCTCAACACTCAGCAATATAAGGTAAGGATGAGGGTAAAGTTGAGCAATCCAGGGAAAGGAGTGGCACCCTCCTCTAAACCTCGGTGTAGTAGCTATTGAAAAGGGGGCCTCCGACTCACCCTCGACTTCGGTCACCAACTTTACTTTACTTATATAAGTAGTTGGTATAGTGTTTGCCAATGGTCCGGGAGACCTGGATTTAATCCCAGGTAGTGTTAAAATGGTACTTGGTGCCTCCTTGCTCAACACTCACCAATATAAAGTACGTATCAAGGGTAAAGTTGTGCAATCAAGGGAAAGGAGTAGTACCCACCCCTACACATCAGTGTAGTGGCTATTGAAAAAGAGGGCCTTTGGCTTCACCCTCGACTAAGGTCGCCAATTCTACTTATTTATATCTATACGTGAAACCATTTAATGTGTCCAAAAATTAGTGCTACTAATATGCAAACAAATTAGCTCTGAGTGATTCTAAAATAAAATTACCTATTGAATATTTACTTCTAAATCCTTTACGCATATCCACTTAACTGAGTACAACAAATGACTTATGCTAAATTATATTGTCTCTGGACGAGACTGATTACATTTCACATAGCACTAATACCCTTGGGAAAGGTATGAATCCAATTATTCTCCCTCCAGCTATGGGTAAATAGTAGGACAGACTAGGTTCTTCAGCCTTGGTTAGGCAACTAGTCTAGTAGAAGGAAAACTCTGAATTCAAACCTGTTAAACTCCGCTTAAAAATTGACCTTGTGTCATATCCTGCCCGAGCGGAGGGGTTGGTAAATAGTATATTGTCTCTGTTATAAAACATTACTTGAAACATTTAACTCTACGCAAACAAATGAACGTTTGCACGTTTAAAAATCCCAACTACAAACTTTTTAATTTATAAATCATATATATTTAATAGACCAGTGCTTAAACACTATTTGGTTTTAATAACAGAAAATGGTTGATGTGACATAAAACCAAACCAACCAACCGTTTAACTCTGTGTTTTTTTTATATCATTCATCTTCATTGATGCATCGGGATGGGTCATCAGTGATGTTTCCTTAGTGTTCAGGGGGGGGCGGGTTTAGGTCTTGCAACATCAGACACCCTCACCCAAATGACCCAGTTGGCATTGATCTTACTCGAACTCCCATCCTGGCGACTAACCTGTGCATCCACACAAGGAGAAAAAAAATGACCACAGAAAAGGCTCTATATATAATTTTGCAACAACCAATCAGAGCTAAGCTCTTCTGATGACTTCTAAATCTTTCCTTTAAAAACCGGGAGGCCACTTTACTCAGGCTTTTCTGCCACAATGACGTCGTTATTCGGCTATTTCTTCACTCCGGTATGTATTTCTTCCTTTTCCCTTCTTTTCTCCACCTTTTTTTAACTTACAGAAAAAAAAAATTAAAATTAAAATAAAAAAAAATAAATGAATAAAAATCTGTTCAAACAGGGAATGGTTGATGCGACATAAAACCAAACCAACCAACCAACCGTTTTATTGTGTGTAAACAAATAAACTCTCGCTCGTTAAAAATTCATGCTACCGGCAAATTGTTCCCTTACAACTTCTTTATATATATATATATATATATATATATATATATATATATATATATATTGGCAGCATTTCTTCATTAATACATATTTCGTTGAACATAATAGATATTTTTTGTCTACATATTTTTTGTTGATCCTTTCAAATTGCCGAATTGATTTTATAATATTCGGCGGGAATTGGTTGATGTATCTTTCATAATTATTTATTTCCCAAGTACTTTCTTCCCGACTTTGGACCATCATCAGGGGAGGATCTATTTATAGAAACAAATTTAAAAGTAAACGCTACACAATACAACGGTACAGACGCTCTTCTTCTTACAAAATAGTAATGTACATACAAAAGTTACATCATATTTTTAATAGATCCTCCCCTGATGAAGTGTTTTTTTTAAACTAGCGGAGCTGGATGGAATTCGTGTGCATGTAGTTTTATATAAAATCAATGTTGAAGAAAGCACAACAAGATCATATCCTTTCATAGTTAAAAAAAAAGAAATCTAAAGAAATTTCGACAAGTTGCCATTATTTCCAAAATTAATTCTATTAATTGTAGGCTTTTTTATTTTTATACATAGGCCTTCAAGGATTTGTAGTCTTCACTTATTACATTCATGTGCTATTATATATATAAACACACACACACACACACACACACACTCTCTCACACACACACACACACATATATATATATCATCATCATCATGATGTCGTGCCGCTAGAACGGATATCCCTGACCCTCTATCGCCACTTTTCCCTATCGTTCATCGACTCTGGCAAGTCTTCAGGGCTACATCCCGTATCCTCACATAGCTGTTGTATGTATGTTCTAGCTGGTCATCCTGCTTTTTCTCGGCCATATATGGGGCTCCATAGGAGTACATCATTTATGAGCTCGTCTCTGCTTCTCCAGCAGTAACCTGCGTGTCTAGTTCGTCTAACTTGGATAGTTTTCGTGATGCGAGGCAGGTGGCCGTATAGTTGGTGCTTTGTGGGGTGTTGTCGCCAGGTATTATTCAAATTCAATATTGAATAAGACCTATATATATATATATATATATATATATATATATATATATGTCCCTGTGCTACCAAAATTTTCTTGAATCCTTTCTGCTTCCCATACAAAGGTTGATTGTCCATAATGATCTACCACTCATTCATACTGACCATTTTGGCGATTCCTAGTCTGGCACAAGAACATGTGACTGTGGGAATATAGTTGAGGCCGAAGTTACTAATCTAAGAAATTGGTCTGCCAAGACAGTTACACCAATCTTGGTGTCAAGGTAAGCTGCACACAATTATGAATTGTACTCATTGACTGAATTACCCTCAGACTCAGTGTCTCCTGTTTGACTCATTTCAACATTCTTTGGATCCTCGATGTGTTTCAGCCAGGTAGTTCGGGCCAACATATTCTTACTGTCTTTAGAAAGAAAAGTAAATGAAAAATCTTAGAGTACGATAAGTATTTGATCCACAATACCAAAGCATGGTTTCTGTCGGTAGTAACACGAAAGAAATCATAATGAGTACGTCACTGTTGACGTCACTGCGTTGCTTGAAGTTTTGCAATTGGAAAAGTGGGAGGGCGTTGCCTGATCTGTTGCTTTCTGAATAGAGCGGGAAGGGTGATGTGTAAAGAGTAAGAGACGAAAGAAATGAATTGGGGAGAACGGTGACTGAAAAGAGAGGAAAAGATATGGGAGAAGGAAAAAATAAAGAAAGAAAATATTATGTTAATTGTCAAGAAAGAGAATGGCAAGAAGCAAAAGCATACGTTTTTTATTCTTAATATTTTTTTTTTATTTTTAACAATTACCGTTAGCTAAAAAAAAGGGTTCAAGCCTCAGTAAAATGCCTGGAATTCGGATGCAGATTTTTAAAGTCTGGTAGACCGACAATACTTCAAAGATTGACATTATTCATTGTCTACCTTATTTCTCATTCGCTTACAAGTGAATTTTCTACGAAAATTATACATTACTCTACTTAAAAAAACAACTAAAAAATGATATGAGATCGACCAATCCACACACACACACACAAACAAACATATATATATATATATATATATATATATATATATATATATAAAGTGGGCGACCGTAGTCGAGGGCGACCAGAACACTCTTTTTTCAATAGCTACTACACCGAGATGTTGTGGACGGCGCTACTCCTTTCCCTGGATTGCTCCACTTTACCCTCGATACGTACCTTATATTGCTGAGTGTTAAGCAAGTAACACTTTTAAAGTCTTTGGTATGACGTCCGGGAGACATGGGTTCAATCCCAGGTCTCCTGAACCACTGGCGAACGCTCTACCCACTAGGCCAATGACCCGGGGTGGACGTTTTTTTTATAAAGATGAATGAATATAAATGTAGATACATTTCTGTTTAAGGATTAAAGTAACAATTACTATTTGAAATATCAATTGTTTTTTTTTATATCGTACTAACTATTCCTATCTAATTCCAGCTGACGAATCATAAACATTAATAAACGAATACTAAGCTAATATATGCACAGTAATTATTTTCATTATCGAACAATAATGTCATTCATGTTTATTCTAAAAATTAGCCGGTGTTATCGCTATCAGAGGGTGTTGACAGCACGGATTCCTTTGACTCTCTCTCTCTCTCTCAATATATATATATATATCATTCTCTCTCTCTCTATATATATATATATATATATATATCTCACTCTCATTCTCTCTCTCCCTCTCTCTCTCTCTCTCTATCTATCTATCTACCTATCTATCTCACTCTCTTTCTTTCTCTCTCTCTCTCTCTCTCTCTCACTATCCGTCACAATCGGTAATCGTTCTTGAAGAGTCCTCAAGACAGCCACCAGTGTTTTACTCGTCGGTCAACGCTGATATGTTCAAGTGTAGACGTCCATTGAAGAACATCGCTTATGAGTTTGACCAACTACTCTTTTGTAGGTTGCTGCTTTTTTACCCAACCCCTCCGTTCGGGCAGGATATGACACAAGGTCAATTTTTAACAGGTTTGAATTCAGAGTTTTCCTTCTCCTAGACTAGTTGCCTAACCAAGGCTGTAGAACCTAGTCTGTCCTACTATTTACCCATAGCTGGAGGGAGAATAATTGGATTCATACCTTTCCTAAGGGTATTAGTGCTATGTGAAACGCAATCAGTCTCGTCCAGGATTTGAACTCGTGTCTCCGTGTTCATTTCCTACGACGATAACAATTACACCACGAGCACCTCCAGCTATACATATATATATGTGACATTGTGACTGTTATGTAGCAATACTTGAAACAATTTAACTGTGAGCAAAAAAAAAAATCAAATAAGAAGAGGCTTGTCATAAATTGGAATCATTTTGAGATGAGGCTTTTTTTTAATCTGAGAATTTATTTTTATTTATTGCGGACCCGACTCTGGAAGACCAGATAAGGATTTATAAGACCAAAAAATCCATTCTTGATCCCCCTTCGGGGCCCGTGGCGCAGCGGATAGAGGCGTTGAGACTATGAATCTACGCCGAGATAGAAAAATTCCCTAAGCATTGTGGCCAACATTCTGGGCTACGATACCTTAGTAAAGGAAATCGAACTTCAGTCGTGCTATTACTTTCATTTTCGGTCGAGTACCGAGTGGAAAGGCATGAACCCTTTATATCCCTAGCTCTTGGTTAAATAGTACCACTTCTGTTCTTTTGTAAGGATGGTTTGGGCATGCCTTTCACAAGGGCAGTAGAAATGAAGAGAAACGCAAGCAATCTCGTTCACAATTTGAACTCAGATCTCCAACTCCATTTTCAAACGATGATAACTGTTAATTTAAGTGCGCCTCTGATATTACTTAAGATATTTTCGTTGGTTGGTTGGTTGGTTGGTATCAAACTTTGAGTGTTATTTAATGCCAAAGATATCCAAGTCGTAGAACTGAAATTGTTATATTTAACTCATAGCTCAGGGGAATCTGAAGGAAGTTCTTAACTTTCCCAAAAATATATGGAAAATAAACTAATTTCCATACAAAAATGGTTTCAAGTATTGCTATATAACAGTCAAAATTTAATATCAGTCATTTATTTGCACACATGGTTTGTTGGTAATTTCATTTTTTAAACAAAAGGTTTGTTTGCAATGGTAAATCAACCTTTGTAGGTTATTTAATGCTAAATCCATTCTTCTAGAAAAGTAATGGTAGTATTTAACCCATAGCTGGGAGGATAAGAGGATACATGCCTTTCCCAAGGGTATTTACCCGAAAGTGAACGCAACAATGGAGTTTGGACTCATTTACTACGATTCCGTAGTCCATTGCTTTAACCATTACACCACGAGGACATCCTTCTAAAAACAATTAGAACTAATTGGTTTGCACACGAGTATTGCTATTTTTCTACAACGTTAAATGGTTTCACTTATTGCTATATCATCATCATCATCATCATGTCATGCCGCCAGCACGGATATCCTTGACCCTCTCTCGCCACTTTTCCCTATCGTTCATCGCCTCCGGCAGGTCTTCTGGGTTACATCCTGTGTCCTCACATAGCTGCTGTATGTAAGTTCGGACTGGTCGTCCTGCTTTTGCTTGGCCATATGTGGGGGTCCATAGTAGTACGTCACTTACGAGCTCGTCTTTGCTTCTCCAGCAGTGTCCGGCGTGTCTGGCTCGTCTGACCTGTATAGTTTTCGTGATGGGAGGCAGGTGGCCGTACAGTTGGTGTCTCGTGGGGTGTTGTCGCCAGGACTTGTTCAATATTGCTCTCAACAAGTTTCTTCTCCAGCCGTTTGGTTAGCGTCCATGTAGTGCATCCATATAGCAGTATCGATACAACTGCTGCCTGGAAGAAACTGCGCTTCATTTCATCGGTCAGGTCTGATTTCCATATTATTGAGAGCCTATCTATAGCCGTCCATGCTTTCGTCAGCCGTGTGTCGAAGTCGTTTTCTGTTGATGAGACGCTACTTCCTAGGTAGGTAAATTTGTCACTAAGCCTCAGAGAGGCTCCGTCTAGAGTGGTAGTGTTGCCCGTTTGGTTGTAACACATATATTCAGTTTTGTGCGCATTGACATGGAGGCCAATGCCTGCTGCAGCTCGTTCCTAACCATGCAGTAGTGTCTCTGCTTGATTAGGCGTATTCGCCAGTAACGCTAAGTCATCAGCGTAGTCGGCGTCTGTGATTGTTTTTGCGGGGTACCTTTTGCTTCTTTTCTTAGTCAGCTCGAAGCCATTTTCTCTGATTTTGTCGATCGAAGTTCTAAGCACGTAGTCTAGACAGATGATAAAGAGGTATGGGGCTAGCGTGTCTCCTTGTAGTACTCCTGCAACAATGTCGAAGTATTCCGTGTCTCCATCTGGTGAACGTACCTTTACTTTTGTGTTTTTGTAGAGGATAATTATTGCTGCAACGGTTTTTTTTTTTTTGGTAGGCCGTATGCTAGTAGGATTAGTTCCATTTTCCCTCTGTGAATGGAATCGAAGGCCTTGGTAAAGTCGACAAATAGTAATGTCGCCTGAAGGTTTTTTGCCCGGACGCCTTCAAGGATTCTATGGATGGTCAATATTTGTGAGGTTGTGGATCTATTTCTCCGGAAGCCATTTTGGTTTTTCATAAGGATGTTGTCTATTTTGGGTTCTATGCATTTTCGTAGTAGGGCATTGTAGATTTTGGCTGCTATGGATGTAAGTGTTATCCCTCGGTAGTTCTTGGCTAATCCGAGGTCGCCTTTTTTAGGGAAAGGAAGGATGCATCCCTTCATCCATCTTTCTATCCTATTTTGACTATAGACAGCGTTGCATTGCCGGAGCAGTATACCGTCGAATTGTCTAGTCTTCCACACTTCTGGGGGGATCTCGTCTAGCCCTGCAGCTTTCCTATTTTTAATTTTTTTTAAGAACCGAGTCGAGTTCTTCTTTGGTGAAAGGCCCTAGTTTAATGTCTAATTGCTTACTGATAATTCTGGTGATCGGTTCATCCGTTATTTTCGGAGGGCTTCCTAGTAGATTTTTGAAATGCTGTTCCCACAGTTTTACTCTTTCTTGTTGGCTTGCAGCTTTCAATTTTGCTTTGGCTGTGCTCTTCCTTCTACTTACTTCGTTTATTGTTTGCCAGGCTATCCTGGATTGTCTATCTTCCACCGAGTCTCTAATCTTATCTATCTGATTTTGTATGTATTCTGCCTGTTCTTTTAGATATATTCCTGCTAATTGATATTGTGCTTTTTCTAGTTTTCGGGCATTTGTGTTTGTTGGGTTCTTCCGATAGCTTTTGGAGGCAGTTTTTACGAATGCACGTTTTTCTCTAACCTCTGACGTTTCCCAAGGGACTCTATATTTAGTTCTAGGTTTTGTTGGGATACACTTTGATGCCGCTTCTAGGTGTGCTTCAACAAAGTTTTCATATTCGTCATTTGGGGTAACTTTTTCTGTCTTCTCTTCTAGTGTTTCGAATCTGTTTCTTAATTCTAATACATATTTGTCTCTAATGTCTCTGTTGTTAAGTAGTTGTCACTGTTCTTGTGGCGTTTTTTCGTAGGCTTAGACGTATTTTGGCCGTGACTATTCGATGATCGGAGGACACGCCCTCGAAAGTGGAGTATGCCTCACAATTCATCGCACTATTTTTCCATTTTCTGTTTATAAAGAGGTAGTCTATCTGTGCTTTACTCTTGTTCGCGTATGTGTGGGTCCATAATTTTCCCTCCCTTTTTTGAAAGTTTGTATTGATGTAACACTAATAATTCTATTCAATACCAATAATATGTTAGCAAACAGTAAAGTGGTTACAAGTATTGCTATTCAACACTAATCATTCTATTGAACACTATTCATTGATTTGCACACAGCCAAATAGTTCCAAGTATTTCTTTGGTATAACAATAATTCTAATTACGAATACTGTTGAAGAGTTTAAAGTGTTGCTATTTCCCATAAATAATTCTGTTCAATATTAGTCATTTGTTTGCAGACAGTGAAGTAGTTTTAGTACGGAAATTAGTTGATTTTGTTGCAAAAAAAAAACTCGTGATGGTATTATTTTTGTATCTGCATTTTGCGTTTATCGACCAATCTGTGCATTCACACTAGATTAAAAACTTCTTTGAGATATTTCACAGACGATAATATTTGAATTGCCGCGAAAAATTTGATCGAATCTAAACCCAAAATAATTTCAGAATTCGTAGAATTTGAAAATATATATTTTTAACTAATCAGTATCACATAAATCCTTAAATTTAAAAAAAAATCTAATTTCAAACTAACCTCAATCATATAAATAGCGAAGACATAAATACTTTCTTCTGTAAGTGAGGTATTATATTATATTAAAATCACGCAAGTGTTTTTCGGGGATTTTTCTTTTGGGTGAAAATTTAGTATTCTTTTTTATCAAGAATACATTTAATTTAGACTTCGCTTTACTATATCAAATTAAACAAATATATTTGTGTTTACAGAAATCTATTAATATTGCCACTGAAGCCATCGCTTGCTTATTTAAATGTTTCAATAATAGCCGCATGTACGCTTAACATATAAATATATTTTCTCTCTGACATAATGACATATATATAAGTAAAAAGTAAGATGGCGGCCTTAGTCGAGGGTGACCCGAAGGCTCCCTTTTCAATAGCTACTAGACCGAGGTGAAGGGGAGGGTGCAACTCCATTCCCATGATTGCTCCACTTACCCTTGATCCGTAACTTATACTGATGAGTGCTAGGTGGTATTAAGTATCATTTTTTTTTATCTTCGGTATGACTCGACCAGTGATTGAACCCCGGTCTCCCGGACCATTGGCGGACACTCTTCTCATTAGGCCAATGGACCGTATACATTAAAAATAATATTTTCTTAGCTTTTCAGTAAACTTTTTTACACAATTTAATGAAATAAACATTTATTAATTTGAAAATCGGTGTGTGTTTTATTCAATCATTTATAAGTTGTTTTGCAAGAAAGGTTTGGTTGGTTTGGTTTTATGGCATATCAACCTTTGTAGGTTATTTAACGCCAAATCTATTTTTACGTAAATAATCTGTTCTCTTGAAAACAGTTCAGTTTAGCCTAAGTACACACTTTTAATTGTCAAAAACATTTCCATTTCAAACTATTCAAGCAGTTATATGTAATAATTCAGTTAAGTGTAAATACAGTTTTAATGTCGAAAAACAGTTCTATTTCAAATAATTCAGATAAGCATTGGCACGCAGTTTAAGTGTAAGTACGGTTTAATTGTCAAAAACGTTTCTATTTCAAGCTATTCAGTTTACTCAATTCATTTTAGCATAAGTATGCTGTTAGTTCTATTTAACCCATAGATAGGGCCCTATCAGGTGCTACCACTCCGGGCCAGAGTGAATCTGGGAGTGATGGCAATGAAGGGGTACTCCGTATTCCCCAAAGCTCCAGCACTGCTGGAAACTTGCCATCAGATTGTATAATGTCATATCCAGGACACTCATTAGTGGGGGGTTACCCCTCTGCAGAGGTGCAGTCAGTGTATTCTACAACCCCAGCTGACTGGGCAATTCTGCAACGAAGTCCGACAATAGCAAGACATGAGTTCGAACACAACACACAATAATTTTGCAGTCAAGCACGTTAGCCACAGAATTGCGGGATTTTAAATTGATTCTTATCTGAACTTAGCGCTAAAGAAAAGCCACGTTGAAACAAAAAAAAAAAAAAAATAGGAAACGAAGAATATCTCAGCTTTTATGGTTTATTTTTTTGTTGATTAGAGGACGGCAGTGACCGTATTTCAAGAGGCATACTTTTAATAGTTCACTTTTCTTTGTTACTAAGCCATCGTTGTATCGTATTAACTTGAATTACACTTTAAAATTCATTTAAGCGCTTTCATAAAGAGAATTCATTCTCATTCTTTTTGCTGTATTGTCACAACTAACTATACATACACATATGCATGCAGAAACATAACGACGCAATAAAGACGAGCGGACATAGTTCTTTAGAAAAATATACCTCTCACTTTATTTGAAAGGGTTCGAAAGGGTTACGAAAGGTATTATTGTGTGAGAGGTGAGTTGGAGACTGAACAGAACTGCAACATATTGACCCCACTTCTGGCTATCACAGCCTTTCTTTCCCGTTCTCCTGAGCTGCTCAACTCCAGCATTTTTCTCCAACTGACTTGAACTTCCTGTCGCCGATGTTATATAATAATTTGATACCCACCTTCTTCCTGCGAGCGTCACAATTTCGCACTCGATTCAACCCCCCGACAGTCAAGGTCGCCCCTAATCTCCTGATATCTTCGATCGGATGCACCTGTTATTTACACAGGTGCATTTCTTCTTTTGACAGCTTGGCCGGGTCGGAGGTCAATATGCAACATCATACATTGAAGCGTCACCATCAGAGGAAATGTGTTATACCCGGACATAAATTGAAAAGAAGAGATAGATAGATATTTACTGATTTACATACATAGATGGATACATAGATATGAACAGACTGAGATAGATAGATAAATAGATAAAAAATTATCTATCAATCTATCAATCTAACTCAGTATGAAGCCCTGCAATTAGATTCAGTTTAGTGTCAAACATAAAGCACCTTTTTCAGGGGTGATGGTATTATCCTTCAGCAAGAAGTACAGTTGATGTATTTAGGATGGTAGGCAACGTAGAATTAGTTATATGGCTGAGGAAGCAGTTGATTCACGGAACCATCTAGGAGAAGTTGGGATATCGGAAAACATCATTTTGTTGAGTCACAAAGCAATTGACTGAACTGCATCCACATAGATATCTCGGTTAATGATATCCATTAATGTGTTCATGAAATATTACTGTGCAAATATGGAAATTAGGTTGTTGAAAATAACAATTTATTCGTATGACATTTTTCGCTCATAGCGTCTCATCATATGTATATTTTTATTGTTTATTATTTATTTATGTTTACTTATATCTGAATAGTGTTATTGAAGAAACATATTGCGATCTGTCAGTCTACTTAAAGTTAAATTCTATTTGATAAAATCCTATTTTGTATATATATTTGGCTTGAAATAGAGATATTATAAAAAACCGTGTCGTTGCTTGTTTATTTTGTACAGTGAAATTAAAACGGTTTCTAAGAATTATCGGTTTAATTTGTTTCGTAAAATTTTTGATACTGCATCTCTTTTTTTGATCAAAATTATCATCTTCTTTATCCTTTGGAAATTAAGGTTTTCTTCCGTCTTCAAAGAACTACGGTGTACATTATTGATAAATTACTCAACAATATAAAGTTGACAATGATACAAATGTAATATAATGGCCTAGGGATTTCGTTTTATATATCTTGGCTTTGGGTTTAGTTAGGCTGAGAACCTTTCGACTCAGTGCATGGGTTAGTTAGGTACAAACTTGAGCGCAGGTGTTGACGCGCGTTCAGAGATGTTAAAATAAAATTCCCAGATAGAAAGGTTGACCAGTGGATGTGAATGACGTCATGCACCGGAAGCGCACGCGGAAGATTTTGGGGATTTCGAAAAAGTCAGTGAGTTGAGTTCTGCCTCGGGAGAAGACGGTTGACTTTCGCGAGCTCGCCGAGGACTTGTGTCGGGTGCCACATGTGTTGGAGGGGGGTAGATGGAAAAGCCAGCATAGAAAGATTGTGCCTCTCTCCTTATGTTGAAAAACCTTTTAACTCAAAAGTAATAAAAAGTTTCGTTCCTGAACTAAGAAGTCGTAAGTGTTTTTCGTGTTTCGGGATTCCTATGTTATATATATATATATATATATGTTAGGAACATTCTATGTACGTTTCACATATCCGTATCATAGGTATGTTACACAAATCCTAATGGAGTACACAAAATATTTCGAAGGAGTAGAAAAAAAAAGCTGAAGAAATGAGAAATCTGCGGAAAAATTTATATCGTCCAGACTACAGTCGAAGTTATATTGACTAAATACTTGGAAGAGTCCTGGTGAACTGGTGTACCATTAGGTACCATGTCGAAAGTTGTAACACAACTCAATACGAAACGACTCTGTTGGTTACAGGATACGAAAGTTCATTTGAAGCTGCATCATTTACAGCAGTCGGTGAAAAGAAAGAGATAGTTAAGGAAATACGTCAACTGATTAAGAAGGCCTGAGACTATAAACCGTGAGAGGTGAAAGGGACAGCCACAGACTTAGTCATTTCTTCTCCGCTGACCCGGCTGCCACTCCCATCGGGGTCTTTTCGTCGTCTGTCATCTCCAACCCCCATCTGCTCCCTCTGCTGCTACTGGCCCTTCTGATCACGGTATCTTTGAATATCTTTCTAAAATATTTTCTTCGAATCATTCCCAATGCAATCGTTAAATCATGCGTAATCACTAAAACTTTTAGTGACATGTCATTATCAAATATCAGCTGATATCAATTTAACTGTTTGTCTTAAGATTTTGCTTATAGCTGGCTATAAAACAAGCTTGTTCATCTTGTTATGACTGGAGTTTACACTTTTCGCAAAACACTAAATACAGTGAGTGTGAAAAACAGATTTAGGTGTTAAATCTCATATGCGTCGTCCTTAAATGACTGTATGGAACAGCACAGATCTGAAAATGATGAAGACGAAGAAGTAAAGAGGAGCAGGAGGAGTAGAAAAAAAGAAAGGCAAAAGAGGATGCATAAAAAGAAATAGAAGGAAAAGGAGCATGAGAAAAAATGAAGAAAAGAAAAGGACTGTAAAAGAGGACGTATGAGAACAAAAAGGCTTGCGTTAAAAAATAATCTAGTATTAAAAGATGTACGTAAACGCAAGTCAAAATTAAAATCAACGAAAGCAACATTAACAACACATATATATATATATGTTTGTTTGTGTGTGTGTGTGTGTGTATTCAGTAAAAATAAATCATACTCAATGATTTTTAGTTATATTTGATAGAAAAGTTAGTAATCGCAGAGTTTCAAATTATATTCAAATTTCAAATTTCAAAAGCCCCTAAGAAACTAACGTTCAGTGTCTGCTTTTTCATGACGATTATGTCAACATTTCTCTTATGATTAAAAAAAAAGTAAATTTCTATTAATGACAAAATTGTTAAAGCGGAAAATTTCATCAACTTACTTTTCATTTTTTGAAGTAATGATCTCAACAACACGACATACAGACAGACAGACTGACAGACAGATATATATGTATATAAATATATGTATATTGAGAGAGAGAGAGAAAGTGAGGAAGAGAGAGTGAGAAAAAGGGAGAGAGAGAGAGAGAGAGAGAGAGTTTGAACAAAGGATTTTTTTCATTACTTTGGTAATCCCGAACGGTTACTGCTGGAGGCCATCTTTAGATGTTCATTTCATACAGGCACATATATATGTTGATATGTAAACGAAAATATTAATTATTCCCATATACATATATGCATTTAAATATGTAAGTGAATGCGTATGTGTATACGTATATATGTGTGTACACGAGGAATAAGAATATTTAAAGCGGTTCAACTTGATTGTTGAAGAACAAATTGATGGCGATGTAAAAATTTCTCGAAAAGTCACAGTCAATAATTTCAAATATACTTACACAAAATACATTTAATTATTTTTCTGCAAATGAACTCACACACACACACACGTACACACACTATACATATATACATATTCATCATAATTCGTAGTATACATATACACACACGTATAAATGGGAACATATACATACACACACACACAAGCACACACACACACACACACACACACATATATATATAGTAGTATACATATACATACACGTATATAGTAGTATACATATACACACACGTATATAGTAGTATACATATACATACACACACACAAGCACACAAACACACACACACACACACATATATATATACTGCTATTTATCAATATATACATACACACACACATATATACATATATACATATGTACATAGACATATATAAACATACATATATGTACTTATAGAATTTTATACACTTATATGCATATATAAACAAACACACCCACACCCACATACATACATACATACATACATACATATATATATATATATATATATATATATAGGGAAACAATTGATAATGGGAGATTTATTTAGCAATTCCCGCCGGATATCATAAAATTGATGCGGCGAATTGTAAGGATTAATACACAAAAATCAAATGTCTGAACGAAAAAATGATGCCCAAATAAACATATCTTAAATACATATCATCATCATGTCGTACCATCAGCACGGATCTCCCTGACCCTCTCCCGCCATCCCTCTCAATCGTCCATCGCTCCTGGTAGGTCTTCAAGGCTACATCCTATATCGGTACAGAGCTGTTGTATGTAGGTCCTACTTGGATGTCCTGCCTTCGATCGTCCATGTGGGCGGCTCCACTGGAGTACATCACTTATGAGTTCCTCTCTACTTCTCAAGCAGTGTCCCGCATGTCTGGTTCTTTTAACTTGAATAGATTTCGTGATGGGTGGTAAGTGGCCGTACAGCTGCTGCTTTGGGGGGTGCTGCCTCCAGGATTTGTTCAGTATTTCTTGCAGCATTCTTGTGTACTTGCCATCAAGCTTTTTCTCCATACGTTCCTATAGCGTCTATGTAGTGCACCCATACAGCGCTATCGACTCGACCGCTGCTTTAAAAAAACTGTGTTTTATTTTATCGGTCAGGTCTGACTTCCATATGACCGATATTCTATCTATGGCTGTCCATGCTTTTGCTAAGCGCGTATTGATGTCAGTCTCGGTTAATGAGATAATGCTTCCTCGGTCGGTGAATTTGACTACTAGCTTCAGAAAACAACTGTTTAGTAAGGAGATGTTGCTTCTTTGATTAAACACATGTATTCTGTCTTCTGTGCTTTCACATGGAGGCCTATACCAACAACTGCTAGTTCCAGACTATGTAGCAGGGTTTCGGCTTGGGAGGGTGTATTTGCCAGAAGCACCTTGTCGTCAGCCTAGTCCGCGTCCGTAATTGTTTTTGCGGGGTATCTTCTGCTTCTTTCTTTTTTCAGCTTGAAGCCGTTGTCTTTCATTTTATCAATAGACATTCTAAGCACTTAGTCTAGACAGATGATATGGTTGTATGGGGCTAATGGGTCTCCTTGCACCACTCCTGCTACAATGTCGAAGTAGTCTTCCTCCACCCGGAAAGCGGACTTTTAGTTTCGAGTTTTTTTATAGCATCATTATAGCTGCGACGGTTTCTTTGGGTAGGCCGTTAGCGAGTAGTATTTGCTCCATCTTTCCTCTGTGGATTGAGTCAAAGGTCTTGACGAAGTCGAAAAATAATATTGTTGCCTGTAGGTTTTTTGCGCATATACCTTCTAGAATTCGATCGACAGTCAAAATGGTTCTTTGTATCCTTATAGGCATTTAATTTGACGCTAATATAGAATTTTCAGTTTCTAATAAAGTCCAATAGTATTAGCCTCTCTTGACCAGGTTCAGTTGTAACTTGGGATTAAAGTAAATGTCTTGGCATTTAAAGCGCAGATAGTATACAGCAGTGATTTTACAAATAATAAATAAAATCATTCCCGCATTTTTTAAATAGCAATGTAGTAACAGACAGTTACAAACCATTATTTTTTTTAACTTTGGAGTGGATTTGCTAGTATTTTCGATGGATGGTTAACATTTTCCCTATCCTCGAAGATTCTGAACTTTCATACAGATATACGTGTTTCTATTGCTTGGCGGGAGTCGGAGGAAGAGGGGCCATTTACTCGTTCGTTTCCCCCTCCCTTTTTCTTCTCTTTTTCTTTCTTTTTCTCAAAATATTTCGTCATTACCATGAAATTCCAAATATTTTCTTCTACCCTTACTCTGACTTGGGTTTTCAGTTTCTAATAAAGTCCAATAGTATTAGCCTCTTTTGGCCAGGTTCAGTTGTAACTTGAGATTATACATATAAGTAATTAGCATTATATATATATATATATATATTTATATATATGTATGTGTATATATATATATATATATACGAGGATCATTAAATAAGTTTCCAGACTTTTTTCGTATGGGCACTTTTATTCATAGTACACACATGAAACTCTAGTCCCCCTCGAAGTAATCTCCTCCGGTTGCAAAGCTGTATTTGTTGTACCGTTGCAACAACTTCTTGAAGGCCCCATGGAACTTCCCTTGTGTGAGCGTGTCAATGACCTTCGTCACAGCCTATTTCATCTCCTCAATTGTCTCATAATGACAGTCTCTGTGCTTAGGGAATAGCCAAAAGTCACAGGGAGCAAGGTCTGGGCTATAGGGAGGCTGAGGAACTATCTTGATGACTATTTTGGTCAAATAGTCTGTGACAAGGATGGAATTGTGCACTGTAGTATTGTCCTGGTGGAAATGCCACTGACCCGATTTCAAGAGTGCTGGCTTCTTCCGACAGAATCTCTCCCTGAACTCCCTTAAAACCTCAACATAGTAACCCTAACCCTAAACCTTTGACCAATCAACTCTGTTGTATTGACTTTCTTACTCCTCCCACACCTCTCATTATCCCTCACAGACTCCCTCACTTCCTTGAATCTGTTATGCCTCTTAAAAACTGATGCTCAATTCATGCAAGATGCTCCAAAAGCAGTCTGAAGCATTCCATACGTTCCTGTGGCATTTTTCCAAGTTTAAAACAGAATTTTATTGCATATCGTTCTTCTAAAGTGTCCTCATGTCCAGATTGCATTTTTGAAATTCCCCAGCTGCGACAATCAGGCTTTAGTATTGTGAATTCCAATTCCTACTCTCGTTGCTCATTTGAATCTGAAATCATAAAAATCGGTCTGTCATCTTATAAGATGTATCGCAATAACATCGTGAATTTTCAAGAGTATACGCCAATTTTAAATGCCTGTACCAAAAAAAAAAAAAAAATCTGGAAACTTATTGAATTCACCACGTATATATCATTATGTAATGCTGATAGCACATATTCTTTTGACTCTCTCTTTCTCTCTCGCTATCCCTTCCTATCATTAAGCATTCTTGGTAAGTTCAATAAATGAAATCTAGTGTCGGCCTTGACCAGATGAATATCGGTAGTCTGCTAACACTGGTTTGTCCATATTGGAGCCTATAAAAATGCCGCTTATTAATTTGTCCTTAACAAACCAGCATGTCGAGTTTGTTCCACTGGAAAGTTTTATGAGATGGGATGCAAATGGCCGTAAAACTTCTGTTTTCTGGGTAGTTGCTGGCCAAATTTATTCAAAACTGTATTTAGCATCCTTGTTTAATTTCATTCAAGATTTTCTTTTCTAAACGTTGCCTTAAAGTCCAAGAATTTCCACCGTACAGTATTACTGACACAGCAAAAGTTGGGAGGAAATACCGTTTTATTTCATCAGAAAGATAAGATTTCTATATGGTCATTAACCGGTCAGTAGCAGTACATGGATTCCTTGTGTGTATATTGACATCACTTTCTGTAGATGAGAATTTGCTACAAAGGTATATGAACGGATCTACTGATTTCAGAGGATTCACACACACACACACACACACACATATACATATATATATATATATATATATATAGAGAGAGAGAGAGAGAGAGAGAGAGAAAGAGAAAGAAACATTTTATTCAGTGGTTCTGTTGTAAATTTAATTCAGGTCTAATGACCTTCATCTGATGGAGTGCAAAATGTTTGTGCTTAGCATATTATGTAGGCACATCTATCTTATTTCCTTGGATTATACATACTTATATATATATATATATATATATATATATATATGCATGTATGTATGTATATATGTATGTGTGTGTGCATATGTGTGCATGTGAGCATGCGTATCTGAGTGTGTGAGTGCGTGCGTATGCGTGTTCATCATCGGAATGATATTTTAAAATGCCATGCCTAATTATGTTTGAAATTATTGACAGTGACGTTTGAGAAATTTTAACATCACCATCAAATTGTTCTTCATGATTCAAATCTAACTACTGGAAAGTTTGACTAGTTTTTTTTAATTTCACACACACACACATACACGACAATATATTGATAAAAATAATACTTATAGTTATACATATAAATAGGAGTATATGTGAGTGTGTGAATGTGTGCGTACGTGAGTATATTTATATGTGTATGTTCCCGATTTGATGAGAGTATTTTGAAGTTGTTGGTTGTGTCGAATTTTCAGATATATCTGTAAAAAAAATCAAAAAACTTAATTGTCCGTAAAGGAACATATGAATTTTAAGCTGAGTACTGCTTACCTGAATTCAGAGTTTTCCCTCTCCTACACTAGTTGCGTTAACAAGGCTTGAAAACCCTGTCTTTCCTACTAATTACCCATAGCAAAAAAGAGTTTAGAGAGATTCATATCTTTCCCAAGGGCACGAACTCGAAGTGAAACGCAAAGAGTTTTGTCAAATATTTGCACCCGGGTCGCTGAGTTCATTTTTACAACGATAACCGTAACGCTTCTGCGTCTTTATGGATATAAAAAAAAAACTTAAAAAGCTCTGTGTTCAATGAATTATTTTGCAATGTCGTGCACAATGATCTTCGCGTTTCGCTGGTGACAGTTGTTCTTATCTTGGAGGGACGAATCAAGACAGGTTGCTTTCTTTGACTTTTATGGCATATCATCCTTTGTTGGTTATTTTATGCCAAATCCTCTCGATACATATCTATTTAATATATGATTTGGTTTGATATGGTTTATGGCATATCAACCATTGTAGGTTATTAAATGTTAAATCATTTTTATACATCATTTGGTTTGGTTTGGTTTTATAGCATATCAACTCTTGTCGGTTATCTAATGCCAAATCCTCTTTATACATATATATTAAACATATAGGATTTGTTTTTTGTTTGGTTTATGGCATATCAACTATTGTAGGTTATTTAATGCCTGGTCATCTTTATACGTGTATATATTTATCAAATATACCGGATTTGTAAATACGTTTTGTAGATAACATTTTTAAATGAGCCTGATCTCTTTTTTAACAACACAGTTAAATGGTTCAAACAGGAATTATTTTATTAACTATTAATCATTTGTTTGAGCACATTCAGATAGATGTACATATATGAAAATATTTCGAAAATTGCACGTGAAAATATGCGTAAACCATCATTGCTTGAGGGCTGCACGGACTGGCACGTCGCAACCGATTTAAAACATAACTCCATATTTCCAACTGACATAGCGTTAACAACAAAGCTTCCAAATATGGTCATTTGGTCGGTTGAAGCAAAAAAGTTTTCGTTTTTGAGTTAACGGTCCCTTATGAAGAAAATTTCAAATGGGCACATCAGCGTAAGTTGGAAAAATATGAAGATCTGCGAGAACAATGTGTCAGAAATGGCTGGATAACGAAAGTATTTTCTATCGAAGTCGGATGCAGAGGTTTTATTGCCGACGCAACCTTCGTTTTCTTAACTAATCTCAGACTTCCTCCACTTGACAAGAGAAAATACATGGAAAAGATCCAAAATAAGGCTCTAACGGCATCAGCGTAGATCTGGCAATCCCACTGAGCGATAACAATCTAACAAAGTCTGGGGGTGTCGTGAGATACTGCTGGGGCACTCTGGGTTAGTGGTAATGATGCTTCGGCCCTGAAACCATGCCTGAACCCAGAGTCATCATCTGATTAAGGCTTTGTTAGAAGCAATGCTGTTGTATAAACATCAGTTATTGTATCATACCTACTAGGAATTATATGAGGATAGTTTGTAAATTATTTCATTTTTAAATCGACAACTAATTTGTTTCTACTCTAGTTGTGCTGTTGTTCAATAATTGCTATCTAAAACTAAAAAGCCTTTTCAATATTAGCCATTTATTTCAGTTACGGATTAGAACTAACAAAAAATATCAGAATTATTTCCCCTGGGGAAAAAAAAGGGAGTTGTGTCCCGTGGACAGTGCATTGAGGGATTGTAGGGACTGGAAGAACACAGACACGTAAGAGAGAAGCAAAGACTTGGAATCCACCATGACTCTTGATAGACGTACATTTGACTGGTGCACACAAAGTTAAAATAGTTCTGTTCCTGCTCAATAGACATATGTTTTTTCCCATGTGTAATAAACCGATTGCAAAGGGAGCGTCTACTTTATCATGATTGAAACATATCTAACTAAAGCTATCTACTCACTGGAGCAACTTTTTTAAGTGCCAATCTTAAAATTAAAACAAACAATTTCTAATACATTTTATGGGGAATAATAGTAAATTAGGATACCTATTCGACAGAAATCTGAAGTATTTTCCCAAAATTTCAAAAACCAAAATCCGAGGCTGCGTCATTTCTGAAACTCCACGCCTTTTTTTGCTAGATTCGTTCATAAAATAGATAAATAAAAGGTCCTATTAGGAAAATATTTTCTTGTACAGTTTTGTTTAACACGAAAAACTGTAACACTATGTAGGTGGTCCACCAAGCTGTTTTGGGGCGAAACCAGACAAAGGGTTTTGGCCCGCGATCTCAACCTAACCGGAAGTGGTAAGGGGATGCGAGAGGAGGGTTGGACAAAAGGAGCTCGAGGAAGCGGAAGGCGAAGGGGGACGCGAGTGACCAGTCGACACCGGACAGCAGAGAGACGAGTCGGCAGTAGATGAGGGTCCAGCCACAGTGAGAAAGACCGGTCAGGATAGTTTGGCATTCCTAGTAGCGTTGTAGAATTTTCTCAAGAATCCACGCTAGCGTTAGTCTACACATGCACACAGGAAATGCAGTGTTACATAACCCCCTTCTTGCGCTTGAATTAACCCAAGCATATTGTTCGTTTGTTCTTTTTTCTCCCACTACATCGATCGTATTTCTTGTCGCGGTAAAGAAATGTACGATGCCCCTATCGGAACCGCTAGTTGATCACCGGCTGTAAAGATATTGAAATGGTTCGAAGAGGTTGACGTATCAAGTGGCCGAGGGGGTAACGTCACAAAATAAATATTTTATCGAATTTGAAATGATGATAAGATTTAATCAATTTAGAATTGTTTTTGTCCAATTTAACCCTGCAGAGGGGTAAGACTCCAAAATGAGTCCTGGATATGACATTACACTAGCCGAAGTGGAAATACCTTTTAGTGTACTATCTATGGGTCAAATAGAACTGTTTAACTATTTAATTACGTGCAAACAGATGTCTAATATTAAATTGAAACCATTTAAGTGTGTGAAAATAAATATTTAAGTGTTAAACAGTAGAACCTGAACCCATTCAACTGTGTGAAACAAATGATTAATATCAAATAGAATTATTAGTGTTAGATACCAATACTTTAAACAATTTAACTATGCGCGAAGAAACTCTGACTTGTTCAAAATGTTACCTATAAAGTATTAGTTTACAATCTCTCTCTCTCTCTCTATAAATATATATATATATATATAGATAGATAGGGGTATTTGGCATTAAACAAGCTTATGCTATCAACTTAATCGACCAACCTTAAATTTGTTTTTGAAAGAATGATACTTAGATTGAATAACACTCGATGGATGGGGTCCTTGCCCCTCGGTAGAACAAGACACGTTTAAAACACCCAGAATATAAAATTGCATACTATCTCATAAGAGAAAGAGGTTTACTGCCCTTTTTGAAATGCTAAATAAACCGAATCTCTCTTTGAATTCTCATTGTAGAGGATACTGATGAAAAGGGATTGTTTGAGATTCTTTAAAATGATATTGTTAAATTGATTGTCTTGCATTTATTAAACTGTCGAGGCTAAAGTTATGACAATGACGCAAATATGGCAAACAGAAAAGTGTTCAGTTAAGATGAAAGAGGCAATGACGAGGCTCATTGACACGCTCACACAAGAGGACTTCCATGGGGCGTTGCAGAAGTTGTTGAAACGGTACAAAAAGTGCATTGCAGCTGGGGGAGATTACTTCGAAGGGGATTTGAGTTCCATGTGTGTACTATGAATGAAAGTGTCCACACGAAAAAAGTCTGGAAACTTATCGCATGCACCTCACATTACATTTTCTTTTTAAAAACATTAGAGATGCTCCAACCACCTGCAAGAGATGACGTACTAGTGACTGAATAACATAACTGATGTAGTGGATTTCTACTTGGACTGGCCCGTCGGATGGGGCTTTGGAATACACCAACTGCTTCTCTGCAGATGGGTAAGACCCCACCCCAAACGAGTATCCTGGATATGACAATAAACAATCTGATGGTGAGGTTCCAGTGATGCTGGAGCTTGGGAGATAATGCGGAGTACTCCTTTATTGCCATTGGTCCCAGGTCCAGTCCAGCCTGGTAGCACCTGTTAGGCCCCTATCTATAGGTTAAATAGAACTAATCCCATACTTATGCTAAACTGTATTGTTTGACTAAACTGAATAGCTTGAAATAGAAATGTTTCTGAGAATTAAACTGCGTACTTATACTAAACTGAATTGTTTGAAATAGAACTAAATATATATATATATATATATATATATATATATATATAATTTAAGTTTGCGAATAGACTTTAAAGGAATAATACATACTGAGGACTAATTGATATATATAAAAAATATACAAAAAAAAAAAAAAAAAAATCACATGCAGAACAAAGAATATCATTAATATAAGAATACAACAATTGATATAATCTTTTATGAATTTGATTCACCCTCTAGTTTGCTGGATCATCTGATTGAAATTTCAGCCTGACAATCCAGTTAACTAGTTGGGAAAAAAATTCATAACGCATTATATCTATTGATTATTCTTTATATATATATATATATATATATATATATATCACTGTGGTTGGGGCACGTGATTAACGTGCTTTCATTAATTTTGGGAGTAAGAAGTTTCAAATTAGCCGTGACTTGGCCATTTATTTGTCTGTTTGTTCATTTCTTTTTTTTTGTTTGCATTTTTTTTGGGGATCTCTGCTGTTTTTAATACAGGGGAATTCAAATCAACACACATTTCTCAAGTTTATTTGTTAGTATAGGGTTTGTGGTAGTCAAATTTTTATTTAAAGGTAGGATGATGAAACTTCAGAGTAAATCCAAATGGCTCAGATATTCATCTGACTATTTTTTCTTCAGTTGTGAATTTTAGGTTTATATTTTTTTCTGTTCTTTCAATCATAGTGATAGTCACATCTCTGAGGAAGTTTTGGCCATTTGAACGGAAGTGTTGTTCTACAAATATTAGATTTTCTTTATCCATAGATTGTTCTATCCATATATTTGATCCTGTACTTGTAGTTATATAATCTGAAAGAAAAAGAAGATTCTGACTTTCCAACACACACACACACACACACACACACACATATATATATATGTTGGAAAGTCACAATATTCATTTTATTTCAGATTACATTATGATATATACGTGTTGAATTCAATAAGTTTCAAGACTTGTCCTGTACAGGCATTTAAAATTAGCGTAGACTCATGAAAATTCACTATGTTATTGCTATACATCTTATAAGATGGCTGACCAATTTTGATTATTTAAGGTTCAAATGAACAGCTACAGCTTATATATACGCATATATCTCACATATATATCACAGACGTATATACACAAATGCAAACATATATTCACACACACTCACACACACACACACACATATATATATATTTGTTTATTTGTTTATTTACTTATACACGCTCACACACAGATATATCATCATCATCATCATCATCATCATCAAGTCGTGCCTCTAGCACGGATATCCCTGACCCTCTCTCGCCATTTGTCCCTATCGTTCATCGCCTCTGGTAGGTCTTCATTGCTACATCCCTTATCCTCACATAGCTGCTGTATGTATGTCCGAGCTGGTGGTCCTGCTTTTGCCCGGCCATATGTGGGGGTCCATAGGAGTACATCATTTATGAGTTCGTCCTTGCTTCTCCAGCAGTGTCCTGCATGTCTGGGTCGTCTAACCTGGATAGTTTTTGTGATGGGAGGCAGGTGGCCGTATAGTTGGTGCTTTGTGGGGTGTTGCCGCCAGGACTTGTTCAATATTGCTAGCAACATTCTTGTTTAATTGCCGTCTAGCTTTTTCTCCAGCCGTTTCGTTAGCGTCCAAGTAGTGCATCCCTACAGCAGTATCGACACGACATTCACTCATATATACGCATATGTATGGACGTATATACACAAATGCATACATAAATTCACACACACACACACACACACACATATATATATATATATACTCACACACGCACACACACACACATATATACATATATATATATGTATATTCACTTATATATATGCCTATTTATCAACCTTTATACACAAATCAAAAGATATATATATTTATTTATTTATACACACGCACATACACACACACATACACACACACACACACACACACACACATATATATATATATATATATACATTCACTTATATATATCCATATGCATACATATATTCACATATATACATGTAAGTATATATTTATTTATTTATTTATACATACATACACACACATGCACACATACATACACAAACGCACACACACACAAACACACATATATTTGCATATATATATATATATATACCTTGACAGCAGAGGAGTGAAATAGTGGTGTGAGAAGAATATAAACCCTGTTTTATGAGAAAGAATTTCCTATGTCAACAGTTTAGCTATTAACTGGTTTAAATTCTTGGCGAAACATTATTTGGGAGCTTTTGCCGATTGATGGCCGTGTTTCCGGTGATGAAATATAGATCGTGTCAAGTGTGACGAAACACATTGACTCATACACATTTAGTTATTTAAGTCTTTAGTCTCTTTTTAACAATGTCAACCATATGATTAATTTTGGCCTCAGCTTCCATACTAATAACCTCACTTGTATCATGTTCTGGGATCAAATGTTTTCTTTACTCAATGTGGTTGAAACATCTTTTTGGTCGATATTTTTTTTCGAAATCCATCTGTTTCCGTGTTTGTTTATTTGCTGTTAAAGTAGTGTAAAATATAGGAATATAATATAATCTGTTTTTTAATATATTCCCTGACTTGAAAGACATGAGTGAATAATTGGGCAGTTTAAGCCATTGGTTGGTTAGTTGGTTGGTTGGTTGTGTTTCATGGCATATCAACCCTTGTAGGTTATTTCTACCACACACACACACACACACACACACACACATATATATATATATATATATATATATATATAAGTGGAAAAAACTCAGTAGACCGTCATTTGACTTTTACAATTTTGTTTCATCTGGCCATTCTGTATGAGAAAGCAACTTCTTCACATAGCCATTACAAAACAGAGAGAAAACATTATAAACATTCTTTCAATGTGTTCTTACTCGTTTAAAAAATAATAATAACCAAGAAATTAATAAATATAATGGAGTGACCAAAAGATATGGGTAAGAAACCAGATGTAATGTCATTGTCAGGGATAATATGCATTTATGCATCTAGAATATATATATATAACATATTGACCTTCGACCCAGCCGTCAATCGAGAAACAGGTGCATCCGGTCGAAGATATCACCTTGACATGTGGACGGGGTGAATTCGGGGCAGATGAGACGCCGACAAGAAGCAGGTGGATGTCAAACAATAATATAACCCGGTGCCACAGACAATTCGAGTTAGTTGGAGTGTGTTAGTTGGAGTTCGAGTTGCAGTTCAAGGCAGTGAGAACCAGCTCCCAGCAGAGGGCTTGGGCCCTCAGGTTCCCCGGTTGAGCAGCCCAGCAGAAGGAGAAAGAAGTGCTGCTATAGTCTGAGGAACTTGGGGTCAATGTGTTGCCGTCTGTTCAGTCTCCAACTCACTTCTCACGCTCAATACTTTCGCAACCCTTTCGAATAAAGTGTGAGAGGTGAATTTTTCTAAAGAAGTGTGTTCGTTCGTCATTATTGTTGATTTTGTTTCTGCATGTATATGTATACGTATAGTTGTATCACGGCTATGCAACATATATATGTATGTATACACACACACACACACACACACACACACATATATACATACATACATACATACATACATACATACATACATACATACATACATACATATATATATATATATAGATAGATATAGGTTAATAGATTAATTTTTTTCTGATTTTTGAAAACTGAGATTATTTCAAAAATTGGGTTTGTATTTTATTTTATTAATATCCTTATTGTTTCTTAAAAAGAGTCTATATTTTCTTTATAGCATAAATTTTGAAAATTTTCTTTATGATATTATGAATGTATTTTAATAATGGTCGTTTAATTATATAATTTTCTTGATCATATTATTACGGATTTTAGTTGTTTTTTTTTTAATTTTCTTTATAATAGCATCAATAGTTTATTAATTTCTTTTTCGGAATTTATCAAGTAACGAGACGAAAAAATTTCATTAGAGACCTTCTTAAGATCATCTCCTGAGTAAAAAAATAAAAAAATAAATAAGTAGCAAGATTTAGTAGAAATATACTATAGAACACTATTTTTAAGTCCACTATGGGTAAATTTTCTAAAATATACTATTGGACACTTTTTAAAAAAGTAAACAATAGAATCACTCCTCAAAAATTTGATATTGAATATTTTTTAAAAGTGTTTTAGGACAATTACCTTTTTCTTAAATATACAATTGGACACTTTTTGAAAATACTACACAATAATTTTCTGAAATATACTATCGGACACTTTTCTTGAATACACTATAAAACTCTTTTCTTGAGTACCGCATGGGAAATCTTATTTAAATATATTATTGATCACTTTTAAAAAATATACTATTGGACACTTTTTTAAATATCAAATAATGCATTTTATTTAAATACATGAGTGAATACTTTTCTTAAATATACTATTGGACACTTGAATATATCATAGGAAACTTTTCTTAAATATACTACTGGATTCTTCTTAAAGATACAATGAAACACTTTTTCTATATCCTATATATATATATATATATATATATATATATATATATATATATATATATAATATCCTATAACAAATGTTATTTAAATATACAATTGGACACTTCATAAATGTACAATTGGACAAATTTCTTAAACATGCTGTGATGTTTTTACCTTTTACGTTTTAGAACACTGAGGAGACACAAACACACACACACACACACACACACACACACACACACACACACACACACACACATATATATATATATATATATATATATATATATATATATATATATATAAAGATTCTGTTGTACGAGCAAAATTTAAACAGTGCTTTGAAAAGTGTATGCATTTTTAAATCAAATGTGAAATCAATTTAGAATATTTAATTGAGTTTAAAATGCAAACATATTGAAAGCAGTGTTACACACACACACACACACACACACACACACACACTCACACACACACACACACACACACACACATATATATATATATATATATTAAATAAGTTACTGAATAAAAGTACTTACGGTGAGTCAGAATTAGGTACCCTGATGAGTCGTTCAGGCGAAACTGTAGTAGGTAATTTTGTAAATATATATATATATATATATATATATATATATATATATATATATATATATATATATATATATAAGGGTGTTCGAACTCAAGTCTTGCTATTATGTTCACTTCAGACAAATACTCCAGGTATGAACCCCCTTATACTCCTAGTTATAGGTTAAATGGTGCCTCTAGTATTCTTCTGGAAGGATCGTTTTGGCATTAAATAACCTGCAAAGATTGATGTACTATTAAACAAAGAAACCATTAAAAATTATGGAGGTGCCCGTGGTGTAATGGTTATCGTCACAGGATATGGACACGGCGATACGAGTTCAATTCCTGGACAAGACTGATTGCTTTTCACATATTACTAATACCCTTAGGAAAGGTATGAATCCAATTATTCTCCCTCCAGTTATGGGTAAATAGTGGGACAGACTAGAGTCTTCAGCCTTGGTGAGGCAACTAGTCTAGGAGAAGGACAACTCTGAATTCAAACCTGTTGAACTCCGCTTAAAAATTGACCTTGTGTCATATCCTTCCCGCGCGGAGGGGTTGGGTAAATAGGATGGGATTAAACAAAGAAACCAAACCAAACAAAATGTAACTGATACCTTCTCGCCTGTAGAAGCTTCCTGCACTTTTTTCTTGCAAACTTGTCTAATTTATTTTTATCAAAACATCTAATATATATATATATATTAAGTTTAGTTTCGTTTGGATTTTTTGTTAGATGCCATGTAAACTTTCGTGGATTATTGAATGCTAAGACCATCCTTGTAAACGAACAGCTGTGATAGGATTTAACCCATATAAATCCAAAATTGAGCGTAATTGAACGTAATATACTTATCAACGTCAAGTCCCGCAACTAGCATGGATTTCCCTGACTCTCTCTCTCTCTCTCCATTCGTCCCTATCATCTATGGCTCACGGCAGGTCTTTCAAACTGCATCCAGTGTCCACACAGAGATCCTCGGATCTTTCTTCTCCAATTGTTGGGTCGCATTCGGAAGGCCGTTTTATCTCTGGGCGGTTCTGCCGGGTGTGCCTCGGCACTGGAGAGTTCCTCCGGTCATAGGATTTATTGCCTGGCGCCTGGGGCACCTTAAAAGGGGAATGTCGACGGGGTCAAAGGTATTTTTTACCTTGCCGGACGCGTGTGGGCTCGGCCCTGCGACCGGACCCACCTTAAAAACGGCTTTGTGCCATATTCGTGCGTTGGTGGGACGTATGATAAATAATCAGTGTCCGCACAGGACTGTTGTTGGTAAGTTCTTCCTTGTCAGTTAACACTGGCACCACAATGTGAACGAGTCTATAAGAATTATATATATATATATATATGTGTGTGTGTGAGTGTGCGTTCCAAATCCAAGAAATTTTGAAATAGTATTTCATTTACTGGGTCATTGGCCAAATGAGTAGAGTGTTCGCTAATGGTCCAGGAGACCAGGGCTCAATCCCAGGTCGAGTCACACGAAAGACTAAAAAATGCTACTTGATACCGCCTTGCTTAACACTCAACATTATAAGGTTAGGATCAAGGGTAAAGTAGAGCAATCCAGGGAATGGAGTAATGCCCCCTCTACATCTCGGTGGGGTAGCTATTGAAAAGGGATCCTTCGGTTTACGCACAACTAAGGTCGCCAACTTTAACTTTCCTTATTCCATTTCCATAATTTATCTATTTCACTTATCAAAGCTCGTCAGATGGAATTCATCCATAGACGGACTGTTTCGTTTTATCACAACTCTTCAGTGTGGCTGGACGCTTGAAGCTAGGATTTAAACCTACCCAACTTTACATTAGACTTAGTATCATACCACTCAGCCAATCAACATATGTTAGTTCGGAAATTATAAGGTATTATGGAGAAGCTTTCGTTTGTTTACATTTTTGCCTTACCGGATACCAGAGTGCTCAATTCACTCGAAGAGCTTTGCATTACGCGAGTGGCAGCCGTTAAATCCTTCGCCACACACGCACACACGCACAGACATACACACGATCAAGTATGTATATATATTCTTATTTTTGCAGAATGATTGATACTGATGACACAGTTCATATTGTGAAACATATCATTCTCACGAAACCATTGATCTGAGACTGGATCTTTTGAGAAAGGTCTAAATCCCTTGGTGGACTGAGAAATAAAATGATCTGCTATCGGCGGGGGGTGTCTTTTTATAGGAAGTTAACTTATTAGGTGAAGTTAAAGGACATAAACCAGACTAACATTCCTGATTAATACGTGATGAAAGACAAATCAGACACATATCCAGTCAACAATTCATGTAAGACAAACGCATTTTGACTTGTCTATAAAACCCATGGAGCAAATCAACAAATGAGTAAAGGTTTTTTTTTTTTCTTTTTGACTACGTCCTGAATGAATGCGTCAACTTAAAGATAAAAAAAAAACAATAGCAAAAAATAAATAAAATAGATAAATAAATAAACGAATAAATTAAAAAAAAAACACTAAGTAAAACACAAAAACATTAAATAAAACAAACAAAAACATGATAGCGTCAACGTGGAAAGAAAAAAAAAGAGAAGAAACAATCAAATATATTCGGCCAAGAACTTGATAATTAGCAAAACTTAGACTTTTTTCTTACTCATTGTTTTTTTTTATTTTTCTAATTTTTTAAAACTGTCTTTCTACTTATTTTTCTCTTTATTTATTTCTTTTTGTTGAATGTCAATTTAATTATTTCCACATTATTTAAGTTATTTTCTGTTCATTTGCTCTTTTTCTTTCTTTGTTTTACCGCATCCATCTTTCTTTCTTTCTTTCTTTCTTCAATTATACCGCCTTGTGTGTAGGAGTGTTTGCCAATAGCCCGGGAGACCGGGGTCCAATCCAGGTCGAGTCATTCCAAAGACTCAAAAAAATCGTAGTTGATCCCGCCTTACTTAACATTCAACATTATAAGGTACGGAACAAGGGTAGAGTGGAACAATCCAGGGAATAAAGTTCGCCCTTCCCTACATCTCGGTGTAGTAGATATTTAAAAAGTAGCATCAGGTCACCCTCGACTACAGTTGCCAGCTCTTTTTTACCACTACTAATATTACTGGAGGTAATAATGAAGTTGCGGTTATCGTTATAGTAAATGGATTCTTCAGCCTGAGTTCAAATCCTGTGCAGAATTCTCACCTAGCTATGGATAAATAGCAAGGCATTACTAGATTATTTAGCTTAGGTTAGGCAACCAATTTTAGAGAAGGAAAACTATGAATCCAAACCATGGTTGTTTCGCTTTAAAATTGTCCTTTCCTTGAGGGATTTGGTTGGTTGGTTGGTTGGTTTCTTTTTATGGCATATCAACATTTTTAGGTTATTTAACACCAAATCCATTTTTATACAAATAATCAGTTCCTTTTTCAAACAATTCAGTTTAGCAGGAATACACAGTTTGCCAAAAAACTGTTCTACTTCAAGCTATTCAGTTTAGTCAAACAGTTCTTATTTAAACAATTCAGTTAGCGGAAGTACAGTTTCAATCTCAAAAACAGTTCTATTTCGACTATTAAGTTTAGCTTAAGTAAGCAGTTTAGTTCTATTTGACTCATAGACCCTATCAGCTGCAACCACTCCAGACCAGAGTGGACCCGGGAACGATGACAATGAAGGGGTACTCTGCATTCCCTAAAGCTTCAGCTTTACTGGAACCTCACCAGATTTTTTAGAGTCACATCCCGAACACTCGTTCAGGTGTCTTACCCCTCTACAGCCCAATTATTACCTCCACATTCATTTCTAGCTTTCTGGCAGGGTCCAGGAGTTTCTCCAATTTTTTCGTTCTCCTTCAAATACACAATGTAAAACTCTTGAAAAGCAAAATCTAGGTTACAAGTTCTCTTCATTTTGTTAACCCAGTCGGCTGGGGCTGTCTAATACACTGCCTGCGTCTCTGCAGATGTATAGGACCTCGCCAACGAGTGTCCTGGTATGACACTAAACAATCTGATGGCTTGGCTCCAGCCTTTGAGATTTGGGAAATGCGAAGTACCCCTTTATTGCCATTGCTCCCAGATCTACCCTGACTTGAAGAAGTAGCACCTGATAGGGTCCTATCTATGGGACAAATCGTACCGCTTCATTGCCATTGCTCCCAGATCTACTCTGACTCGAAGAAGTAGCACCTGATAGGGTCCTATCTATGGGACAAATCGTACCGCTTCATTGCCATTGCTCCCAGATCTACTCTGACTCGAAGAAGTAGCACCTGATAGGGTCCTATCTATGGGACAAATCGTACCGCTTCATTGCCATTGCTCCCAGATCTACTCTGACTCGATGAAGTAACACCTGATAGGGTCCTATCAATGGGACAAATTGAACCATTTTACATCTAAACTATGACTTGCATTAAATTCAATTATTGGAAATAAAACTGACGATATTTTACATACGCATAAACAGGATTTGGCTTTAATAACCAATAAAAGTAGCTATGACATATAACCCAACTAAATAACCAACCAACCCTATTCTTCTTGTTAATAAAAACTAGGCATAGTATTCTAGCCGGGATTAGGTGATCCTTTTCTATGGATTCTCGGAAGACTGTGGAAATCGAATCTCTTTGGTTAATTCAGAAACCCAGGAAGATACGTCAAAAGTCTCCGAATCTCATCGATAGTGAGAATGGTTTGTAATGAGCTGACAATAATCAACTGATTCGCTGACAGGATCACTAACCTGAAAGAAAAAAAAAATCAGTCTCGTTACTTTCTAGACATGCTCCATGAGAGCGATTATTTTTGGCATTCTCATTCAGTTGACCTGAAAACTTGGGATTATTTGCAACTGCAAAAATCAAAACCCAGCTCCGAGACAGGCATTAAGAAACTGCGGGCAACAAGCTGTGATTAACCAACTGAAGGTAGTGGCAGTTCAAGATTTTCAGGACTCTTTCTACGAATAAGATCAATTCCTTCGTCAGTGCGTGTCTTCTCAAGAGAATTTTCTTTTTAAATGAACTTAGTCTTATAATAACATTACTCTGAGAATTTTTCACACTAGCGTTAGCTGGTTGTCTTTCACGGGGGTCTGAGTAACAAGTACTCAAGTCTTCTATACTCTTCTCAGTATTTTGACCAGACTCGTTAATGTTGTGTAACATACCCATAATACGGATATGTGAAACGTACATAGAATGTTCATAACTCATATATAGATAACATAGGAATCCCGAAACACAAAAAAAAAAACACTTACGACTTCTCAGTTCAGGCACGAAATTTTTTATTACCTTTGAGTTAAAGGTAATTCGACATCAGGAGAGTGATGCTCAATCTTTCTATATTGACTTTTTCATCTGCCCCCCCCCCACCACCACGCGCGGCACCCCGCCGCAAACTACTGGTCTGATCTCGGCGAGCCCCGAAAGTCAACCGTCTTTTTCGGACGCTTAAACTCTACTCTCTTTTCCTTTTCTCAAATCTCAGCCCACGCTTCCGGTGCGGGACATCAACCATTACCTGGTCCCAATTCCTACCTGGGATTTTTATTTTGACATCTCTGAATGACACATTCTCTCCGCGCGTGCGCGTTAACACTTGCGTTAATGTTGCACCTAACTAACCCATGCATTAAGCGAAAGGTTCTCAGCCTAACTAAATCGAAAGGCAAGATATATAAAACTAAATCCCTTGGCAATTATATTACAGTTGGACTTTAGATGATCTCGGCTTATCTTTCAATTTCTAACTCCTCCAACCCCTAACTAAGCCTTTGTGGATCGTTGTAAGTGCACCAATTGCAAACTTTTATCACCAGCACAATTATGTCCCATAGTCTTTTAGTTCTCGAGCAAGGTCTTCGTATTTATTTCTCTTTTCATTTTCTTTATTATCTGCAGCAGTAGAATTTTACCCCTTTGAATGTTTTTTACATGTTCGCTGATGGTTTCTCACTGGAGTGTGAGTGACAGCAAGTCCCTTCAATCATCCAGGACTCTTCTCAGTAGTCTGACCGATCTTAGTAATACTGTAGTTTGGATGGTCTCTACCTGTCCTCTTATTTCCTTTTCTTCCAATCCCTTTACCATTCATTTAGGGATTGTTTCAAGTACCCCAAGCACTATAGGTATCACAGTCACCTTCATGTTCCATAGTGTTTTTTTTTAGTTCTCTCGCAAAGTCTAGGTACTTATCTTACTTTTCGCTTTCTTTTATTTTCACTCTGACCGCCGGGACGGCAAACAATTCCATTTGGCACAGTTTCTTTCTTTCTTTTTTTTTTTTTGCTAACACTATGTCTGGTTGTCTCCCCGAGATTAAGTGGTCCGTTTGTATCTCAAAATCTCAGAGACGTTTTTGCGTCTCATTCTCCAGGTGGGATTTCGCATTGCGCATATACCATTTGTTTTTATGGTCAAAAACTCCCTGTACATTACCTTTCCCACCCAGTCATGTCTACTCTTCTACTCTTTTTTGTGCTAATTTACAACTTTCGCTTATTAGAAGATTTATCATTTCGTCTCTATCACCACATAACCCTATTTTGCTATTTTGTTGCGTTTTGTCTATTTTTGCTTTAATAGAGTTAAACGTTATGGCTTTCTTATGTACTGCATTTAGAAAAGATTCTGTTTCTCTCTTAAAGTTTCTCTTTCTTTGCCACGTCCATGTCTTCTTTAGTGAATTTTCGCGTTTTTGTCGATTGAAAAGTCCATACTTGTGCTTTTTTCTCGTTTTTGTTTTCAACTTATTGATGTTTTGTTGATCCTTTGCCCAGTCGGCAATATATAATGGTGAGGTTCGAGTGATACTGGAGCTTTGGGGAATGCAGAGTACCCCTTTAATATCATCGGTCCCAGGTCCACTCTGGCCCGGAGTGGTAGCACCTGATAAGGGTCATATCTATGGGTTGAAAAGAACTAACTTATGCTGAACTGAATTGCGTAGGGTGGAAATGTTTTTGAAAATTAAACCGTACTTACATTTAAACTGCATGCTTATGCTAAACTGAATTATTTGAAATGGAACTGTTTTTTTGATATTGAAACTGTACTTACACTAATCTGATTTGTTTAGTATAGAACTGTTTTTACATTTAACTGTGTGTAAATAAAATCTGTACTTTTACTAAACTGAATTAGCTGAATTAGAACTGCTTGATTAAACTGTATAAATTGAAATAGAAATGTTTTGCACACTTAAACTGTACTGACATTTAAACTGCGTACTTATGCTAAAATGAATTGTGTTTCATAAAAATGGATTTGGTGTTAAATAACCTACAATGCTTGATATGCCATAAAACCAAACCAACCAACCTACAATCTATTGATCCTCGTTTTTTTTTGTGCTGTTTCTAGTCGCTGTAATCGGTCTTTCTTTGCTCTTTTTTATATAATCTTCGAGTCGTCTTATCGATTTATTGACGCTATCTTCAATATCGGCGAATCCCCTTATTTCTTTTTTGACACACATAGTCTCTCTGTCATATTAGCGATTAAAGACCTTATGCAACTTCATCAGTTTTGTTCTCTGGTCCATTTGTTGAAGTCTTCCCTCGTCTGGTCCCGAGTATCTTACGATGGAGACAGGGCAAGTTTTTTTTTAATGTCTTTTATGAGATTTCTGCTATATAGTTTGGTTTCGAGTAGTTTTCTAGTTCTCCTGAGGCATTCTTTTTAATGCTTTCTTTCATCTCCGCTTGTTTGATAGTGTCTGCTTCCGATATTGCCAAGTATTTGTAGGTTTCTTTTTTTTCCGAGCGTTCTGTTTTTTTTCTTGATTTGATAGTTCTATTCCTTCCATCATGTGTCGTTTTCCGCTTTTCCTTAGCATGGTACATTTTTCTATGCCATATTCCATTCCTATATCATGACTGTATATCATTGCCTAAATTAGCGTTTCTTATTCTTTTTCACTTTCGGTAAACAGTTTGATTTCGTACATGTAGATTAGATGGTTTAACTTTTCTTGTGATTTATAAAATTTGCACTTCGCAGTGCATTTCCTAAGTATGTGATTGAGTGGCATCATCGCTATTACAAATAGTAATGCTGATAGCGCATCTCGATTGAAGATACATCTATGGATTTCACCTCAGCTGAGCTTTTTCCTCTCGCTGTCAGTTTCACTCTACAATTCACCATAGTTTCCTTGATAAACTTGATAACTTCGTTGGATATCTTGTACATTTTTAGATAGTCTATTATCCAGCTTTGTGAGACTATATCGTGTACCTTTTTTGGAATCAATCTACGCAATAGCTGTATTATTTCGTCTTCATTGATTTTTGCTTTAATATTATTTGTCCATACCGTACTGTTTTGAACTACAATTGTAAGTGAGTTAGTTTATCTTTTTAGATTTTTTCATACGTAGCCATGACGAGGTCTTCACGTTTGAGATCTCGCCATTTTCCTTTTTTCTTCTTTCTTTCTTTCTTTCTTTCTTTATTTATTTTTATATAACACTTTCTTTCTTTTTATATAACATTTTCTTTCTTTCTTTTTATATAACACTTTCTTTCTTTCTTTTTATATAACACTTTCTTTCTTTTTATATAACATTTTCTTTCTTTCTTTTTATATAACACTTTCTTTCTTTCTTTTTATAAAACACTTTCTTTCTTTTTATATAACACTTTCTTTCTTTCTTTTTATATAACACTTTCTTTCTTTCTTTTTATATAACACTTTCTTTCTTTCCTACTTTATCACTTTCTTATTTCTTACCTTTTCTCTTCTTTTTATATAACAGTTTATTTTTTCATTCTTTTCAATCAATTTTCTTTCTTTCTTTCTTTCTTTCTTTCTTTCTTTCTTTCTTTCATTCTTTCTTTCTTTCTTTTATATAATGCTTTCTTTATTTCTTTTGATTTTTTTCTCTTTCTATATCACTTCCTTATTTCTTGCCTTTTTTTCTTTTTATATAACTCTTTCTTTTTTCTTTCTTTTCAATCAATTTTCTTTTTTCGTTTCTTTCTTTCTTTCTTTCTTCCTCTCTTTCTTTCTTTCTTTTACCGGTAATTGTCTTGTCCTCTGTTATTTTATTTCAAATTTCTGTTCCCAAATATTTTAGCTTCCCGTTTGGTTTTTCTCTTTTTTCGTAATTTTCTATTTTTCTTTTTCTTACTTTGATAATTAAATAAAGGTGTAGCTTAATAGCGTCTTCCAACGAAGTTACGTGCCAACGTGAATCACGGCGATGACAGGATATCCAGCCGCGAGATTTGCGATATGAATTCCAACAATGGCGTTCGTTACGCGATTGGCAGGCAGCAATCTTGGGAACGACATGTCGGCGTGACAACATTTTGTATAATGGAGTTTCAGTTTTGCAATTTATTTAATGGGATACTGGTTTCCATCAATCCACACTCACAAACACACTCACAGACACTCACATATACACTATATATATATATATATATATATATATATATATATATATATATATATATTTCTGCTTATTCATCGAGTATATTGTCTGAGAAACATATGCTTTTCTGATTCCAGTAAATTGTCCTCTAAATATTGCAATATCTCACATAGACACATATTTTTGATGAAGTTAAATTAAAAATGTAAAATATGAACAAATATACCAATATATATATATATATATAATTACATATAAGGTATTCGTCAATCCAGTAATTCCGGAGTAAGGAAAAATTCCGTCAGGATATATGAATTATTCAAATTTTGAGTATTTAAATATTCCTTGTAAAGAGCTCTAAGTAAATAAATTCACAAAGCAACAGGATGGAAATAAATTTATTATCCTAATGTGACCGAACACGGGTCCTTTCTCGAGAAAAAAAAAATATATATAAGGAAATATTTTACGTTTTCAAAATATACTTTCGAACACCAATTTGAAGGAGAACTCCACTAACAAAAATATAAAGGTTGAACTTAGTCATTTTTTCATTTCATTTAAAAATTCATACACCTTGAAGGTTTAATCTTTTCACACTTAAAAACCGAAACGTTAAACATTTGCAAAAAAATAAAGTTATTCTCTGAAGACTTTTTTTTCATATTTGTGCATATTCCTGTAAATGTAAACAGGATTTAGCATTTAATATCCCCACGGTTTGTTATGCCCTTAAACCAAATAACTAAACGAAAGCATAAAAAAATTGCTCACACACACACACACACACACACACACACACACACACACACACACATATATATATAGACATATATATATATATATGTATATATATTCATGTGTCTGTGCATTTACCCAACCCCACAGCACAAGCAGGATGCAACACTAAGTCAGTTTTTAAGCGGTATTAAACTAGTCTGATTTCAGAGTTTTCTTTCTCCAAGAGTGGTTGCTATTTCATGCTCAAGACCTAAGCCTGCCTTACTTTTTACTCATAGATAGAGAGAGAAAGAATGGTTCGATACTTGCCTTTCACAAGGATATCAGCGGTAAATGAAATGCAAACAGCCTTGATTTCCTTTCCTATGACGAGACCTCTTACACAACGAGTATCCCCCATATATATATATATATATTATATATATATATATCATCATCATCATCATCAACATGTCATGCCACTTGTACAGATTTCCCTGACTCTCTCTCTCTCTCTCTCTCTCTCTTATCATTCATCTCTGTCATCTATCACTTCCGGTAGGTACTCTAGACGACACCCTGTGTCCGTACAGAGATGATATTGATAAGTTCTAGTTATTCGTCAAATATTTGCCTGCTCGTGTGAAGGGGTCCATAAAAGAACGTCAATGATGAGTTCATCCTTATTTCTTCAACAGTGTCCAAGCATGTCTTGTTTGTATTAATTTGATGGTTTGAAAGATGGGATGTAGGTGGCCATAAATTTTCTGTTTTGTGTAATGTTGCTTCCAGGATTAGTTAAAATATAGCTCGTAGCATTCTTGCGCAATTTCCATCAAGCTTTTTCTCGATACGCTTAGTCAGTGTCTATGTGGTACATCCATACAGTAGTATGGATACAAACACTGCTTGGGAAAAATGTTCTATTTTATCATATTATGTCATTTTCAGTAGTTGAGACGCTGCTACTGAGGTAGGTGAACTTGTCGTCTAGTTTCAGAGAACTGTATATATATATATATATATATATGATAGAAATGTGTGGAAAGTTGGATAAATCAAACACTTAACTCAAATGTGTGATATTTCGTATGACTTTATTTCATGTCGTCTGAAGAAGTACGAGATGAAATAAAGCCAAACGAAATATCACAAATCTTCATTTGAGTTAAGTATTTGATTTTTCCAAGTTTCTGCATATTCCTATCATACAGTCAGATTCACAGCAAATCTCTTTTCAACACACACACATACACACACACACACACACACACATTCACGCACACACACACATATATATATATATATATATTCAGGGCCTGTCCTGAAATATATGCTAAGTCATGCCAATAAACAGTTAGTAAAATTAATAAAAGAATCAATTAAATGTTTTACTTTTACTTCGTTTTTGTCAAGCAGTTTTGTTTGAACTTATTAACCTGTGTTTAACATTTAACAAATTTGTCTAAAGGTTATAACCAGTGAATTATGATAATACCTGTTTTGAATATTTACTTGTTCATATTTATTTCATATCCCACTCCATTTCGTTGGCAAGAGTTATATCATTTTATTGCTGAAAGAGATGGTTGAGAATTAAATTTTGCATATTAGGGATGATTGAGAATTAAATTTTGCATATTAGGGATACAGATTTTTAAAGGTAAATGTCTGTTTGCACAACCTTTTATTAGAATAGGTATAAATCTTGTATTTCCCTAAAACGATACAAGTGAAATCATATTATAAATACGCTAAATTTAATCAATAAAGTTATTTCATCTTAAAATACTTTTATTGAGTAGCAATGCATAGCATCTCTCTTATCAACACGTGCCACTGATATATATATATATATATATAATTATGAATGGATATATTAAGTTAGAAATTAACAAGACCAGAAAATCCGGCACACACCTACACGTAACATACGGAGCACTGACAAGCTGTTCCAACCTTATTAGGTCTCATCAGCAGTGCACACCCTGATCTCCAACACTGGAGATCGAGCCAACAACCACAGTATGCAGAATCCGAAACTCTACCACTGGACCACTGGTTCATGCCACGTATAAGCGACACCGAATCAACAAGTCATGGTATATATATATATATATATATATATATGTGTGTGTGTGTGTGTGTGTGGCCACACTGAAGTGTTGTGATACAAAAAAAAGGTTGTCTGTAGATGACAATATATATTTTTTCTCTTAAAAAAACAAACATCCGTCACTATAAGATAATAGATATGTTTTCATTCTGTTAAAAAGCATTGATATAAAACAATGCACTAAAAAATTTACAGGACTTCTTCAAATCAAACAAGAAGCTGAATCAAAATAACTTTTTTGCATTTACAACCAGACTTGAAGAAGACATTTTTTTTCTCCATATAAAAGTAATCCTTCCAATTCAAGTTCAAATAAGAGTCAACTTATTTTTGCATGTAAAGAAACATCTGGTTTCATCATACTTCAAATTTAACAGAGTCAAATTTACAGCTGCAAAAATACATGTCGAAATATTCAAACACTTATATAGAATATATAATACAGACATATCTTACTCAACTCCGGATTAACTGGATTAGATAATGTCTCTCTCTCACACACACACAAATATATATATATATATATAGTCATCCACAGACAGAACTGTTTCGTTCTATCAGAACTCATCAGTGTGGTTAGACAGTATCTTCCCGTAGCTGGGATCGAAACCCGGTTGACTCAAACAAGCCAAGCTTCTAACCATTCAGCCACGGGAAGCTATTTGCTGTAAAGTAAATTTTAAACAGTTATGAATCACAATTACAATTGTTTATATACATCGTTCAATGGCTACCGAGACCTCAATTCATATAAGAAGAGGCTTGCAATATACGCTAATGGCAAGGTGATTACTTCTTCGCCAAAGAACTCAACCGTACGGGGGTAGGGGAGTATATATCTCAATAGTCATACACAGACAGATCTGTTTCGTTCTATCAGAACTCATCAGTGTGGCTAGACATACTATCTTCCCGTAGCGGAGATCGAAACCCGGTTGACTCAAACGTCAAGCCAAGCTTCTAACCATTCAGCCAAGAAAAGTAAATTTTAAATGGTTATGAATTACTATTGTTTGCATACATCAGTTCAATATACATATATATATATATATATATATATGTGTGTGTGTGTGTGTGTGCGAGCATATATGTACATATGTATGTGTGTGTGTGTGTGTATGTTTTGATGTTTATATATATATATATATAAGTGTGTGTGTGTGTGTGTGTGTGTGTGTGTGTATTTTGATATGAACCCAATGTTAGAATGGCTTTAAAGAGAGCCTATATTTTAAATTAATGACAATTCTAAAAAAAATATTTCCTCGATCTTTTATATAAGAAAAATATTATACAGACATATCTTTCCCAACTACGGATTTAATGGGTTAAGTTCTTTCTAATATATATATATATATATATATACGTGTGTGCGTGTGTTTTGATATATATATATATATATATATGTATATTTGTATACATATTTGTGTGTATATTTTGATGTGTATATATATATATGTATACGTGTGTGCGTATGTATTTCGATATGAAGCAAATGACAGTATGGCTTTAAAGAAACCCTATAATTTAAATTAATGACAGTTTTGAAAAGATTATTTTCTCAATCATGTCTTGTCAGAGAACACTGTGATAAAATGCCATCAACAAAGCGGAATATGGAGACTAATCTGAGTTTAAAAAAAAAAAAAAAAAAGAAGAAAAATCCACAATGGAAAAGAAAAAGAACGATAACTTGCCGTTTTGTTTTTCTCCCTATAAGCATGCTTGGTTGAAGTATGGTCAATAAAATTAAGCATTACAAGCTTATAGAAACCATCAATCGTCCGTACAAGAAGCGATCTATATTACAACATACAAGCGAACTGTTTATATATATATATATATATATATATATATATATATATATATATATATATATATATATATATCAACTTATATATATATATATATATATATATTGTAGTAATTTAAGTTGGCCGACTGTTGTAGAAGGCAACCTAAAGGTTCCCTTTTCAATAGCTACTACACTGCGGTGTAGACGAGGGTGCTACTCCTTTCTCAAGAATTTTTCACTCACCCTTGATCTATGACTTATAATTCTGAGGGTTAAGCAGATAAAATCAAGTACTATTTTTTGAGTCTTTAGTATAACTCCATCTGGGATTGAGCCATTTCGTCTACAACTATTATGCAATGTTTATCCTAATTTCTCTAATCTCTTCTTAAAATTGTAACATTTCACATTTTTACAATTTTTTCCACTATCCTTTGTACACCCCCATTCACTATTTTACACTTTAATATCCATTTGGAGACAGTAGAGCCAAGGATTGATAATGATATCCTTGATAAAGTCTTATTAGGGTTTTTAATACTTTTAAAACAACATTTGCCTCCTTTCAAAACAAAGTTTTATAATCCAGCTAATCATTTCAGTTTTCCCCGATACAAAAACCTCTATCGATAAAATAGAATTTTTACCTTTAAATGTACCTGTTGGAATTCGGATAGCCATCTTGTATCGCTCAATCAGAAACAAGATGGCTACCCGAATTTCAACAGGTTATGGGCCAAGGGCAGCAAAACTTTTTTTTTTGATGGAGATGGCGTTGTGTTCTCTCGATATTTTAGAATTCAACATTTACATCAAATTGTTCTGTCACCAATAAATTAGAGTGACGATATTGAATTGACTTCGTAGAAAAGAACGCAACTGAATTCGCTGAACTTATTCAGTATATGGATGATAAAAGTCTGTCATTAGAGATAAGATATGCTCAAGACAATGGAAGAAAAGCTTTAACAATTTTAAGGAAACGCTATTTGTCAAAAGGAAAGCCGAAAGTTATTTCCCTCTACACAGAGCTAACATATTTGATAAGACTGGAATCAGACTATATTACAAACAATATAATAAGGACGGAAAATATTTCTATTGCTCAGAAGAAAGCTGCGGATCTTATAAGCGATTGACTTCTGATCTCGATGACACTCAAAATGGCTAAGCGAATTCCAACATTATCATCAAAGCCAATCGTTAATTTGCGTTCCTCATTTACTTTTTGGATTTCTCCTTACTTTATTTACATCAACTTTAATGCTTTTGGATCCAATACATTCCACTTTGTACATTTTTTCTCTCTCTGGCCTAGTGGGTAGAGTGTTCACCAATGATCCGGTAGACCTGGTCGCGTCATACCAAAGACTTTAAAAATGCTACTTCACACCTCCTTGCTTAACATTCAGCAATATAAGGTTACGTATCAAGGGTAAAGTGGAGCAATCCAGGGAAAGGAGTAGCGCCCCCCCCTACGCCTCGGTGTAGTAGCTATGGAAAAGGGAGCCTTCTGGTCACCCTCGACTACTGTCGCCAACTTTACTTTTTTACTTTATATCAATAATCGACTGGGACAGTTGAATACACCGACTTCATCTCTGCATAGGGTTAAGACCTCATCCCAAAGAGTATCCCTGATATGACATAGGCAATCTGATGATGAAACTTCACCCTCGGAGATTTGGAGACTGTAGAGCGCCTCTTCATTCCCATTGCTTCCATGTCTACTATGACCAGGATTGATAGCACATGATAGGATCCAAACTATGGATAAAATAGAACTGTTTAACTTTTAAACTGAGAGCCAGCAAATGACTTGTGTTAAATTCATTTATTAGAAGTAGATCTGAGAATTAATTTTTATTTATTGCGGACTTCTTGTCCTCATCTTGGGAGGGTTTTTTTTGTGTTGTTTCTTCTTTCACTACGTTTCGGCCAAATTTCACCTCTGGCCTTCTTCAGGTGATTTTTACTGCGACCTCGGATAGGAATGATGAGTCTTATAACCGTATTCCCAGTAATTACTGCCTTCCATAGTTGTTGTCTATCGCACCACGTTTTTGACCAAGTAAACCTCTGGCCGGCTTGGGTAGGATTTGAAACCGCTATCTTCTGACAATGCTCACCTGGAACTGTAGAGACTCAACGCCTCTATCCGCTGTGCCACGGGCTCCGAGGCCGAAACGTAGTGAAAGAAGAAACAACACACAAAAAAAACCTACCAAGATGAGGACAAGAAGTCTGCAATAAATAAAAATTAATTCTCAGATCAAGAAGCCTCATCTCAAAATGATCCAATAGAAGTAGATCTGTTTGAATATTTGACTGTGTGTAAACAAATGACTGATATTTAATCGAATGGTTGGAGATATATAGCAATGCTTGGGACCATTTAACTGTGTGCAAACAAATGAGTAATAGTGAATAGAATATTTAGTGTCAAATGGCAATACTTGAACTTTTTTAACTGTGTGCTAAAAATGAATTTTTGCTTATACATAACAATACTGGGAACCATTAACTATATGCAAATGAATGAATAGTGTTGAATAGAAAAATTAATGTTAAATAGCAAAACTTGTAACCAGTTAACTCTCTGCAAACAAGATAAAAATTGAATAGAATTATTAGTGTTAGATAGCAATACTTGAAACCATATAATCATGTAGAAAGAATAGCAACACCAGTTTGCAATCAAATTAGTTTTCATTTGAAAATTAAATCACCAACACACTGTTCATTTACAAATTATTTGTATATCCATTTAAAGGTGTGTAAACAAATGACCGATCTTAAATTGTTACTGTTACAAAGCAATACTTGAAACCATTTAACTATATCATATTTACCACCCACTCCGCTCGGGTTTTTTAAGCGGAGTTTAACAGGTTTGAATTCAGAGTTTTCCTTCTCCTAGACTAGTTGCCTCACCAAGGCTGAAGAACCTAGTCTGCCCTACTATTTTACCCATAGCTGGAGGGAGAATATTTGGATTCATACCTTTCTGAAGGGTATTAGTGCTATGTGAAATGCAATCAGTCTCATCCAGGATTTGAACTTGTGTCACCGTGTCCATTTCCTACGACGATAACCATTACACCACGGGCACCTCCTTAACCATTTAACTATATGAACACAAATGATTAATAGAATATTTTGTCTTTGGTAGAAATACTTGAAACCATTTAACTGTAGGACAAAAAAAGTTCAGGTTCGTTTAAAAATGTTATCTTCAAAATGGAAACTAAACCAAAGCAATCTCGTTGCTTACCAATCATGTATTCTTACATTCGTATAACCAGAAATTGGCTTTAAATAACCAACCATGGTTGATATGCCATAAAACCCAACAAACCAACAAGCAAAACCTTTCTTGGAGTGGACCAAACTCTTCAAAAGAATGGCCAGACTGAAAAAAAAACAATCTTGCTGGTGTATCTGCTATAAAAAACTGGTGAGTTGTATCATTTTTCAATGTAATAAATTTTTCATGAAATATAGGAACACATTGATAATAATCTTACCATGGAATAATCTTACCATGGAATTTCATTTGAAATGATTATACTCCTGGGATTCATTGGCAATGATTCTACGATAGTAATATAAAGGAAATTATTATACTATCGGAATACACAGGATAATGAATTCGCCATGGAATACATTGGAAATGATTTTACAATAGGAAGTTTTGGAGAAATGATTTTACTTGAGGAATTTATTGAAATGATTTTACAATAGAAGTGAATAGGAATTTACCTTATGTTGTAAATTTATTTGAAATGATTTTATTATAGAAATTTATTAGAAATGATCTTATTATAGGAATTTATCGCGAATGGTTTTTAGCAAATGAATTTATTGGAGATGATCTAACTGTGAGAAAACATTAGAAATTCCTTTTACCATAGGAATGCATTGGGAATGATTTTACTGTAGGAATTTACTGGAAATGATTTTACCAAAGGATCACATTGGAAATGATTTCACGATCAGAATTCATCGGAAAATTATTTTACAATAGGAAAGCGTTACGTATGCTCTTACTTTAAGAATACAAATGAAATGCTTTTACTATAGAAAAGCATTTGAAATAATTTCAGCAGAAGAATGAGCTAGAATGATTTTACAATAGGATTGCCCAGTCAGTTGGGGCTGTAGAATATACCAGTTGCACCTCTGCAAAGGGATAAAAAAAACCAACCACGAGTGCCCTGGATATGACATTTAACAATCTGATGGTCAGGTTCCAGTGGTGCAGGAACTTAGGGGAATATTGAGCACCCCTCCATTGCCATCTCTCCCAGGTACACTCTGGCCCGCAGTGGTAGCACCTGATAGGGCCCTATCTATGGGTTAAATAGAACTAAACTGTGTACTTGTTCTAAACCGAATTGTTTGAATTAGAACTGTTTAACTAACCTGAATCGCTTGAAATGGAAATGTTTTTGAAAATTGAACTCTGTATTCATGCTAAACTGAATTTTATAATTTAGAATTAACTATTTGTATGAAAATGGATTTGGCGTTAAATAACCTACAATGGTTGATATGCTATAAAACCCAAATAACCAACAATTTCACAGAAGGAATACATTAGAAATAATTTTGATATGAGAATGCATTGGAATGATTCAACAATAAGAACGCATTGTAAATAATTTTAGGATAAGAAAACACTAAAAATGATTTCAATGTGAGAAAGAATGGTAAATAATTCATGAAAAGAATGTACTAAAAATTATAAATGCATTTTGATTATTTTGATATAAAAATATTTCATAAATCATTTTACGATAATATTCACTAAACTAATTTTTATTGGAATGTGTTGGGAATGATTTTAATGTATTGTAAATTATTTTTTTAAGGAAAATATCGGAAATGATTTTATATTTATGCATTATAGATTATTTCTTTAAAAAAATGCATAGTATGTTATTTTAGTACAGAAATTTCTATTAGGAATGGATTTTAAATGGTTTCAATATAGAAATAATTTCTTTTTATCCTATTTTCTTATTGGGATGTGTTGGGAATGATTTTACTATAGGAATGCATTCTAAATTATTCTTTAAAGGAAAATATCGGAAATGATTTTATATATATATGCATTGTAAATTATTTTCTTATAGAAATGCATAGTCAGTTATTTTAATACAGAGATGTATTGTATATAAATTTCTATTAGGAATGGGTTATAAATTGTTTTACTATAGAAATAACTTCCTTTTAGCCTATTTTCTGTTGTTTTTTTTTTGTTTTTCATTTTCCTTTCTTTTTTTTGTTTTTTTTTTGGCTTCACTTTCCTTTGTAAGCTTATTGTTTCTTTTTTCCCCTACTTCAGATATTTTCTTCCGATTTCTCGAAATTGTTCCGATCTCTGCGTCTCTCACGTATGGGATCAATTAACGACGACGAAGATTTCTACATCCCTACTTCACCCAATGTTTAAATAACATGTGCCTCTGTTTTAGGTATCTGATTCGAAAATTAATGACAGGCGTAGCGAAGCCAATGAAAAAATAGAAATTCGATTAAAAATCACGCCAAGAAAAAAAGTAAAAATAAAAGATTTAAATATATAATTACTCGGCTACTTGTTTACTCGGTTGGAAACTGTCATTCGTCAATTTTATGTCGGCGACACGACCATCGAAATGTATTAATGGGGTATTTGGGGATAGGAGCGGAACAATCTCATTTTTCTGATTGGCTATAATGATATTCTTTTAGGGAGTTTCTTCACCAGTTATTCTTGCTATTATTATATCGCTTTACGACTTATTTCACACTAGTAACTAGTAGACTAATGCTCAAGGCCTTACCCCCGAGAGACGACGTGACAGGCTATATTATTTTGCTACTTGTGAGTTTTTTACTCCAGCGTTAGCTGGTGGTCTTTCACTGGAGTCTGAATGACAGCAAGGCTTCTCGGGTCTCCAGGACACTGCTGCATATTCTAGCCGATCTGAATAATGCTGTAGTCTGGATGGTCTCGATTCTTCCTCTGACGACCATTTCATCTACACTCTTTCCAAACCTTTGGGGACCATTCTAAGGGCAACAGCAACAGTTAGAATCACCGTTACTTTCATGTTACACACTTTTTTAGTTCATTAATTGTTTAGTTCTTGTCCAGACATACACTTGCTATTCTCTTGTGTAGGGAGGTATTCTCGTGGTTGTCTGAATTTCTGAGACGAAGCTTGATTATTTTTATCATTAAGGGTTTTAGAATTATTGTCTTCATCTTTATTGTAAATTCCACAACGTTTCGGCTGATATGTCCTCCAGCCTCTTTCAGATGTTTGTCGAACTCGGGATCCTACACGGAACTTCGAACTACGTCCTTTATTGAATCCACGGGGGTCGCCTATTCTGAGTCCGTTTACCCTGACCGGGTACAAGCGTTAAGAATTCCTATTGTTGTTACTCGCCTGCAGTCAGGATTGAACCTGCAACCTCCAGATGATTGTCTCTTTAGAAGCTTTTGGAATTAACACTTATAACCGTTACGCTAAAATGGTTAACAGAATCAGAACAGGCGACCCTCACCCCGTGGATTCAACAAAAGACGTAGTTTGAAGTTCCGTGTAGGTTAAAGAGTTCGACAAACACCTGAAGAACGCTGAAACGTTGTGGAAATAACAATAAAGATGAAAAATGATAGATATCCTCGTGGTGTAATGGTAAATGCGCTGGATAGCTGAATCATAAAAAGTAACTTTGATCTCCAGTCGTGCTATTGCATTCACTTTCGGACAAATACCTTTGGGAAAGGTATCAACTATTTTATCCCACCAGCTATGGGTTAAATAGTACCACTACAGTTATTTTAGAAAGAGGGATTTAGCATTAGATAACCCAAGAGGGTGGATATGCCATTAAACAATAAAACAAACAAACTATTCTCTTGTGTGTTGTATGAAAAGTACTCGATACCGATCCCCCTTTTTTCATAATGGAATAGCCATAACAAAACGACTTTCTTTAGGATTTAAGCAAGAGTATTATTTTGCCATGCTTTTCTAAAATGCGATCAAAGTTGAATAAAGCTTACCTATATGTTTATTCAGGCGTCTGTTTTCATTTCATTGAGAATTATCGATTTTTGCTTTGATATAATTGGTACTTATGGCGAGGTTTTGTTCTCCCTGTTAAATGAGAGAAAGTCTCTCGCTTAAGGTTTCCCTTTCATTGCTATGTCCAAGTCTTCTCGTGAGATATTTCTCCAACTTGTCACTCGAAATATGCATACTGTTGGTTTTCATCCCATTTTTATTTCCTAGTTTTTCTTGATCTTTTTGTCCTTGTGTTGTCAGTTGCTTGGTTTTTCACACCTGCTTTAACAGTGATTATTCACTGGAGTCTGACTGACTGCAATTTTTCTTCAGCTTTCCGGGACTCTTTCAAGTATACTAGTTGATTTTATTAATACTGTGGTCAGCATAGTCTCAATTCTTCCTCTGGTTTTCAGTTCTTGCAGTCTCTGTTGTCCAAGTACTAATGGTATCACCGTCACTTTCATTCTACACAGCTTTTTCATTTCCCTGGCAAGATCTAGTTTTTTGCCTTTTCACGGTCTTTTATTTTTATTCTATGGAACGGAAAAATCCACGAGATGACGAAGTTTTTTCTTCCAGGAAATTGGCACCACACCTGGTCTTCTGGCGGGTATTGAGTGATTCGTTAGTCCCAGAGAGTCTTTTGCGTCTCATTTTCAAGGATAAAATTTTTACCAAATTGACAAACGGTATCTTAACATAAGGAGGGGTAACGAATGATGAAAATTGAAAGTGGTTTAGGGAAAAGAGAAATAAGAATGTGTGTGTGTGTGTGTGTGTGTGTGTGTGAGAGAGAGAGAGAGAGAGAGAGAGAGAGAGAGAGAGAATAAAGATACACAAATCCATGAAGAAAAAGAAGGAAAGCGGAATAAATATGAAAAGAGAGAGAGAGAGTGTGTATGTGTGTGTGTGTGTGTATGTGAGAGAGAGAGAAAGAGAATTAAGTTTTTAAGTTGGCGACCGTTGTCGAGGGCGACCAGAAGGCTCCCTTTTCAGTAGCTACTACACCGAGGTGTAGGGGAGGGCTCTACTCCTTTCCTTGGATTGCTCCACTTTACCCTTGATACTTATCTTATATTGCTGAGTGTTAAGCAAGGAGGTATCAAGTACCATTTTAAAAGTATTTGGTATGACTCGACCCAGGACTGAACCCAAGTCTCCCAGACCATTGGCGAACACTCTACCCACTAGGCCAATGAGCTGGTTTTAGAGAGAGAAAATAAAGATAGACAAATCCATGAAGAAAAAGAAGGAAAGCGGAAAAATATGGAAAGAGAGAGAGAGAGAGAGAGAGAGAAAGAAAGAGAGAGAGAGAGAGAGAGAGAGATAGTGAAAAAGAAAGAGTGCAGGAGAGAGAAAGAGAGAGATAAAACGAAAAACAAACACTCAAGTTACAAGAAAAAAAAGCAGTGGAAATATGGAAAGATAGAAAGAAAGAGAGGGTGAGAGTCAATGAGTGTGAGAGAGAGAGAGAGAAAGAGAGGGAGAGAGAAAGAGAGAGAGAGAGAGAGAGAGAGGGAATGAGAAATAGAAAGAGAAAGAGGGAGAGAAAATGAAATAAACATACGAAGAACAAGAAAAGCAAAGGAAATTGGAAAGAGAGAGAGAGAGAGAGAGAGAGAGAGAGGGGGGAAATGAGAAATAGAAAGAGAAAGAGGGAGAGAAAATGAAATAAACATACGAAGAACAAGAAAAGCAAAGGAAATTGGAAAGAGAGAGAGAGAGAGAGAGAGAGAGAGAGAGAGAATGAAAAAATAAAAAATGCACATGAAGAAAAAGAAAAACAAAGGAAAGAAAGAAAAAAAAGGTAGAAAGAAAAAAAGACGATGACAAAAAAAAAAAAAGAGGATGAGACGGAAGAAAAGCTTCAAAATAAAATAAAATTGAGGAATATAATAACGAAAGATCAACCGGAAGAGAGAAGACAAATAAAGAAATAAGAAAGAGAAAAATGCAAGAACTATCCAAACTTTTTCTACATCTAAGGAGTGTACGTCTTTTTCTTTACTCAAACTGCATTTTATTTATTTATTTTTTGTTTGTTTATGTGTTGATTTATCTATTTATTTACAGCAGCAATAAAGTCGTAATTCGCTCTAAGCTTTCGAGTGGGGTGAAAAAAAAGCAAGAAAAAGAAAAAAAAAAAACTGGCATGAGGCAGACTGCGAAAAGAAGATAAGGATGGTTATGTGTAAAAACTGGAATGTGAAGAAGCTGCCCGTTTTCAAGAAGTCTACTTCCGGATTTCTTTTCATCTCATGCGGCAACGAAGCCGGCCTCAAATTAACGATCAAAAGATAGCATTGACCCCCGGAGACGAATAGGGTCATCCAAGCAATTCTAAATCTCCTTTCTTCCTGAAGGAGAGCAATTGGCCTTCTCTAACACCACCGAGAACTTCTGAGCACCCCTCACTGTGGGTGAGGAGTTGGTACGAATTCACTAACTCATCTTTCTGGTTTACATATATATATATATATATATATATATATATATATATATATATGTATATATATATATATATATATATATATATATATATATATATATATATATATATTGTCTAAATAAATATCTCTACGTCAGATATTACGACACGCATAGAAGGCCAAAGATTTAGTGGCCGAAAAGTTTTTAAAATTAAAGCAATTCATGCTCTGACTGAAATTTTCTAAATAATTAAAGGAATTTCTTATGATGATAGGTTCTTTTTCATTATTTCCCTTCTAAATAAAAATTTGTTCTCAAGATAAATTTCAAAAAACTAGTATACTAACGAATTGGCTTGTTTTGAAAATACAGAAACATATTTTTGGAAAGAATTACCAAACTAATTTTTTTTAATCCTGTAAGAAGAATTAATGTTAAATTAGATGTTATTAGAAAAATGTTAAGGAAAAATGTAAGTGGGTATTTTGGGGAACTTTCGGATGAATTACTTAACTGACGTTCATCTGTTCTTTAATATGTTATCAATAGTGTATATATGTAGCGCAAAGATTATTTTTTTTAAATTTGATGTAAGAAGTGTCACTCAAACTCCGGTGAAAGACCATTAGCTAAAAGTGATGTGAAAAACTATCAAGAAGTAAATAATGACAATATTTCTCGACCAAGCTAGAGAATCGAAAAAAAAAACCCAACAAAAAAACAACAAAACTGAGGAACATTAAAGTAATCGTAATTGGTGCTCTTATAATAATAACAAAAAGCACTTGGAATGATCCCTAGGTGGGGATTGGTACAGGGACTTGAAGAATTAGAATTAGAAGTACCAGAAGAGACCAATCGGACTACATCATTATTAAGATCAGTAGTGTATATATTTAGCGCCAAGATTATTTTTTTAAATTTGATGTAAGAAGTGAGTAAAAAGCAAAGATGACAAAGAAGGCATAACAAACAAACGAACAAACAAACAAACAATTGATAATAATCAACAACAAAAAATGAGAACTTGCAGAATCGTGAACTTTGCTGTCCCAGCGGACAACAGATTAAAACTGAAAGAAAGCGAAATGAAGGATAAGTACCTTGACATTGGAAAGGAATTGAAAAAAAACGGCCTTTCGAACATGAACATAACAGTTATACAAATTATAATTGATGCTCTTAGTAGAGTCATCAAAGAATTGGTACAGGACTGTAGGACTTTGAAATAACGGGACGAATCAACACTATCCAAACTTCACCATTGTTGAGATCGTCTAGAATACTGAGACGAGACCTGGAGACTTGAGGAGACTTGCTGTCACTCAAGCTACAGTAAAAGACCATCAGCTAACGCTGATGGGGAAAATACTCAAGGATTAAAACAATAATAAAAGAAAGCAAAAAAAAAAAAGAGATAATATCTGGATCTTCAGAGAAAACTCAGAAAACTATAGAACATGAAGGTGACGATGAGACTAGTTGTAATTGGTACACTTGGAACGTACCCCAAATGATTGTTAAAGAAACTGGAAGAGTTGGAAATCCGAGGACAAGTGGAGATCATCCAGATTGCAGCATTATCATATATCGGTCAGAATACTGAGAAGAGTCCTGAAGATTTGATGAGATTTGCTGTCACTCAAACTCCAGATAAAAATATCAGCTAACGTTGGTGCGAAAAGTTCTCAAAAGTAAGAGAATAATAATTCTCAAGGGTAAAATAATAATAATTATAATAAACTGAAGGAAAGTGAAAAGAAGGATTAGTACCTCGACCTTACTAGGAAATTGAAAAAAACAATGGAACATGAAGGTGACAATTATACCAATCAGGATTGGTGCTTTTTGTATAGTCACTAAAGGATTATTGAATGGACTGGAGGAGGAGTGGAGACAATCCAAACTACAGCATTATTGAGAACGTCCAGAATACTAAGAAGATTCCTGGGGATTCGATGAGACTTGCTGTCACTCAAACTCCGGTGAAAGACCATCAGCTAAAACTAATGTGAAAAACTATCAAGAAGTAAATAATGACAATATTTCTCGACCAAGCTAGAGAATCGAAAAAACAAAAACAAAAACAAAACTATGGAACATTAAAGTGACGATTATACCGATTGTAATTGGTGCTCTTATAATAATAACAACAACAAGCACTTGGAATGATCCCTGGGTGGGGATTGGTACAGGGACTTGAAGAATTAGAAATAGAAGTACCAGAAGAGACCAATCGGACTACATCATTATTAAGATCGGCCGGAATACTGAGAAGAGTCCTGGAAACATGGTGAAACTTGCAGTCACTCAAACTCCAGAAAAAAATCATCAGATAAGACTGGTGAAAAAAACTCTCAAAGAAATAATAATAATAATAATAATAATAATAATAATAATAATAATAATAATAATAATAATTCTGCAGGTTTAGAATACGATGACTGAATCACCAGTTGAGAGTTAAGAGCATCAAGAAGTGTAGTACCTGTTAAGGTCTAATTTAGTTGTTGGTAAATTGATACATGAGTATGTGCATGAGTAAATTGTCACAATTTTTAATTATTAATTCCACTCATGTGTTTTATATGTTTCCGGTTTTGTCTACTGTGCAGCAAATATGAGTCAGTTCGGCACCGTCTGAGAGGAAAGCAGTGCCATGGTGCAATTCATTCCTCCATAAATCTGAAAACGACATGTTGGAATGCACTCACCTCGGAAGCTCCAACACGAAGATTTCAGAATGGTTGGATGTCGATCTGAGGGCAGATTCAGATTCCTATTGATGTAAAACAAACATCTAGTCTACATTGTAGTTGGTTTGTGGGTTGGTTGATTGGTTGGTTGCTTTGTTTTACGGCGTATCAACCCTTTTCGGGTTATTTAAGGCCGAATTAAATTTCAAACAATTCAGTTTACTATAATTATAGTTTTGATTTACAAACAGTTAAATATCAAATAAGTTCAGGTAAATGTCAAAACAGTTCAATTTCAAACAATTCAGTTTAGCATGTGTACACTGTCTAGTTCTATTTAAAAACAGTTCTTTTTCAAACAGTTTAGTTTAGCATAGCTACGCAGTTTCAATGTCAAAATAGTTTTATTTCAAACAATTCGGTTTAGCATAAGTACACAGTTTAGTTTTCTTTAATAGATAGGACTCTATCAGGTGCTACTACTCCGGACCAAAGTGCACATGGGAACGATGACGATGAAAGGGTACTCGCATTCCCCCGAAGCACCAGCATTACTTGAACCTCACTATCAGAGTGTTTAGTGTCATATCCCTGACAATTATTGGGAGGGTTTTATCCCACTGTAAACAAGCAGTGGGTGTATTCTACAACCCTAACTGACTGGGCAGTCGCATATTAGTGTATGTGGTAGTCACAAGAGATGGTGACGTCATGCCCCCTTTCATCTTCTCACAGGGCCTTCCATTCAACACGGAGGCCTTCATCAAGTGCCAGGGAAATATACTGTTGCCCTCTATTCAAAGGGTGGCTGGTGGGAGAATAAATGACTGACAAAAGGACTCTGTGCAATGCCACACACATAGGAGTACACAGTGGTATATATGTCCACCCAACTCATTAGATTGCAATTTCCTTTATTATATTGTGGTGAGGGGTACTCTTGAGCGTGAGACCAATAAAATTTCCTGCAGCAGATGAACTGGAAGCAAGGATAACGGCAGCATTTACCAGTTTAAACAATGATACCGTCGCAAAAGTTTGCAGAACATTCCAAATCGTTTGGGGGCTTTGGCGGAAGCCAATTGGCATTTCTTTAAGTGAATTAACTTTATAGAATTGCAGAATATTTTCATATAATTTTGGTAAAAATGTCTGATAAGTTGAGATGTGAGTGTTATTTTCTTTTTGCGTGATTTAGACATCAATTTACCCATTGTACCATATAAAAGTAAAGTTAGCGACCATAGTCGAGGGTGACCCGAAGGCTCCCTTTTCGATAGCTACTACACCAAGGTGTAGGGGAGGGCGCTACTCCATTCCCTGGATTGCTCCACTTTACCCTTGAACCGTACCTTATAATGCTGAGTGTTAAGCAAGGTGGTATCAAGTTCCATTTTTAAAGTCTTTGGTATGACTCGACCTGGGATTGAACCCAGGTCTCCCGGGCCATTGGCGAACACTCTAACCGCTGGGCCAATGTCCCGGTTTATATTGTACCATATGTATATATATATATATATATATATATGAAACTATTGGTGGTAATTCATGACATCGAGCTCTACCTGGGTAAATCATGCAACCTATAAAACGTATATATATATATATATATATATATATATATATATATATATATATACATGAGGGTTTTTTAAAAGCTTATAAGCTTCACTCAGAAAAAAGAGCCGAAGCTAGATATTTTGGGGCATTTGGGGATGAGCAAGCTGTCTACCAGATTGGTCTCAAGAATAATGACGTCAGTGCATAAGTTGCGAAAAGGTGACCTGAGCAGGAAATCCTACAAGGTTAATAAGCAGAATTTAATTTTCTTTCTCCCTGACTGTTTTCTATACCAAGGTTAAAGAACCAGTCTACCTTTCTATTTACTCACAGTCGAGGTGAGAATAATTGAATTAAATTTTTCTCAAGGGATATTAGCGCTACGTGAAATGCAAACAGTCTCGTCAAGGGTTTTGATTACTGGTCACCGATTCCATTTCCTTTGCAATTATTTGGTATCAAGTATTTTATTTAATACTAATAATTTTTTAGCTGTTCGATTTGACTCACCCTGTTGACTGGGATTGTAGATTGAAACGACAGCTCCTATGCAGAGGGGCAAGATTACCCAAACGCGTGTCTGATGGTGGGGCTCCAGTAATGCTGGTGCTTTAGGGAATACAGATTACACCTTCGTTGCCATTACTCCCAAGTCCACTCTGGTCCGGATTCGTAGCACTTGTTAGGGTCCTATCAATGGTTCAAAGTGAACTGTTTGACACTAAAATGTGTGCAAACAAATGATTTATGATTAATTGGATTGTTTGAAGTAGAACTGTTTGATCATTCAACTGTATATAAGAAAATGACTGATATTTAACTGAATTTTTTAGTGATACATAGCAATACTTGAAACCGGGAGTGTTTACCAATGGCCCCGGAGACCAGTGTTCAGTCCCAGATCGCGTCATACCAAAGACTTAAAAAATGGTACTTGATACCTCCTTGCTTAACACTCAGCATTATACAGTACGTATCAAGGATAGTGAAGCAATCCGGGGAAAGGAGTAGCGCACTCCCCTACACCTTGGTGTAATAGTTATTGAAAAGGTAGCCTTCGGGTCACCCTCGACGATGGCCGCCAACAACAACAACAACAACAAAAACAACAATTTTATTAACTTTGTTTACAAATCATATATTTACTATATACCGATAAAGTTAATTTGCCATTAAATAACCTACAATGGTTATTGTGCAATAAAACCAGCCCAAACCAAACCAAACCAAGCCAATGTATTTGACCCATAAATGGGACCCTTACAAGTACAAATCAGAGTAAACCTAGAAGTAATGGCAACGAAGAGGTAGTGTACAGTTTCCAGATCTCTAAAACTGGACCATCACCATCACTTACAGATTAATGTCATTCTCAGGCCACCCCTTTTTTGTGGGAGGAGGCATTTATTCCTTTACCCCTCCGCTGGAAATGCAGTCATTATATTGAAAGACTTGCCACCAAGGCGAACAATTTGTTGATATATATATATATATATATATATATATATATATATATATATATATATATATATAAATAGATTAAGAGCGAGAAAGAAAGTGAGAAATAGAGCGGGAAAATGAAATGGAAAGATAGAAAATTTCATACGAGAAAACTTTGCTGATTTTCTTCCGTACAGATTCTAACTGACGTGTGAGTAGCAATTTTCTCCATTCAACTTCCCTTGACCTTGAGATTCAACAATCGTCTTCGCTTGCGTCAAACAAATGTCAGTTTTCTGCTATTTACTTCTTTAAATTAAATTTGGTAAATCCCAGAACTCTCATTCCTCTTCCTCTTTTCAACACACATGAGCGTTAAATAAGATGTGGGCGCCTTAAGATATCTTAACAATATACGACATCAGTCTAGAAAGTAATAAAAACTTGAACTTTTTTTTTCAGCTCAGCAACCATGATTGAAATCCCATTCAACTGCATTATAAAAGTAAAGTTGGCGAAATTAGTCGAGGGTAACCCGAAGGTTCTCTTTTCAATAGCTACTACACCGATGTGTAGGGGAGGGGGCAACTATTTTCCCTGGATTGCTCCACTTTACCCTTGACCCTTACCTTATAATGCTGAGTGTTAAGGAAAGCGGCATCAAGTACCATTTTTTGAGTCTTTGGTATAACTCGACCAGGGATTGAACCCTAGTCTCCTACTCATTAGGCCAATAAACGGACTTGTAGTAAATTCTACTGAACTAAAAAAAAAAGTTAAGAGATATCTAAGTCAGATAGGAATATAAGTATATTTTTTTACATAAAATTTATCAAATTATTTTTTATGCTGTTCGTGTTGCTGTTAAAATTGCATTATTTTTAGAGGTCTTCACACCAGCGTTAACTGATTTCTTTGGAATGACAGCAAGTCACCTCAGGTCACCAGGACTCTTCTCAGTATTCTGTCCGATCTCAACAATGCCATAATTTGGGTGGTATCGATTTGTCCTTCGATTTCCTACTCTTCGAGTCTTCTTTTCATTTCAAGTCCGCCAAGCATGATTGCAGCACTGTTACTCTCATTTTATACAGCTTTCTTTTCTTTCTTTTTCATTTTTTTTTTCTCATTTTCAGACTATAGTAAGCTGAAACGGCAAAAGTCTTTATTCTCCCGGACGGATCCTGGCTGTTCATATACCACTTGATCATAGGGTCAGATTTGAATTTCTTGCACAATTCCCAGTGGATCACCTCCTTAACCCACTCGTGTCTCATCTTAAGCTGTTTTTGCGCAAATTTACTGCAGTTATTTAATGCGTTATGGATTGTTTCATCTTTATCACAATTGCATTTGCTATTTTGTTGCTTCTAATCTATTTTTGCTTCAGCATAGTTGGTAATTATGATGTTGTTTTTTGTTTTTATTTGGATAGATTCCCTTTCTCGACGTTTCCCTTTCTTAGCCATGCCTAAGTCTTCCCATGTGAGATTTCGTTTGTTTGTCGCTTGAAATATCCATATAGTTATTTTTCTTCCTATTTTTGTTTTCAGCTTATTATTGTTCTATAGATCTTTGTGTTGTTTGCGCTGTTTCTGGTAGCTGTTAATCGTCTCTCTTTGCTCTTTTTAAAGCTTTATTATTTAATAATGATATTACTAATAATAACAATGATAATAATATTAATTCCTGGTGTTATTGCCTGGCAGAAACCATAGAAGAGTACCTTGTATATACACACAAACTTATATATATATATACATATATTTATTTATTGGATATATATATATATATATATATATATATATAGCTCGTTCTCGGTCTTTCATTTGGCAAATAAGAATCTCTTGACGTAATATCCAGAATCATGGCTATGAAACCGTTGGTTCATGCCTTTCCAAAGATTTGTGCATTTAGCATGAAACTCTGGCAACTTCAGCTGCATTTTAAACACGATGTGCTGATTCCCTTTTCCATGCCGATAAGCGATGCACTCTCTCGCAACTTGGCAAGCGTTTTGATATGACAAGTACCGACTGATTATCTGTTTATTATTCTACAACACACACACACACACACACAAACACTCACACACACACACACACACACACACACACACACACACACACACACACACACACACACGCATATATATAAGCTTATATTTATCTCAGTTCTCCAATAAAATACAATTTGTCATATCTATCTATCTATCTATCTATTTATCTTTCTATTTATGTGAGTTTTCCCTCATCTAATATGTATATCTATTTACACACACACACACACACACACACACACACATATATATATATATATATATATATATATATACGTTTCTGTGCGCGTGCATGCGTAAGAGCGTTTGAATGCTTTTGTGCTTATGTGTATGTGGACGTGTATATGCGAATGCGCATAGGTATATAGACATGTACGCTCGCATTTGTAGTTCAATATAGTGTGTACGTATGTGTACCGTGTCTCTTTGTAAGACGTACATGCGCCGGTGGTCATGGGGGCGCAGTCAGTTTAAATTAACTTCTTTCTCTTCCAGACTTAATTTGGCCGACATGATGAAACGGTATTTTATTTCCAATATCCGTGTGAATAAGCCAACTTCACAGAGTACACACGCACATATGTACATACACCAACACACACGCCTGTTTGCATACTAACGTACGTACATCCTCACGCATCTTTACGCGTTAACCAACCCCTTCTGTCTCCAACACAAATTCCAGATTTTAGACCCCTAGTCACTCATACGTACACACAGCTCTAATCACTCAGACACACATAAACACACATACACACACAGATACACACACACTGTCTTATATTTTACATCAATAGACTTACATTCTCTACTGCTTGGTGGTGTAATGGTTAGCAAGCTCGACTACCAAACCTATACGAGTGAGTTCGAGTCTCACTGGGTGCCCCTTTCATATGGCCTTGTGCCACATCTAAGCGAAAAGCTTAGTAAATTACTACTGCTTAGGGAAATATGGGTTGGTTTTCTTTCTTTGTTTAATGGCATATCAACCTTCGTGGATTATCTAATGTCGTGGCCATCCTTATAGAAAAAAAGCCGTGATTATTTAAACCATAGCTTGAGATTAGGTTTTTTTTAACCTTTCCCAAGAGTATTATTCCAAAAATGAATGTAATAGTTCAAACTCGCAGGTTGCTATGTCACAGTCTTACCCATCTGCCAGTGCACAAAAGGGATTTTATAAAGGATATATGGTATATAGTGATGTTTACTATACTTATCTTTCATGCTATTGGTTTGAGTTTTTCATAAACTGTTTTTTCTAATGTGCAGGCCTTGTACCACAATAACCAAACTCTAGTTATCTTGGGTCTTCCTAAAGAGTGATATATATATATATATATATATATATATATATATATATTTAGGCAGCATTTCTTCGTTAATACAAATTTCATTAAACATAATAGACATTTTATGTCTCCATATTTTCTTTTGGACCCGTTCAAATTCCCGTATTACTTTTATCGTATTCTGGGGGAATTGATTTATGTATTGTCCATAGTTGTATGTATCCCTAGTACTTTCCAAAGTCGGGCAGAAAGTACTAGGGATACATACAACTATGGACAATACATAAGTCAATTCTCCCAGAATACGATAAAAGTAATACGGGAATTTGAACGGATCCAAAAGAAAATATGGAGACATAAAATGTCTATTATGTTTAATGAAATATATATATATATATATATATATATATATATATATATATATATATATATATATATTTCATGTTAGTTTCTGTGACCCTGGGTTTCATACTTTACGAATTCGTCACTCTGTCGGACAAATGCGTTGACCATGAAACCCAGGGTCACAGAAACTAACATGGTATATATATATATTTCTGTATGTATAAAAGCTCTATCATTGATATGGAGCACCATTTTATAATACTGCAATATTTCGTCACTCTGTCGGACAAATGCGTTGACCATGAAACCCAGGGTCACAGAAACTAACATGGTATATATATATATTTCTGTATGTATAAAAGCTCTATCATTGATATGGAGCACCATTTTATAATACTGCAATATTTCGTCCTCCATTAACTCCCCAAGTGAGCGAGTGTGAACCATAAATCTCTACTATATATATATATAATCATTAAAAATCAGTTCGGAAGCTGTTGCTAGTGAGTTTGCATGGTTTTCTTATCAAGCTACCTTGAAAGGCATTAATAGTCTGTTTTTTCTGGGTTTGGGGGGTTCCTTGGAGAGCAACCTGTGCTCGTCCATGAACCATTATTTTTTTAATTACTTGTTCTCTTTTACTAAATTTTGAATTCAGAAATTAAGAATTTTTTCTCCTAGACTAGTTGACATACCAAGTGTAAATAAACTTGTCCGCCCAACTATTTACCAATAGCTGGGCGTAGAACAAATATGTTATTGCCTTTAACAAGCGTTTTAGCGTGAAGTAAATCGCATATAGTTTTGTCCATTATTGAACTCAGGCTCTCGATTCTATTCCTACACGTTAGGCATGCCCCTTTTTTAAAAAATGTTTCTTATTATTTACTTAGATTTACTCAAGTCTGTTATATAGGTTTTAAACTTCTTCCAGTACTTGATATTCCTAAGTTATTACTCATCTAAGTACTGAGCAGGCTAATCGCTGCTTAACTTTGTTGATGTATTGGGAAAGGGTACTTCCTGCGTGACTTGACCGTAAGTAAATAATTTTTTTCAATAAAAAAAAATTAGAAAGAAATGAAGCTTTGCCTAAATGAAGCAGAAAGTCTGAAATATGGGGCAACTTCAGAAGATCTTATAAACTACTTAAAGAAATCGTTCTGCAAGATTAGCTTGTTAATCATAACACTCATGAGATGGGTCCTTACCAAGCTGATATTTAACTGAGTGGATTGAGAAAAGAAAAAATAACCCATTATTTTCGCGTCTACTCTAAAGGAAATTCTTTTTTTAGTTTACTGCCAGGCACGAATACACACACACACACACACACACACACACACACACACACACACACACACACACACACACACATTCACACCACGCACACACACGCACACACCACAAACACACACAGACACACAGACACACACACAGACACACACATATATATATATATATATATATATATATATATATGTATATATATATATTTCATAAAGAAAAAACGACAAACCGGTCACATTAGGATTATGAATTTATTTCCATCCTTTACCAGGAAAATTTAAATGTTCACTCCTAAATAGTTTTCTTGTCCTGATAGAATTACTCCCAACTCCGGTTTAACTGGACCAAATAATACTTATATATTGGCCAATCAACTGTGGTGTATTGACTTCCTTACTTCTCCATCACCTCTCATCATCCCTCACAGACTCCCTGCCTTCCTTGAATCTCTTATGCCACTCAAAATCTGATGCTCGATTCATGCAAGATGGTCCAAAAGCAGTCTAAAACATTCCATACGTTTCTGTGGCATTTTTTCCAACTTTAAAATATAATTTTATTGCATATCGTTCTTCTAAAGTGTCCTCACGTCCAGATTGCATTTTTAAAATTCACCAGCTGTGGCAATCAGGCTTTAGTAGGGTGTATTCCAATTGCTGCTGTAGCTGTTTATTTGAAGCTGAAATAATAAAAAAATTGTTCAGTCATCTCATAAGATGTATAGCTATAACATAGTGACTTTTCAAGAGTCTACGACAATTTTAAATGCCCATAAGTAAAAAGTCTGGAAACTTATCGTATGCACTTCGTATCTACCTATCTATCTATCTATCTTTTAACCTAGCTGGCAAACTCGTTATTTCAGTCAGCCTTTTCTTCAAAAAACCTTTTCTTTAATAAAGGCGTATAAAATCATTGACATGGCCATGCAAAAAGACCGGATCTAAATCCAAATGAAAATCTATGGTTGAGATTTTTTTAAAAATGTCTTTCTTCAAAATGGTATCTCTGTTATCTGTCATTTGAGACAGTTGGAATCACTTTAATGAAGAATACTGCCTTAAATTAGTTATATTTGCATCATGGACAGAAAATCTTAAACATTTACTAAGTCATTTCTTTGCAACAAACCAGGAAGTTAGATACCATCGGACATGTCCCTGGTAATGAATAGAAAAATGAGCTCAGCTTTCAGTATTTTGACACTTCAAAAATTTTCAAAAAGTTCGTAGTGTTTATCAGCGGAAAAGGATTGTGCACACAGATTTTATACTGTAAAAAATATTAAAGATATTGGCACTCTCCATACAAAGTTTAGTAGAGAAATACATTTTGTTCACTATGAAGGCTTTCAACAAAACCAAGCATAAAGATGGTTCCCGTGGCATAGTAGTTGATGGGTTCAAATCCCAGTTGCGGTATTGCGTTTGCTTTCGGTCTCTCATGAGAAAGTCATTAACCCTCTGATCCCCTCTCCTCATATTCTTCGCTGTCTTTGTTATTAAATGACTCTCGAAAGTTGATATAGCATTAATAGATTGAATAGTATCACTAATTTTCTACTACAAGGTCTTATTTGGTATTAAAAAACTCATAAAGGCTGTTATGCCATTAAAATTAGATACCAATCACCAGATATTCAATTGTCAGTCAACTGGACTTTATGTCAGAAATTGATAACCGAAAAGAAAAAAAAAAGTTTTAATAAAAAGGAAAATAGTCGATAATCATATGGAAATTTGACCTGACAGACAAAATGAAACGCAGTTTCCTCCAAGCAGTGATCATGTCGATACTGCTATATGGATGCACTACATGGATGCTAACTAAATGGATGGAGAAAAAGTTTGACGGCAATTAAACAAGAATGCAACAAGCAATATTGAACAAGTCCTGGAGGCAACACCCCACAAAGCAGCAGCTATACAGCCACCAACCACTCATCACGAAAACTATCAAAGTTAGACGAACCAGACATGCAGGACACTGCTGGAGAAATAGGGACGAGCACATAAGTGATGTACTCCTTCGGTACCCTTCACATGGCCGAGCAAACGCAGGGCAACCAGCTCGAATACAGGGTGTGATTCAGAGGACCTGCCGGAAGCGATGAACGATAGGGAGGGGTGGCGAGAGAAGGTTCGGGATATCCATGTTGATGATATGACAAGATGATGATGATGATGATGATGATGTAGCACTGTGTGACATATCTGCACACAATATGAAAGTGTTTGTTATTCAATACCTGGTCCTGTTTATGCATATATATTTGTGAACACATTTTGTTGATAACATTTTTAAACGAATCTGAGCTCATTTTTTTTTCACATAGTTAATGGTTTCAAATACGAATAACTCTCTTTACTATTGATTGTTTCTTTGCATAGAGCATTGCGATTTAACAGTAACAATTCAACAGTAACAATTCAACATATCTTATTCGTCCGATCAAAGTTAAATAACTATATATAAGTAACAGATTAGTTTTTGTAATTTCATTTTCAAATATAATGATGGGTTATGTAATTGGTAACCTAAACAACAACGCACTTCTTCAATACATTTTTCAATCATTTTTTCATGCACAAAACGAAAAAAAAAGTATTTGGCATTTTTCAAAGTTTATTTAAAAGATTGATACTATTATTATTGATCTAACTTCCTCATAAAGTAACCTAGCATGATTTGACATCACTTAAAACCAACCAACCTACCAACCAACCAACCAACCAACCACATTCATTCAGTGAATCTTAATTTCGGAGACCAAGACGTTACCTGCATATAATTAATTGATAAGCTAAAGAAAAGCTGGATTGATTTGAAATTAGATTTTGTTGAAAAATGAATCAGACACCAGATTAGGAGAAGGAAGACTCTTAAAATAAAACAAACTCTACTCTACTTAAAAAATGGCTTTGCGTCAAATACAGCCCGTGACGGAGGAATTCGGTAAATTCAATATATCAAAAAAAAAAATCTTATGGACTAGCACCTCGTGTCATCAGAGGACCCCCACCACAAAAAAAAAAAAAAAATTACGGACGATGACGTTCGAAGTTGCTTGATTAGCAAAACTAGCAACTTGCAAACTCACGAACAACGGCTTTCGAATTTAGTTTTTAACTATCATCCTTTAATAAGCACAGAGACGATGATTGAATATATGAACTTAGGATTACACAGTTCATTCAAAATTCTTATTTATAACTTGCAAATAAAGATAGTAGACATCACTGTATGCAGAAAAAAATTCATAACAAGGTAATCCAAATAGAAGAAAGATTTATTGAGAAGCAAAGTCGACACTATAGGTTGTTTGTTTGTCTGTCTGTTTGTTTTTTTTTTTTTTTTTTAGTGGGGTTATGGCATGTCAGCCTTTGTAGGTTATTTAATGTTAAATCTATTTTTGTACAAATAAACAGTTATATTTCAAATAATTCAGTTTAGCATAAGTACACAGTTTAATTGTTAAAAAACATTTCTATTTCAAGCAAATCAATTTTGTTAAACAGTTCTATTTCAAACAGTTCATTTTAGTATGAGTATAGTCTTTGTTTACACACAAATAAATGTCAAAACAGTTCTATTTTTTTTCTATCAGTTTAGCTTAACTACTGCTTGTATGTAAAAATAAACAGTTCCATTTCAAACAATTCAGTTTAGCATAAAACAGTTCTGTGGCGCACAATTCAATTTAGCATAAGTACAGTTTAATTGTCAAAAACATTTCTATTTCAAACCGTTCAGTTTAGCATAAGAACGTAGTTTAATTATTAAAACAGTTCTATTTCAAGTAATTCAGTTTAACATCAGTAGGCAATTTTACTCATAGATAGTACCCTATCTGATGCTTCAACTTCAGACCAGAGTGGACCTGGGAGCGATGGCAATGAAGGGTTACTCAACATTACTCCAGCATTATTGGAATCTTATCATCAGTGTTTACTATCATTCTGGGGCACACGTTGCAGAGATGCAATCGGTGTATTCATCAGCCCCTGTCGATTCTGCAAGACGCTCTAGCGTTTCACTTATTATGAACCATCATCAGGACTTTAAAGGATAATATTTATAATGCTAAATCAACGATGGATGTTAAAGAGTATAAGAATACAAAAACCAATTAGCGCTTGTTTTTATATTACGTCATTTGACTTATTTGGAATATTTTATTGAATTTATGTTCCGGTTGTTTATCGACAAAGATTTCGAATCAAAAGGAGGTAGAAAAAAGAAGAGAGAGAGAGAGAGAGAGAGAGAGAGAGAGAGAGAGAGAGAATGTGTGTGTGTGTGTGTGTGTGTGTGTGTGTGTGTGTGTGTGTGTGTGTGTAAAATTATGATATATGTGGAATATATTAACTAAGGACGGAATATATTGTAGATATTTGAAATATATTTGCTTAAGTAGGAGAAATATAATAAAAACCCGGACGAGTATTTCAGAAATTACCAAGTGATATAGCAACGGCCTGATAGAATGTAAATGAGCCTCTTTGCAGAATTGAAATTGGAGTTATGATTAGATCAAAAAATGTGTTGAAGAAGTGCATTGTTTAGGTTACCAATTACATAACCCATCATTATATTTGAAAATGAAATTACAAAAACTAATCTATTACTTATAGACATCAATTTAACTTTGATCGGACGAATAAAATATGTTGAATTGTTACTGTTAAATCACAATGCTTAAAACCATTTAACTGTATGCAAAGAAATGATCAATAGTAAAGAGAATTATTCGTATTAGATAGCAATATTTGAAACAATTTAACTATGTGCAAAAAAATGAGGTCAGATTCGTTTTAAAATATTATCTAAAAATGTGTTCACACATCATATGTTTAATATATATGCATAAACAGGACTGGGTATTAAATAACCAACAATGGTTGATATGCCATAAAAACCAACAAACCGATTCATATATATATATATATATAATATATATGTAAAACAGAATTTGGCATTAAATAACCAACAATGATTGATATGCCAAAAAAACATAATCCAACTAAATAATATATATATTTAATATATATGTAAAAACATTATTTGACATTAAATAACAAACAATAGTATATATGCCATAAAACGAAACCATACCAAATCATATATATTTGATATATATGTATAAAGAGGATTTGGCAATAAATAACCCACAATCGTTGATATGCCGTAAAACCAACCAAAAGAAGTCATATATATATTGAATATATATGTATATAGAAGATTTGGCTTTAACTAACCTACAAGGATTTATATGCCATTTTTTCCTCGAGTCATAGTCAAGGATTATGAAAACTTGAAATTCAACCCGTTTAAAAATAAATCACTCATGTATCCATTCCTGTTCACAGAGGAGTCCCTGGATAAATACTCACTTCCGGCAATCATGTGACCATTGAAGATAGTATTCCAATCTTCCTCCGTTTACGAACAAGAGGGCTCCAGCATCTGGTGGTAAGTTTCCAGCTCAAAAGAGTAGAGATGGTCACATTACAGATAGATCTGATTTACTTTTGATATGAAGCATCAAATTAAAGCAATGTCCTAGTTAGAAAGATACTTAATCAGTTTGATGGACCACAATCGAACTCAAGGTCAGTCTGAGTCCATGGGTCTTATTAAATCATTTCTGTCAGGTGACTTAGATGGCTCTAAAGTTAAGACTTTGTTTGTTAGGTAGTGAGAGACACTATCAAAGCGAGTGGTTGAAAGTTCTATCTTACTTTTTTTTATCATTAAGGGTTTTCGGACTATTGTCTTCATCTTTATTGTTATTTCCACAATGTTTCGGCTGATATTTCCTCCGGCCTTCTTCAGGTGTTTATTGAACTCGGGAACCTTCACGGAACTTCGAACTACGTCCTTTATTGAAGTTCCGTGAAGGTTCCCGAGTTCGACAAACACCTGAAAAAGACTGGAGGATATATCGGCCGAAACGTTAGGGAAATAACAATAAAGATGAAAACAATAGTCCGAAAACCCTTAATGATAAAAATTATTAAGCTTCGCCTCAGAAATTTATCTTGCTCTTTGACTGCATGAAGTAAAAGGTAAAAAGTACCCTTGAAGTTCTGTTCATGTTGTCATTCCTCATCGATGAATAAGAATAAAGACAACAATCTGAAGGAGATATCAGAGTGACATAGGAGAAAAGACCGGAGAAGAGACAAAGTGAAGAAAGAATGAGCTAAAGAAAGAGAAGGTATGAGCTGACCGATCGTCCGATCAAGTCTCAAATTTATATCCATATAGATATAACAATAAAACGTACCACGATCACAATGCAAGGCTCATATAACGTAGATCAACCAATCCAAAAGCTATACAACAAGATTCACGCGGCATAATGGAGGTGCCCGTGGTGTAATCGTTATCGTCGTAGGAAATGGACACGGCGACACGAGTTCAAATCCTATACGAGACTGATTGCATTTCACATAGCACTAATACCCTTGGGAAAGGTATGAATCCAATTATTCTCCCTCCAGCTATGGGTAAATAGTAGGACAGACTAGGTTCTTCAGCCTTTGTTAGGCAACTAGTCTAGGAGAAGGAAAACTCTGAATTCAAACCTGTTAAACTCCGCTTAAAAATTGACCTTGTGTCATATCCTGCCCGAGCGGAGGGGTTGGTAAATAGTATAATGGGTAAAGTGCTGAAATGCAGTAAGCAAGTTCGAAATCTATAAACGTTATCAAGTTCACTTTAGGATTAATACTCTTTGAAAAGGTATGAAAATCTTTCTGTATATATATATATATATATATGTGTGTGTGTGTGTGTGTGTGTGTGTATGTGTATAGATGGGTTAATATATATTTTAGTCTAGAGGGTAGAGTGTTTGTTTATGACCAGACTCTTTGGTTTAAATCTCTAACCGAGTCATATCAAAGACTCAAAAAATGGTACTTGATCACCCCCTTTACTTAAGACCCAGCATTATAAGGCACGGACAAGGGTTAAAGGGGAGCAGTCCAGGGAAAGGAGTAGCGCCTTTCCCTACATCACGAGTGTTGTAGCTAATGAAAAGGGAGCCTTTGGATCGCCCTTTACTACTGTCACCAAATTTACTTTACTGTATATATATATATATATATATACACACGAGCCAGCTTCCATTTTTTATTCTTCGTACACCCCTCACACTTGTATGAGCCACCCTAGCAAGGAAATTAAGACAGAAATCTGAATTACTTTTTTCTGTTTTTAAGATGTGTTTGTATATTTCAGCTATGAATCTTCTTTCTGGTTCAGGCTTTGAGCTTTTTGAACGGACCTTATATATATATATATATAGTTCCTATCCTGGACGAGACTCTTTACGTTTCCGTCGAAAAAGGTATGAATCGGTCCTCTTCCCTGCTGACTGTGGTCTTTAGACTTGGTTAAGCAACCAACCTTGGAGAAGGAAAACTTTGAATTCAAATCATCTTTTCTCTGATTGTAAATTGACTTTGTGTCATATCCAGTCCGTGGTGAAGGGTTTGTGTAAAGACAGGCATCCATGTTTGTGGGTATATATGGGTGTGTATTTAGTTTATGAATGTCTCACATGATTTTATCAAAGCATTACGACCACCCCTGATGATATTTTAACGTATTTATTTTCCGTTTTTAACTTCTTTTCTTCATGCCTTTTTGTTCTATATATATATATATATATATATATGTGTGTGTGTGTGTGTGTGTGTGTGTTCATTTAGAAATTTCTTGATCCTGTTCAACGTGTTAATTACTAAATTAACGATTTCTTTTTTTCGAAAGCAAAAACAAATAAGTAAGTATATCCGCCGGGTGGAAGGTCGGGTAGAAAAAATTCAAGACAGTTTCCGCGAAATGTGGTTTTTGCAGTATCATTTAGTTGATTACCTGAAAGTATTGGGTTTCCGCCCTCAGGAATAAGACGATTGTCGGGAGGTTAGAAAAACCTTTTTGTGTCCAGTCAATCCGCCAAATGTTAACGGTGTACCATGGTGGAATATAAACGTTCACTTGAATGATAATGAGAATAATTACTCGACTAAACTTATATATTTAAATATTTAAAAAAATTGTTGTAGGTCCAAAGAGAGAATAACGACATTTCAAAATCAGTAAGTCCACGTAGAGATTTGTATTTTTTAGAATATATTTGGTTGAATTTATTTATTTGTTTATTTATTCTATTTTTTATTATATGATAATTTTTTATAAATACATTCTAAAAATTTTTTATAAATTCTAAAAAATACAAATCTCTTCATGGATATTTTAGGTTTGGTTTCTTTAATGGCATATCAACCTTTGTAGGTTATTTAATGCCAAAGCCATTCACCTAGAAGAACAGTTGTGGTACTATTTAACCCATAGCTGGGAGGATAAGGGAGTTCATACCTTTCCCAAGGGTATTTACCCGAAAGTGAACGTAATTGCGCGACTAGAGTACGAACTCGCGTACTACGATTCCGCAGTCCATCGCGTTAACCATTACACTACGAGGACACCCCCGATGGATATTTTAATATCTATATGTATATATATATATATATATGTGTGTGTGTGTGTGTGTGTGTGTGTGTGTGTGTGTGTGTGTGTTAGCAAAGTATCTGTCAAAAATTCGTCCTGGCGGCAGAGTTCTGAATATTCTGATTATCCACTGCAAAGGGGTAAGTTCGTCTCCAAAATTGGTGATTTATGACCAGGAATCGTTGTAATCGTCGTGGTCCCATCTGTGGATCAACTCAGTCAGTTAACAAATTATTCGTATTTGATAGAAATACTTGATTCTATATAACAATGTGTAAATGATTTGTATCGATGACAGTTACTTGAAGCTGTTTGTTATTTGAAAGCATATTAATGGGTGAAAGTATATTATTAGAATTAAAAAGAAATAGTTACTTAAACCATGTAATTGTGTATAAATATTAATAATTGATATAAATACTTGATATCAGAAAACTTTGCTAACAAATGTTTTTCCAAATAAAAAATTGCAGTTAAAAGGTAATGGAAAATGTAATTTATGAATTATAGTGTTTTGGATGAGCACAAACCCTGATCTCTAGACAATTATTGTTAAGTTGCAGATAAAAGACTTGCAATGATGAGCCACCTTGATTGTTACAGCAACGTACAGACAAATAAGAATTGGATTATCATATTTACCCAACCCCTCCGCTCGGGCAGGATATGACTCAAGGTCAATTTTTAAGCGGAGTTTAACAGGTTTGAATTCAGAGTTTTCATTCTCCTAGACTAGTTGCCTCACCAAGGCTGAAGAACCTAGTCTGCCCTACTACTTACCCATAGCTGGAGGGAGAATAATTGGATTCCTACCTTTCCCAAGGGTATTAGTTCTATGTGAAATGCAATCAGTCCACGATTTGAACTCATGTCGCCATGTCCAATTCCTGCGAAGATAACCATTACACCACTGGCACATTTATATTATTTATTGAACAATATATGAACTCCTATGCTTGAATGTTAGACCCCCTTATATCCTCAAATAAGTAATGAGCCATTTCATTTTGATCATTAGGAAAGAACGGAAAGAAAAAGAAGTACTGCACATCATTGAAGAAGTAAACAAAAGATGAAACAAAAAGACGTAAATTAAAAGAGAAAGAAAGAAAATTGTAATCAAAACATTACAAATGAAGTAAATTTCGGCATTAAATAACCCATAAGGAGTTGATATACAGTTAAACAAATAAGTCACACCATAACTTCAACATAACATCAATAATGTTTATGGATTCCTAAGAGGTTTTGGGTCTTACCACATAAGACGTTATCGCTCTATAACTGTGTGCTAATTATTTGTATTAAAATCATTAATTGAACCTATTGTTTCATTGTATATCTCTTTTTCTCGGAGGATAGATATTATATGGTCTTAAATATACAATTAGACGGGTTCCATATCTTCCCTCTTTTCTTAGGATGCTTCTTGTCATTCTTGTGTCAGTCGTTTCGCCATCTTTCTTCTTCCTTGCTGTCTCCTGTGGCCATTTTCCGTTGTTCGAATTTCTCTTCTTCTAGGACGATAAATAACAATATGACTACGTTTTCATGTGCACATATCACTTGTATTTCTTTGCGACTTTTCCTTTTATCACCCGTCCGACTAAACGGGGAGTTAGTGATAAAAGTGTGGATGGAGCATTTCAGTCGTTCAAGTATCTCTCACCAACTGACTAACTTATTTCTAACTGTGAAACTGTTTTTGTCGCCAGATTTAAACCATCTGAGAGTCATTGTTTCAGATTGATTTCGAGTTCAACATATGTCAATCATACTGGTTGACACACTGTAATTTTCAATGCGTTTAATGACACAGGACTTAATTCCATTTATACTCTACATGTCAATAATAGGTTTCATTAAACTATTATGTTATACTAATCTTAAACAAGTCCTGGCGGCAACACCCCACAAGACACCAACTGTACGGCCACCTGCCCCCTATCACGAAAACTATTCAGACATGCAGGACACTGCTGGATAAGCAGGGACGAACTCATAAGAGATGTACTCTTATGGACCCCCTCACATGGCCGTGCAAAAGCAGGACGACCAGCACGAACATACATTCAGCAGCTATGTGAGGATACGGGATGTTGTCCTGAAGACCTACCTAGGGCAATGAACGATAGGGAGGAGTGGCGAGAGAGGGTCAGGGATATCCGTGCTACCGGCGCGATATGATGATGATGATGATGGTTATTGTTCATTTGGTTTTAATATTATTCGACTGTGTATAAATTATTTATCTTAGAAAAATGTGGAATAAAAACGTATGATACACCTGTATTATAATGAAAATAATTACTCTGCTCGGCATGGATATATATATATATATATATATATATATATATATATATATATGCCGAGCAGAGTAATCATTTTCATGTATATATATATATATATATATATGATAGAAATATGTGGAAGATTTGATAAATCAAACACTTACATAGGTTTAGTAGTATCCGCGATATTTCATTCTTAATTCAAAGAAATTCTTCAGGCTAAACTATTTTTTTTTTACATTTAAGCAAATGAGGAACATGATAAAGTGACATAAAGAATAAAGGTGTAACAGGAGGAGGAAAAGGGTTTAGAATCAAATGTATCAGGTTTCATAAGCGATTTTTGATTGTATAAAAGTGGAAATAACTTTAGTGAGCTGACGGCGAAAGAAGAAGGGAAAGAGGTCTATGGGGAGGGGTTTCGGCATATCCTTTTTCATCAAAGACATTGACTCTAATGTGATATCTAAATGGAAAGTGAGCGAAAAAAGAAGAAAGAGAAAGGAATAAGGATCCTCAAAAGGATCCTCAAAAGTGATAAGGATCCTCAAAAGGATCCTCAAAAGTTACAGATCGAAAAAAATGTCACTTTTTTTCGTTTTCAATTTTGATATTGCTTTCGTGTAGTTTGATGTCAGCCAGGTATGGTGAAATCCGATAGAAACCTGGGCGTTGTCTTATATGATTTATTTTCGAAATAACTGCAGATTCTAGTAGTCTGCGGGATTCTTTGCTATTTATAGGTTTGATTAGAGTGGTCTGAGAAAAATTAAGTGTTTATCCAACCTTCCACGTTTCTATCATACGACCAGATTCACCACAAACTATCATTTCAGCATATGTATATATATATATATATATATATTAGCATAGATCCCGTAAAAAATGATGCTAATATACATACACTTGAAAGAACTGATATTTGTATTCACAATGGATTGAAGTCAAGTTTTGAATTTTGCAATATCAGTAATTTGGAGTCTATTCATTATTCATCAAATCTCGTTTTTGGAACTCTTTGGTTAGGCAGTTATTCTCGTATATTCTTACACAAACCCTTTCCCTCGAGGGAGATGTGACACAAGGTCAATTTTTAAGCGGAGTTTGCTCAACTTTTTACTCATAACGGGTGGGAGAACAGGAGGATTCACACCTTGCTCAAGAGTGTTGGTACCAATTGAAATGCAAAAACCCCCGTCCAAGATTTGAACTCGAAGATTTGAACACCGAAGGTGTTGGATAAATGAAGATAAAAGGAAGAACGTGGCATAATGGTTATCGTCATAGGAAATGGAATCGGTGAGACGAGTTCAAATTGGACCCAGTCGTCTGGGGTCCTAGAATTCACTGACTGCATCTCTACAGTGGGGTAAGCCTTTTCCAACGAGTGGTGAGGCTCCAGTAATGCTGGAGTTTGGGAAAAGCGGAGTATTTCAATTGCTATCACCCCGAGGTCCACTCTGGCCCGGAGTAGTAGCACCTGATAGTGTCCTATATATAGGCCAAATAGAGTTAAACTGTGAGCTTATGCTTAACTGAATTGTTTAAAATAGAACTGTTTTGACATTTAATCTGCGTACTTATGTTAAACTGAATTGCTTGAAATAGAACTTTGTCCAGTCGGCTGGGGTTGCAGAATACACTGACTGATATTCTGCAGCGGGGTAAGATTCCCCCAACGAGTGTCCTAGATATGACACTAAATTGTAAGATTGTGAGGCTTCCGTAATGCTGGAGCTTTGGGAAATGTCGAGTAACTCTTTATTGCCATCGCTCCCAGGTCCACTCTGTCCTGAGGTAATATCATTGGGTCAAATAGAACTAAACTGTGTGCTTATCCTAAATTGAATTGTTTGAAATTGAACTGTTTTGCATCTAACTGTGTGTAAACAAAAATGTACTTAATCTAAATTGAATTGTTTGAAATAGAACTGTTTTAACATCTAAACTGCGTACTTTTCCTAAACTGAATTGTTTGAAATAGAAGTGTTATTATGTATAAAAATGGATTTGGCATTGAATAACCAACAATGGTTGATATGCCATGAAACCAAACAAAACTGAACTGAGTTCAAATTCTGAAGTAGCTGTTTCAGAAAAATATGGGGTGGATGCCCCTTGGAAAGGCTTGAATCTATCTGTTTTCCACCTTACAATTAGAGGTTATTTGTAAGGCAGACTAGGCTCTTTAGCCTTTGTAAGGTGACCGGTTTAGGAGAACGAAAAACTCTGAAATCAATCCAGCGCTATTACAGTAAGAATTAGAACGAGTGTCGAATTTCGATCGTGACGAAAGTGTTGGATAAATATAAACACACGTATAGTAAAACACTGAAAGGTACGCACAACTTTCTTTCACATAAACACACGAGCACACGCATATTCGCTTCCTCTCTCCCACTCACTCTTTATCTCTCTTGCTGTCTCTCGCTTTCTATCTCTGTCACTCCTTGTTTTCTTTACATATATCTGAGGAATAATAAGGGAGCCACAGGAAGGAAAGTAACCAGAAATACTATAAATAACCTTGTACAAATTTCATTTCTTTTGGCTTATTTGTTCAACGGCGTATCAACTCCTAATGTGCTATTTAATGCCGAAAATTGATTCCTATCTAAATATTCCATGTTACATTGGATTTTTTTTTAAAAATTCGTTTTTACACACAGTTCAATGATTTTCAGTATTCTTTGATAACGCTAATAATTTATACAGAATTAAATAGACAGAGTCCCCGTTGGGTAGCGGTTAACGACTAGACTGCGATATCATAGTAGAGAGTTCGATCTCCAATCACGCTATCATGTTCACTTTTGGACAAATATTCTTAGGGAAGTTAAGAACCACCTAATCCCGACCACCAGCTATGGTTGAAATAGTATCACTGCTGTACTTCTACAAGGATGACTTTGGGATAAAATAACCCACAAAAAATGAAATGCCATTAAACAAGAAACCAAACAAAACAAGCAAATTGCTATTATTACTTTGAATATTCGAACTATTGGCCTCATCTTTATCATTACATTTTTGTTCTAATTAGAAATTATTTGATAAATGCAATTAACAAAATGCAGGATAAATAGTTAATTGTTAAAATGGACAATTAGTTTAAAAAACAAAAAAAAAAAAACATGGCTATTTCTGTTTCAAAAGAAAAACCACGAAATTTCAAGCCAGAAGTATTAGGGAGTAGTGGTAATTTAGTTGTGGTGGTCGTCGGGATTTTAGCAGGGAATACCCAAACAATTGGACTCTTAAAAGAAAATACCGTTTTTGTGTGCTCAAGCACTTTTTTCTATTTAGCTTTTTGCAACACTTTCAATAGAACAGATAATCAAATTTAGTGACATATACATAGGCGTGTGTTTATAAATACGAGGGGCGTATGATAAGTTTCAAGACTTTTTTCGTATGGGCATTTAACATTGACGTAGACTCTTGAAAGTTCAGTAGGTTATTGCGATACATCTTATGAGATGACAGAACAATTTTTATGATTTCAGTTTTAAAAGAACAGCTACAGCAGCAATTGAATACAACCTACTAAAAGCTGATTATCATAGCTGGTGAATTTCAAAAATGCAATCTGGACGTGTGGACACTTTAGAAGAACGATATGCAATAAAATTCTGTTTTAAACTTGGAAAAAATGCCACAGAAACATATGGAATGCTTAAGACTGCTTTTCGACCATCTTGCATGATTCGAGCATTAGTTTTTGAGTATCATAAGAGATTCCTCAGTAACCTTAGCCTCCCTATAGTCCACACATTGTTTTCTGTGACTTTTGGTTATTCCCTAAGCTCAGAGGCTGTCGTTATGAGACAATTGAGGAGATGAAAGAGGCTGTGACGAAAGTCATTGACACGCTCACACAAGAGGTCTTCCTCGGGGCCTTCCAGAAGTTGTTGGAATAGTACAACAAGTGCAGCATTGCAGCAGGAGGAGATTACTTCGAAGGGGACTAGAGTTTCATGTATGTACTCTCAATGAAAGTGCTCAAACGAAAAAAAGTCTGGAAACCTATCGTATGTACCTCGTATATATATATATATATATATATATATTGTAGGTGTCCATGTGAACGCTGACAAAACAGAGTACATGGGCTTTATTCAAATCCACACGAAATGGTGGTTCTCTGAAACTTGTGGACAAGTTCACCTACCTCGGAAGTAGAGTTTCATATACGGAAAATGACATCAGTACGTGACTAGCGAAGACATAGGCAGCTATCAATACGTTAACTTATGGAGATCAGACCAATCCAATAGAATAAAAGGCAATTTTCTAACTCAGCTGTCGTGTCCATACTAATATATAGATGCACCATATTGATACGGTCAGCTTTTCGGGAAAAAGTTTGAGGGCAATTGCTCAAAATACTACGAGCAATATTGAGCAAATCCTGGAAGCAGCATCTCACAAAACAGCAGCTGTACGGTAATCTATATCCCATCACTACAACCATCCAAATTAGACGAAGAAGAAATATTACAATGTTCTTCGATTTTGATTCGAAATTTCTAGAATGATCTTCTTATCTATGTCTTTGGGGTTGATTATTTTAAGGCTAAAAAATGTGTATTATATAGTCTAATGCATAATGGGAAAATATGATTGATAGTTCCGGCCACTATCATGCACCACATTAAAATTTTTAGAGGACTAATAAACAAGTAAGTTTTCAAAATACTATCAAAACCTTCCCTTCAAAAAATTCCTAACCATACCAGTTCTTCTATAAACTGATTGAATGCAAATAATAATATACATATAAAAAAGAATTTTATTGCTACTCAGACTTCTTTGTTTGTTATTTTTACTGTTTGCTTCTTTTGTTGACGCTTTGTTTCACTTAAAGATTTCCTTTCTTACCTTCCAATACAAACTCGGTATGCATACCAACCAACAACCTCCACGTGACTCCAAAACACCCTTAAGTCGTCGATAACAAAAACCGCTTAAATCAATGTCTAAATCTATTTATGTTTTTTCAATTTTTTTAGATTATTTCCGTCCTTCAAAGGACACTCTTATTAAGATGAACAGATATTTGACTACAGTTCTATGCGGACACAGGATGTTGTCTAGAAGACCTGCTGGAAACGATGGAAAATTGAGACGAATGGCGCGAGATGACCAGACAAATCAGTGCTAGCAGCACGACATGATATATATATATATATATATATATATATATATATATATATATATATATAAGGAAGTGATTCATATCTTCCATCAAAGCAATTTAATTTATAAATTTCCACGTCGTTGTTATGCTGCAAATATAGGATGCACTGCCCAACACCTTGAGATTAGAGTTAAACAGCATGTTCCAAGAGATATTCGTAACCGCACAACAGCTGGGCCTTTAAAATTGTTCGATTCTGCCATCTGTGAGCATTTGAATACCTTAATTAGTTGTGTGGTTAATTACAGTAATGAGCGTTTTTTGGTCTTGCATAGAGCTAGGACTAAACAACATCTGATTTTAAATTTTATCTAATGGGCCCTAATTTAAATTTTGTCTAATAGGCCCTAATTTAAATTTTGTCTAATAGGCCCTAATTTAAATTTTATCTAATAGGCCCTCTCTATGCATAAAAAAAAAAAAATCCTAAGCACTCTCTGAACTTGTTGGGAGATATTTCGTGCTTGACTTTGGGTGGTTTTAATTTTTTTTCTCCACCCACCTCCTTTGGCTGCCTATCATTTTTTTCACCCCTCTTTTGATTTAATCTTATTTACATTGTTTTAAACGACTTCCGAAGGCTGTCAATTGACAAATCTCGGATGAAAGGGCTCTCGTGACTTCAATAACATTTCTTCATATTGTACATCTCCAATTTTTTCATATGTCTCTCTAGGTATTTGCCTTTGTAAATTGTGCATGTAC
>OY757941.1:33746223-33798723 GCA_963585895.1 Sepioteuthis lessoniana
AGCAATCTCTGGAATGCAGTAGCACCCTCCTCTACACCTCGGTGTAGTAGCTATAGAAAAGGGAGCCTTCTGGTCACCCTAGACTACGTTCGCCAACTTTACTTACTTAATTGGTTTCAAGTATTGCTATATAACAGTCACAATTTAATGTAATTTATTTACCCAGTCGGCTGAGGCTTTAGAATACACCGAGTGCTTCTCTTCAGTGGGTTAGGATCTCCCCAACTAGTGTCCTGGATATTACACTAAACAATATGATGGTGAAGCCCCAGTAATCCTAGAGTTTTGGGGAAAGCGAAGAACACTTTCATTGCCATTACTCCCTGGTCCACTCAGGCCTGGAATGGAAGCACCTAATACGGTCCTATCTATGGGTCAGAAAGAACTAAACTGTATACTTATGATTAACTGAATTGGTTGAGATGAGACCGTTTTAACATTTAAACTGCGTACTTACGTTAAACTCACTTGGTTGAAGTAGAACTGATTTTTTATATTTTAGCATACAAAAAACAGTTCTACTTCAACAGTTCATTTTAACATGATTTGTTTGAAGTAGAACTGTTTTTGACATTTAACTGAGGAAAAAGAAAAGTTATATTTGTATTAAACTGCATTATTTGAAATATAACTATTCATATGTGTTATATACAGCATCATAACGACACAATAATAAACAGACGCAGGAAGTCTTCTTTAACAAATATATGTACCTCTCACTTTATTGTAAGGGTTCGAAAGGGGTTACTCAATGGTTGCGTGTGCAAGGGAGCTGGAGACCGAACATAAACTGTAATATTTTGACCCCCACTCTTATGGCCGTCAACGTTGTATCTTTCTCGTTCTCCTGAAGCTCAACCGGAGGCCCTGGGGTCTACTCTGCTTGGTGCTGGCTTTCTTTACTGCATCTTATCAGCAACTTCTCTGTTCCCCAAACTCCATCGGGGTTCCCGAGGGCCCCCTCGGCCGGGTGTGGCTTTCCCTACCACATCTCGTCTATAACTCCGTCTGATCTCTCACTGGGACTCGAACTCCTTGACTGAGTTATATAATAGTTCAACGTCACTCGATCGCCCACTCGATCTTTGAAATCGTATGTTTAATCGTCATCAAGCGAAAATAACTGTCATGCAGTTCAGAGGTCACTCTCTTCCGGTGCGTCAGTCTATGAGAGTTTCATGGGATAACTTAGCTTGTCCCATTTTGTTAGCCAATTTCCGCCCACACGATTTCCTCTCCTAACTGCCATTGGAATGTGTCACTTCCTTCCGGTGATCATCTTGAATGGCATTTTGGGCCGGGTCGAAGGTCAAAATACAACATATGCTTAAGAATGGATTTGGCATTAAATAACCTATAATGGTTGATATGCCAAAAAACAAACCCAATAAAAACCAAGTATCAACTATTTCTTTGCACACATTTTAATAAGATTGCAACATGTTTAAGATATTAATTTCTCGGTAATTCCTTTTTAAATGACTTTGAACTATTTTGTTTATACTCTGGTATTGCTATTGTTTCAACACAGTTAAATTGTTTCAATTATTACTATCCCTATGAGAGGATACGGGATGTTGTCCAGAAGACCTGCCTGAGGCGATGAACGATAGGGAAAAGTGGCGAGAGAGGGTCAGGGATATCCATGCTACAGCAGGTCATGATGATGATGATGATGATTACTATCCCAGACAAATAATTCAATCAATATTATGTAGATAGTGAAATGTTAAAAAATATTGCTTTTTAACACGAAATATTCTATTGAACAGTATTCATTCATTTGCACTCTCTCAAATGTTTCCAAGTATTGTTTTAGGTAATATCAATAATTCAATTTAGACACACAGTGAAAGAGTTTCAATCATTGCTAATAAACTCTTATAATTCAATTTAGTACTACGCACTTGTTTGTACACAGTTAAATAGTTCCAAGTATTGCTATGTATCACTAACAATTCAATTTATCATCAGTCATTTGTTTACACATAGTTAAATGATCAAACGGTTCTATTTTAAATAAATCAATATAGTATAAATAATTTGTTTTCCCTCAGTTTATGCCAAACAGTTCTATTTGACCGATAGATAGTACTCTATCAAGTACTACAACTTCGACCAGAGTGGACCGGGGAGTAATAGCAATGAAGGTTTTCTCAGTTTCCCTAAGCTCCAGCCTTTCTGGAGACTCGCCATCATATTGTTTAGTATCATATACGGGACACTCTTTGAGGCAGGGTCTTATCTCTCTGTAGAGATGCTGTCAGTGTATCCTAAAGCCCCAGGCAACTGGGCAGTAAATGGTATCAATATTGGTACGTGGTGCCTTCAATATGTTTTCAGACTTTTTTTGTACAGGCATTTAAAATTGTCGTAGACTCTTCAGAATTCTGTATGTTATTGCTATACATCTTATGAGACGACTGAACAGTTTTTATGATTTCAGCTAAAAAAGAACAGCTACAGCAGCAATTGGAATACACCCTACTAAAGCCTGATTGTCACAGTTGGTGAAGTTCAAAAATGCAATCTGGACGTGAGGACACTTTAGAAGAAAGATATGCAATAAAATTCTGTTTTAAACTTGGAAGAAATGCCACAGAAACGTATGCAATGCTTCAGACTGCATTTGGAGCATCTTGCATGAATCGAGCATCAGTTTTTGAGTGGCATAAGAGATTCAAGTAAGGCAGGGTTCTGTGAGGGATGATGAGTGGTATAGGAGGAGTAAGCAAGTCAGAACACCAGAGTTGATTGGCCAAAGGGTTAGAGTTACTATGTTGAGGTTTTAAGGGAGTTCAGCAAGAGATTCCGTCGGAAGATGCTAGCACTCTTCTAATCAGGCCAGTGGCATTACCACCAGGACAATACGCCAGTCCACAACTCCATCCTTGTCACAGACTATTTGACCAAGATGGGCATCAAAATAGTTCCTCAGCCTCCCTATTGTCCAGACCTTGCTCCCAAGGACTTTTGTTTATTTCCTAAGCTCAGAGGCCGCCGTTATGAGATAATTGAGGAGATGAAAGAGGCTGTGACGAAGGTCATCGACACGCTCACATAAGATGACTTACATGGGGCCATCGAGAAGTTGTTGGAACGGTACAACAAGTGCATTGCAGCCGGAGGAGATTACTTCGAAGGAGATTAGAGTTTCATGTGTGTACTATGAATAAAAGTGCCCATACGAAAAAAATTTGGAAACTTATTTAATGATCCTTGTATCTAACACTTATAATTCTTTTTGATGCGAATCATTTGTTTTCACAGAGTTAAATGGTTCCAGTTATCGCTGTTTAACTCTAATTATTCCATTCAACCGTACTTAATCGTTTGCTCACAGTTAAATGGTTTAAAATATTGCTACGTAATACTAACAAAGCAATAGTTTGCACACGTTGAAACAGTTTTAGTTCGTTGGTGTTTTTTTTCCTAGCATACTCACCCTTGTTGGTCATCTAATGCCATATATATATATATATATATATATATACTTTGTAATCGATTATTTTGCAGGTAATATTTCAAACAAGCCAGAACTCATTCATGTGCACAAAGTTAAATGGCCTAAAGTATTGTTATCTGAAACAAATAATTCTATTTAATACTCGCAATTCAATTACACATCAGTCATTAGTTTACCGACAGCTAAATAATAAAGAAGTCTTATTTCAAACAATCCAATTTAGAATAAGTCATTTTTTGCACTCAGTTTAAATGTCAAAAGATTCTATTTGACCCATAGATAAAATCTTATCAGATCCTTCCACTCCGGATTAGAGTGAATCAGAGACCAATGACAATAAAGAGGTAATCAATATTCCCTAGATCCCCAAGACTGGAGACTCACCATCGGATTTATATCATCGGATTAATATCATATCCAGGACAGTCAGTGTATTCTACAGCCCAAACCGACTGGGATGAGTCTGCTGGAATTACGGCATGGTGTAGATGATTATTGTTAAATGTACTAATGATCAACCGGCTCATTCACCTAATTGGTAGAGTGTTCGCCAATGGTCCGAGAGAAGTGGGTTCAATCCAAGGTCGCGTCATACCAAAGACTTAAAAATGGTTCTTGACGCTGCCTTGCTTAACATTCAGTAATATAAGGTAGATATCCGGAGTAAAGTGGAGCAATACCGGGAAAGGAGTATCACCCTCGCCTACACCTCTGTGCAGTAACTATTGAAAAAGGAGCCTTCTGGTCACCCTCGACTACTGTCGCCAACTTTACTTTTACTAACTTACTAATGTTCAAATGTTTGACTATTCTGTAGTAAAGGTGTCGATTTTAGTTTTACCTTAGAAGTCGACTGCTAGATTTGCGAAGATTTTTCAGTCTAGAAACATCGATATGTATGTCCCAATTTACGGCAAGTATTTTTGGCACACACTGTTGATATGGTGATGCATTGCAATAGAGACATTTCTCGTCATTCATAGACAAATATTTATTTAGGTGCATGTTATATATATATATATATATATATTTGAAAGAAATGACCGGAAATTATCTATCTTTGAGGAAGTTGTTTCCGGGTATCACATTTCATAAATATGTTTATTTATTCCTTTCCGGCATTATTTGTTTGTCACAGACGGGTAGGAACCGCTGGTAAAGGAAGTTCTTAAGGCAAATAAAGAAAACAAAGCTAAAAAAAAACATGAAGCTAAGTAAACTTAGTTAACAATAAATAAAAATACATTAGTCTCTCAACTATATATATATATATATATATTTATATATACACTTTTCTGGAGGACTGTAAAAGACACCTAGATTAGCTCGTTGCTGAGGATAGTAAAAAAAAAAAAATCTTGGAGAATGGAATGATGAAGTTGCATAAAAGATAGTAGAAGTTTTTCGAACAGAAATGGTGACCATGCTGTTTCAAATGTACTAGAGTTTGACAAAAGTTTTACAAAATTTGCTCACGAGCTAAAAAGCGGAGCATATATATCACGTGACCAAAGCAGTTCACTCCGAGAGAAGTACTCTCTGTGATTGGTAGTATCATCGTAATTGGTGCGCTGACACCTTGTGCATTGCTTCATTACGTAAGTGATTTGGAAACTGCACAGAGGAAAGTGCGAGAACTTATGCTTTATGTGTTCGATGTGTGACAACACCCCTTCGCCCCCCCCCGAATACATCAACTTCTTGGAAACCATTCTGCCTTGGCCGGTGATTCATCTAGTGGTTCCGACCGGGGTACCACACATTTCTTTACGGCACAAGAAATACAACCGAGGGAGCAGGAGAAAAAGAACAAAGAACAAATGAACAATAAGGGCTTAGGTCAACTCCAAGTGTAAGAAGGGTGGTTCCGTGACACTGCATTCCCTGTGCATCTGCAGACTAACGCTATCGTGAATTTCTAGCGAAATTTCTCCAAAGCTACAAGGAATGCCAACTCATCCTGACTGGCCTTCCCTCACTGCTTTCTTCTACAGACTGTTGTCGACTGCCCTTCTGCGCCACCCTTCGCCAACTGCCTTCCCTGGGTTCCTTTTTCCAGCTCCTTCTCTGACGTTCCCTTGCCCACTCCGGTCGCGTCGAGATCTCGAGCTCAGGCCTTTGTTTGGTTTCGCGCCAAAACAAACAAAAAGATCGCCTTCATAGTGTCACAGATGAACTGGGCTATTACATCCAGGAAACAACCAAAAGCAATTATTTGCGAGCGGTGAATGCGCACTTGATCACAGTAAAGTCACCTGATTGTTCAAGAAATTTCACACGGGTTGAAATGATATCGACAATCAAGGCAATCTTAGGTATATCTCAAAGCGTGGATTTGTGCTCCAAGCCATAAAAGCAAATCCGGCTGGTGGTAGTCGAAGAGTTTCAGGCGAGCCCGGCAGGTCACAGTCAAGAGTGCTTTGTCACATTCTTAGCATCGGTAAAAACATCTGGACCTACCGAATTGTTCCACCAGTTACCAACATATAGCTAAACCACCCGAATAAAATTAATGTCAAAATTTCTTTTTTTGTATGTCTTGACATAATGGCGATAGTCGTAAGAATTGGAATCAGTGATCCGTGTTCAAATCCTAAACTAGGATATATATATATATATATATATATATATATATATAAAGTTAGCAGAAAAAATAATCCAAATAGGTGAAAATATTATGATGTAAAGTCGACGTTATTGAGCAAAGTAGTTTTTGAATCCTTTCTTTGGGAAATCCAACGTTATCAAATATTTTTCCACGTGCCAGACACGTTCTTATGACTTTTGAATTATGAACGCTATGTGTACGTTTATGAATCTTTTCGTTGTATATTTCTCATTTGTTCCTGTCATCTCAGCAAGCATCCATTGCGATGTGAACTATTTGGGTATCCAAGTCCTGATGATGGTTACTGAAACCGAAACGTTAACGTCGACTTTACATCATAATATATTCATATATATATATATATATATATATATATATATATGCATTTCATTTAGAATTAAAACCTTTTGGAAAAGTACGAATCTAACTTGTCTCTGTAAGGCTATTGGTAAATAGTAAAGCAGAATGAGATCTTTAACTTTGACATGGCAACCAGTCTAGAAGAAGAAAAAAATTAAATTAAAACCAGAACTAAAGACCAATGGCTCAACCATTCTTGCTAAATAATTCTTTCCAAGTACTAAAGATCTCAATAAACAATGGACCCATTTGACAGCTAATAACTCTGCTTATAATAATGATGCGTCCTTTTTTTTCCGATTTGAAAAAAATATATACCATAACAACTATTAATCCTTGATCACATTACCTTTGACAAGAGAGAAAAACTATTCTGCGTCACTACTTATTTAGAGACAAAATTATTCAAAGCTGTGCAAGCAAAATTTTGCTCCTCACTGATTCACTCTCTTACAGGGTGGCTCAATATACATGGGACTACTAATAACTTTATCAATAATTATACTGTGTTCTTTTTTCAGATTTGAAAATAGTATACTATAACAACTATTAATCCTCGATTACCCAGGTTGAGTCATACCAAAGACTCAAAAAATGGTACTCGATGCCTCCTTGCTTAACACTCAGCAATATAATGTAGGGATCAAGGGTAAAGCAGAGTAATCAAGGAAGGGAGTAGCGCCCTCCCCTACATCTCGGTGTTGTAGCTATCGAAAAGAAAGCCTTCGGGTCACCCTCGACTATGGTCGCCAACTTCACTTACTTTTACTTAAATGCCGTGGACAAGAGAGAAAAACTATTTTGCGTCACTAGTTATTTGGAGACAAAATCGTTCAAAACTGTGTAAACAAAATTTCGAAGGAAGTTTAACTTAACAATTCTCCTGTAAAGCCAAATTTATCGTTGGGTGCTCAAATTTCAATCCATATGGTCAGTAATCAACCTCACCAAGAAGGCAGAAAATTCTTGATCTGACAGGAAGTTTACTGCAAGATGTTCTGGCAATATGGATGCTGTAAAAATCCCTCCGAAGACGTTCCCAAGAACTTGGTCTTTCACATGCACTGTAAGATAAAGTCAATCAATTTCTGCCCTTATCAACTGGTTTGACCGTGATTTTTAAGACTCAGAGGAAAAATGATTTGATGTAATATTAATTATCATATTAATAGGTTGCATCTCTTTTGAGACACACAATAGAACGAAGTTTTTAAGTTCGAAATGAAGCTTCAAGTATAAAAATGTAAGACCTCAAACATTTACAGATCTAACCTTTAAAAAATTCTGCATGTGTTACCGCCATTTTTATGCAATAAAAATTAAATTAATTACCATCGGGATTGATAAAATTCAAAAGGAAGTTCGTTAAACCGACAAACGACTGTGAATGCGTCACGAGGTTCACGTAACATTCTCATAACGCACGCTGTTATTTTTCAACTCACATTCCGCCGTTACACTTCTGAATCAACATCTAAGCTGAGCTTAGTAAATAACTAATAGGGCTTCAGTGATATATACATTTATCTTCAGAGTTGGGCAGGGTGCAAATAAAACCGTTGAGAAGAAGGCCCCGAAACGGTGCACTTTCTCTCCTGATGACACTAAAACGATTTTTCGAAAAGAAAAAGAATAAGGCTAAAACTTTCATTCAACAAAGAAAATCCAATCATGTAGAGTTACTCTGTGGAATGTCAATGGCAAGAAAAGCATCTGTCTGTCCGCTCACTTTTTGGTGAGAATCAATTACTTATTTAGTAATTTCTTTCTTCAATTAAATTTCTCGAAGAACGTGGCATCAGATAAATAATTCCTCAGTTTGTTGCTTTGCGTCCGAAGGAGATGATATCCAAATTTTTCATGAACATTTTCATGGAATACCAACTTCGGAAATCCCCAGGTGTTTCGTTATGAGACTCTTGAAAAGGTAGGTCGAAGAAAAGGTTGTCATTGGATCTCGGTGCTAAAAGATTTGACAAATACATTAGAAAAACGCACACATAATTATTCTAGAGGTTATTTGTTAATTTTGTGTTGGTCTCATAAATAAAATGATTTGAGTTGTTTTTGTTCAGATGATAGAGAAATAATTCATTCTTTTATAAATTATCGGCCGACCACAGTGAGCGAGTCTGAAATATTCGCTTTACCATCTTTTAGATGGTAAGGCGAATATTTCAGACCCTCTACTTTATTTCAGACTCTCTACTTTATGAAAAATGTCTTTTAATTTGCATGTGACGGTCAACAAACAATCACAAGGATTCGTCCGAATTTCTCTTTATTCTCATAAATTATCATGATCGGGAATTTGAACGTTGAACCACCGTCTGTCAATCACAACACCGCAAATTTTTGCCACTTTCGGTAGGGTTTGACGGAAAAATTATCGTATGATACTATCTATATCCCGAAGTTTGTGCTCTTTATCTTCTTAAATCAAAGTTGCTTTTATCCTCTGACAGCTGTTAACTACTGAAGACAGCTTTGTGCGAGCTAAAGCTTTGATTAAAAGATGACTTATGGCGCGAAATACGAGATCTTCTGGTGTCTGCAATCGATGAAATTTGTCTTTGTTGTTGAGATATTGGAAAGTCTTATCTCAGCAATTGATTAAAGAACAATATACTTGACACCACATTTTACATTCATAATTGTATTTTAAGGAGTCCAGCATTTTTCTTTGTTTTGATTTTGACAAATGTTTATTATGTAGGTGTAGCTGCTTTTTGGTCGTCGTCGTCCACTACAAAGTTTTCCCCTTTCTCCACCTCCTTTTTTCTTTGCTTCTAATTTTCCTTATCAAATTTTTGTTCTGCTTAGTTTCTTCCTCTTCCTCCTTTTCTCACATAAACTTTCTTTGCCATTGGGATACCATGAAGAATAATAACCCTTCATGCGATCTCTCTGGCCATGGGAGATTTATCTGATGGTACTCATCACTTCTCCAATTAACAAGGGACAGTTTGTACTGGGTTAGGAGTTACTAGTGGGTACGAACAATCTCTTAACTGACCCCTACACTGTTGGTTTTGAAATTCAGAGTCTTCCGCAAGGGCATTAGCACAAATTAAAATCCAAACAGCTCTTCATTTTATGTAGCTGCTTAGAGCTGCTAATTCACATTGCTCTCCTAACGACTGCTTGGTCTCTGTAAATGTCCAGCCAGTGTTGATGAATGTGAATGGTTCTTATTTTTACAGAATGGATGCATTTGTCTAACTGCCTCAAGTCATCAGTTGGATGCTTCTGAAATAGTTCCTAATTTCCTGAATGGCAATTTATAGATCTTTGGTGAATGGAGCTTTCTGATGGATAATTTCTTTAAATTTCCTCTATAAATACTCAGTTGGATTTAGATGCAGTTTGTTTGCCGGCCATATCATTGATTTTATTTGTATTTTCTTCTGGAAAGCTCAGCCCACTCGGTTGGGGCTGTAGAATACACCGAATGCATCTTTGCAGAGGGGTAAGACCCCCCAACTGGTGTCCTGGATATGACAATAAACAATATGATGGTGAGGCTCCAGTAATACCGGAGCATTGGGAAATGCGGAGTACTCCCTCACTGCCATCGTTCCCAGGTTCCCTCTGGTGTGGAATTGTAGCACCTGAAAGTGTGATATGTATGGGGTCAAATAGAACTGTTTGACATTTAAATTGTGTAGAAACAAATGACTTATGCTCAAGTAAATTGTTAGAAATAGAAATAGAACTTTGATCATTTAACAGTAGATTAACAAATGATTGATGTTTAATTTAATTATTGGTGATAAATAGCAATACACGGAACTATTTTACTTCGTTGACTTATGTTTATAAATCGTATATACCTAATATGTATATGTAAAGTGGATTTGGGATTCAATAACCTACAATGGTTGATATGCCATAAAACTAAATCAAACAAAATCTTATATATTTAATAAATATGTATTAAGAGGATTTGGCAATAAATAACTGAAAATGATTGATATTCCATGAAACTATACCAAACCAAATCATATATATTTAATTTACATGGATAAAGAGGATTTGGCATTCACTAGCCTAAAATGGTTGATATACCATAAAACCAAATCAAACCAAATACAATATATTTAATATATATGTATAAAGAGAATTTGGCCTTAAGTAACCTACATTGGTTGATATGCCCTAAAACTATACCAAACCAACAAAACCCCTTCAGGAAACCGTAATATTCTTTACTCTGTGACAAAAAAATAAAAACCATATAAATCTAACATATGTGTAGTAAGAGGATTTGGCATTAAATAACCTACAATGTTGATATACCATAAAACCAAACCAAAGCAAATACTATATATTTGATATATATGTATAAAGAGAATTTGGCCTTAAGTAACCTACATTGGTTGATATGCCATAAAACTATACCAAATCTACAAAAACCCTTCAGGAATCCGTAATATTCTTTACTCTGTGACAAAATGCATGATTGTCCTGACAAATAATTTCATCATCAAGTAAACACTTGGAGGTGCCCGTGGTGCAATGGTTATCGTCGGAGGATATGGACACGGCGACACGAGTTCAAATCCTGGACCTGACTGATTGCATTTCACATAGCACTAATACCAATACTATGAATCCAAAATATTCTCCCTCCAGCTATGGGTAAATAGTAGGGCAGACTAGGTTCTTCAGCCTTGGTGAGGCAACTGGTCTAGGAGAAGGAAAATTCTGAATTCAAACCTGTTAAACTCCGCTTAACAATTGACCTTGTATCATATCCTGCCCGAGCGGAGGGGTTGGTAAATATGATCATCAAGTAAACACTTTTATGTCGATGTAAAGAGAAAATTATCAAAGATTTCTATGTACGCATGTACATAGCTCGTTGAGAAAAAAAATCCTATTTCCCCTTTTCTTTTAAATAACAAGAAATCGCTTGGAAAATTAACTTACATTCTTCAAACAGTCATCATCATCATGTATCGCTGCCAGCACGGATCTCCCTGACCCTCTCTCCCTGACCCTTCTCTATCGTCCATCGCTCCCGGCAGGTCTTCAAGGCTACGTCCTGTATCGGCACAGAGGTGTTGTATATAGATTCTAGCTGGTTCTCCAAACTTTGCTCGTCCGTGTGAAGGAGTCCACAGGAGTACATCACTTATGAGTTCGTCCTTACTTCTCCAGCAGTCTCCCGCATGTCTGGTTCGTCTAACATGGATATTTTTCGTGATGGGTGGTAGGTAGCCGTACAGCAGCAGTTTTGTGGGAGTTTGCTTCTTAGGACTTGTTTAATATTGCTCGCAGCATTCTTGTCTAATTGCTGTCAAGCTTTTTGTCAATACGTTTAGTTAGGGTCTACGTGGTGCATCCGTATTGCAAAATTGAGACGACTGCTGCCTGGAAAAAAAAAACGCGTTTTATTTTATCGGTCAAGTCAGACTTCCATATGACCAATAGACTATCGTTAGCTGTACATGCCTTTGCTAGTCGCGTGTTGATGTATGTCTCGGTTGATGAGACACAGCTTTCAAGGTAGGTGAACTTGTCCACTAGTTTCATTGGACCACCCTTTAATGAGGAAATGTTGCCTCTTTGATTAAAGCGCATGCATTTTGTTTCCTTTGTACTACACCAGACCAAAGTTTCAGCATCATCAACTTGGTCATTGCTAATTCATGATTTATCAATGACTATCACTCTCATCGAATTCTCTACACTTATTCTTTCTCTTTTGCAAACTTTCACATCATTTTCTTTTGTGTGTGTGTGTGTGTGTGTATGTGTGTGTTTGTGTGTTTTGGGTATTTTTTGTTTGGCTTTTCTCTATGTAAAATCCTCATTTTGTTCTACAGATTTCATACAATTATATCACCAACATTAACTCCTGTTTTGACCTGTTTGTTTTTCATTGGCTTTCTTGTAGCGTTTTTGAAAATTTTTCATGACATATTGACTTAAGTTTTCTATCCTGACATTTTCATATTTCTCATAGTCTATCGAAATGTTTTCTTTTTTTAACCGACCCATTTCTTTGATATTTGTGACTAATTTTAAACACAACGAACTGGGAACAACAAGTACCTTCCATCACTCTCCACTGTGGATGCCTTTTCACTGAGTTTTAATTAATTGTTTTAATTAACGTTGTTCTTGTTGGAGCCATGTGTCCTTTCTATTTTTTTCGTTGACGTTTCTTTTGTTGTGCAATGCGTCTTTTCTATTGATTTAATTCATTTTTTTGTTGGAATCGTGTGTCCTGTCTATTGTTTTAATTGACATTTTTTTTTGTTGGAGCCATGTGTCCTTTCTAATGTTTCAGTTGACGTTTTTTGTTGGAGTCGTGTGTCCTATATTGTTTTAATTGAGGTTTCTTTGTTGGAGCCGTGTGTCCTTTCCATTGTTTTAAATGACGTTTTTATTTTGGAACTGTGTATCCTTCCTATTGTTTTAATTAACATTTCTTTTTTGGAGCCTTGTTTCCTTTCTATTGTTTTAATTAATGCTATTTTTATTGGAGCCATGAGTCCTTTCCATTATTTTAATTAATGCTACTTTTGTTGGAACTGCGTGTCATTTCTATTGTTTTAATTACCGTTTTTTTGTTGGACCGTGTGTCCTTTTTATCGCTTTAGTTAACGTTTCTTTGTCGGAGCCGTTTGTTCTTTCTATTGTTTTTATGAACGTGTCTTTTTTGGAACCGTGTGTCCTTTCTAATTTTTTAAATAACGTTTCTTTTTTTAGCAGTGTTTCCTTTCTATTGTTTTAATGAACGTTTCTTTTGTTGGAGCCGTATATCCTTTCTAATATTTTAAATCAAGTTTCTTTTTTTGGAGCCGTGTTTCCTTTCTATTGTTTTAATGTGTTTCCTTTCAATAAAATATACCCATCTATTTGTTGAGTTCTAGAGATATTCTTTTAAGAATGAAAACAACTAGTTCATTCCATAAGTTTTCCTTAATCAATGAGTTTTTCTTTGATGTTTTCTTGCATGACTTGAAAAAAAATCACGTCAATTTAGATAATTTAATCTAATTTGTTTTAGGAATATTTTATGAAATTAGGAAGCTCAACTACAAATGAGAAATGCTTTGTCATATTTATTATTTCCTTATTTACAGCTAAATAAAAAAAAAAAACTATGTATACAATTTTTAAGTGAGCTAATTCCATAATGTTTTCCAGGTGTATTAGATACAATGTTTTCCGCATGGAGGCAATAATTTCAGACTCCATTTTATTAGGTTTCTGCTGAATTGTAAGTAGGTAAAATAGGAGTTATTTTGTGGGAAAGTTCAACCTCTTTTGACATCCCACCAGCATTCGCTTCTGACAGCGATTTTTTTTCTCATGATCGTGGCACTCTAACTTTTAATGATCACTGCAGAAAATGCATGGCTAAAGTTAATGACTGTGTGGAAAGATTACATGTTATAGCTAAAAGCTTGAGCTGTTTAAGGACGTCATTGTGATTTTTTTGTATGAATTAATTCAATGGCATTAATTTGCTTTTATCTCAGATGCTTATTTGCTATTTGGAACTAGGCAACAGCTGAAGTGATATTAGTAGTAAGGTTCAACTACTACTGTCCTATCACCAATACCTGCTTCTGACGTTGTGGGAAAACATCGTAAATAAGAGTTATCTTCAGAGCAACTTTTTTTGTCGAGTGTTGCGTGTAGGTGAAAATGAATGACCAATGGTCGTGATTTTGTAGAAAAACTGTGTTTAACATATTTAATTCACCTCTCCGCCACGATCAGGATCTGACAGAAGGTCAATTTTTAACTGGAGTACAGCTAATCTTGTATCCAAGGTTTTTCTTCTCTTGGATTGGTTACCCAAGTTATGATCCCAGTCTGGCTGATAACTAACCCATAGTTCGGGGTTGAAGAAGAAGGGGTTCATGCCTTCACCAATGGCATTAGCGCAAAGCGAAGTGAAAACAGCCTCGTCCAGGGTTTGATTGCGGGTCGCGGATTCCATCTCCCATAAGCGCGCCTCCCAAATTGATTTGTAGCTGAAAACTTGCCCTCTCCACCGGTCTTACCTTGCTGCCAGTACTGGTTGTAGTAACGGTGTCAATTGATTGGAGTTTTTGATTTTGGAGCGGTCTCACTAAAATTCGAACTCACGACTGGATGATCTTTGGATCTGATTTTAAGGGCTTTTGACTGACTCATTATTTTATCATTTTAGGGTGCATGTCTTTTACGGTGAATTTTGGCTCACCCACAAATACAACACGCATATATATCATTATACATGTGCGTATTTCTTCCAGTCTTTCTGGGTCCGTACGCGTGAGTGCGCTTCTGGGTGTATGGGCATGTGCGTGAGAGATATATTAGTGTGTATGTCTATCTATCTGTCTGTCTGTACGTGTACACGTCTCTGCTTTCTTCATCCCCCTGTTATTACCTTGATCATCTACATATGTTTCTACTCGGTACCCTAACGTCAAGTTGGAATCACATTATTATTATTATTATTCATTTAAAAAAAGAGAAAGCTCTTGGTCGAAAAACATCTTATGATATATATGTACTAGATGGCGAGAGGATAGCTTTCGTGTGTTTTTGTGATGCTAGCATAAGGGTGGGGAAGGCTCTATTTCGGTCCTTAGGGGACCTTGCAAGTGGAATGGGTGGGGCGGTCGGAGGATTTAGAGACGAAAAAGGGTGGTGGTTGGGAGCATAAGCTCTTAAGTACACACGCGTCCTGCACGTGCCCCCAAAAAACAAGTTCTAGAGCCCCCTTCTGCCTCTTTCTCTTTCTCTCTCTCTCTCTATATATATATATATATAACGGCAATGAACACTGAACACACACATGCTTATAGAAATTTTTACATATATATAAAGGGAAAGAATGTGTAAATGAATTCACATATTTGAAATATATATTCATATGAATTTGAATTACTATATGTTTAAATATATATCTATACATATTTAAAGTATAGATCTCTCATACACGCACACACACACACACACACACATATATATATATATATATATATAGTTATCGCCGTTGGAAATGGTCACGGCGAACTGAGTTCAAATCCTGGACGAGGCTGATGGCGTTTCACATAGCGCTAATACACTTGGTAAAAATACGAATCCAATTGTTTTCCCTCCGTTCTATTCTTGGTATGGCAACCAGTCTAGCAGAAGAAAAACTATATTATACCCACTTTAACTACTCTGGTTAAACTCCACTTTAAAATGACCTTGTGTCATATCATACTCGTGGGGAGGGGTTGATATGACACAAGGTCATTTTAAAGTGAAGCATAACAGGAGCAGTTATATATATATATATATATATATGTATACGAGGCTCGGCCGAAAACTTATGATGATATCATATCTGTGGTTCATTACCAAGTGATCAATGGGATCAAAGCAATACAACACCAATGGAAGAAGTGCGTTAAATGTAAGGGCGATATGTTGAAAGATAAACCTCATTTCGTCACATTCGTTGAGAATGTATTTGATCAGACTATAAGCATTTTAGCCAACTCATGGATATATATATATATATATATATATATATATGTATAAGTAAAGTTGATGGCCGCAGTCGAGAGTGACTTGAAGGCTCCCTTTACATTAGCTACTACACTGAAGTGTGAGGAAGGGCGTTATTTCTTTCCATTGATTGCTCCACTTTACCCTTTATCCCTTCCTAATAAGTGTTAAGTAAGAAGGCATCAAATACGATTTTTTGAGTCTTTGGTATGACCTGGGATTGAACTTTGGTCTCCTGGGCCATTGGCGAACAATCTACTCACTAAATATACATTTTTATCATTTAGAATATTCGGACTCTTTTCTTCATCTTCATTGTCATACTCATAACATTTCGGACAATATGTCCTTCGGCCTTTTTCAAATGGTTCCATTCAAACTCAAGAGCCTACAAAAAACCTCGAATCAAAACCTTCACTGAATTCACGGTCGTAGATTGTTCTAATTTCATTAAGCATGACCAAGTGCAAGTGTAAAACAATAGTAAGTATTCTTTATTTGATCTGTAGTTGGATAACAATAGCTTAACACTTGTATCTGGTCATGTGTATCCGAATTAGAATAATCTATCACTGTGGATTGAAGAAAATAGTCCGATTTAGAGTGTTCCCCAATGGTCCAGGAGACCTGGGTTCAGTCCCAGGTCGTGTCATACCAAAGATTCGATAATTGGTACCTGATAACGCCTTGCTTAACACTCAGCAATATAAGGTACGTATCAAGGGTAAAGTGGAGCAATTTAGGGAAAGGAGTAGCGCCCTTCCCTACATCTCGGTGTAGTAGCTATTGAAAAGGGAGCCATCTGGTCGCCCTTGACTACGGTCGCCAACTTTACTTTTACTTACTATTCTAAATGATAAAATAATCAGATTTCATTTAAGAAATTTTAACAAAAAATATAGAGGAATTTACTTTCTCCGCTCTTCGTATACATGTATTTTAGATAAATACGTCTAAAACTTATATACCAAAATAATTAAACTATAAAGGATAACGTCTGATCTTTCGCCTTAAAACGGTCCTTTTCTTATATCATGAGTATTATGAACAACCCCTAAGTTTCTTGCAATGCCAGCCAGCCTACAAAAAATTTCTTCAGCAGCCAAAGACATAAAAGTGATCACATACCTACTCATACTTCAAAACTATTATAAGTTAATCAAAATCAATGCATTGCGTAGATAAGCAATGTAGTCTAAAGCTTCGTGTATCTCAGTGTGTTTACTTGAATGTTCCTTTTATTTGTATTGTAGAATAATTTAATGTCAGAGACCATTCATAATATATGAAATGATAAAATGAAAAAAGACACCTTTTTGTGTCTAAATTTTGAAATCATTCAATGAACAAAGTTATTCATTAATCTAGTATATATATATATATATATATATATATATATATATATATATATGGAAGTATACAATGGAAATAAATCTGAAGCTATGAATAAAGAAAAAAACAGCCTAATGCAAAAGTGACCAATTGATTATGATGAAAAGTCAAAGTTAAAACGTTTCGGTTTAATTAACCTTCGTATGTTTTATTAAGATATCAATCGTTGGTCAAGCGACATTTTTCAACATCTTAATGTCCTGATGAAGGTATAAAAAAGCCGAAAGGTATTAACATTGACATTCCATCATAATAAATTTATCACTTTTTGATTACTTTGTCTTTCTATTTTCTTCGTATATATATACACACACACACACACACACACACACATATATATATATATATATATATATATATATATATATATATATATATATATATACCCAGAAAGAAAACGTGACAGTGAGAGAGAGAGAGAAAAGAGAGGAATATATATATACATATATATATATATATATATATATATAGAGAGAGAGAGAGAGAGAGAGAATAAGCAATGTGATAGGCCAATGTTAGCAATAAAATAAATGAAAAAAGTAGACATTTATTCGTGTTTTTATCGCTGCTTTATGTGGAAAAATCATCCATCGATTAAAATGTAATTGTCTTCTTACTTTATATATATATATATATATATATATATATATATATATATATATATATATTGTTATCCACAAACAGATTGTTTCGTTGTATCACAACTCTTCAGTGTGGCTAAACACGCAGGACGCTTGAAGCTAGGATAGAAACCCGTCCAACTTTACGTTCAGGTAAATCGACAAATTATTGAAATCTAATAACTTGATCAACTGTCGTTTGACTAACCTCAAATTTTTACAGCCTATATTGAAATAAGACAAAATTTTATGCTTACAGTTTTACATTTTTCCTTTACAAAGAGGGCAATGTAATTGAATGGAAAAGTAAAACTGTTTAGATATTAAACTTAGAATCTTGAGTTCTTTCTACATATGCGGTTCCAACTTGAGATCATTCGAACAAGAATTAATCAACTTATTAGGAGGGTGTCCTCGTGGTGTAATGGTTAAAGCGATGGACTGCGGAATCGTAGTAAGAGAGTTCGTACTCCAGTCGCGCTATTACGTTCACTTTCGGGCAAATACCCTTGGGAAAGGTAGGAACCCCCTTATCCTCCCAGCTATGGGTTAAATAGTACCACTACTGTTCTTCTAGGAGAATGGCTTTGGCATTAAATGACCTAAAAAGAGTTGATATGTCATTAAACAAAGAAACCAACCAACCATCAACTTATTAGATTACAAAAATGATATCAATTTTTTCTTAAACAACTTGTACGCCTCAAACGGAATCAAATTTTTTAAAAACCTTCAGTGTGTGTTCGTGGGGGGATAATAAGGAATAATTTTAATACTAAAGGCAACAAATTGTGAGTAGAAAAAGAGCTAAACAAGCTCAATTCTTTTTAGAAAAATAAGTTTAAAGCAAATAATACTATTAATCCCCTATGACGCAAATCCTTTAGAACATCAGACGAATTGTTACCGTCAAATGATCATGGAGCTTCATGAAGCACAGAGTATTGGAAGGAGTAAAGCAGGATTATTGACATTATGGTTAAAGTATCCACCAATGGCCCGGGAGACCAGAGTTCAATCCCAGGTCGAGTCATATGAAATACTAAAAAAAAATGGTATTTGATCCCACATTGCTTAACATTCGGCATTATAAGGTATGGATCAAGGGTAAAGTGGAGCAATCCAGGGAATGGAATCACGCCCTGCCCTTCAGCTCAGTGTAGTAGCTATTGAAAAGGGAGCCGTCAGGTCACCCTTGACTACACTCGCCAACTTTACTTATACACACACACACACACACACACACACACACACACATATATATATATATATATAAAAATTAAGGATAAATTTGAAAAAATATTTGAAAAATACATATCACTTCGTGGACCTACCTATTTTTTCCGTTTAATGAAAACTGTTTTTATTTATTGCAGACCATCTACTAGTTGGCCAGTTGTGTACAAATCCCAAGAGCGATAGTAGCCTTCTATCATGTCTGAAAGTGACACAATGTTCAACGAGCGAGATCGGAGTTTCACCGCTGTACAACGCATGCTCTCTGCCGATCCAAGTTATGACAACAGGATCATTGCCAGCACCGTCAAAATGCAAATCCGGATGGTTCAACGCTTGAGGGTGATGAAAACAAAGTTTCCGGGTACGGTTATAGTCTTTGGTGTGGTTTTAAGAGAGGGCCACATCATGCCACCTCACATCTTTGAAGTCGGCTGTACCTGGATGTGCTGAAGAGTGTGGTGATCCCCTGGTGTAAATAAGTGGCCGGTGGCAGACCCTGGGTGTGGCAGCAGGACTCGACGCCGGCGCACAAGTCCAAAGAGACCCAGGCTTGGATTCAGAAGGAGTGCTACGACCTTGTACCCTTCTGTCACTGCCCCCTCCTCACCCGACCTGAACCCGCTTGGCTACTTCATTTGGTCATACATCGAGAACATCACCAACATGACCTCCCACAACACCAAAGTCAGCCTGATCGCCGCCATCCGCCGAGTATTCGCCTCGCTCCTCCCGGCGCTTGTGGAAAAGGTATACTCACAGTTCCGGGTCCGTATTGAGGCAGTGATTGAGGCTGAAGGCGGCTACATTGAATAGATGTCAGCTCTACTACATAATCAAGTTACCTGAATTGATTTTTTCAATAAAAGTTTTAATATAAAGCTGTAGTGTTGTTTTCTTTAGGACAACAATTTTGTCGTTTCGCCATATATATATATATATATATATATTCAGTCAGGTTAAAAAGTTTGGAGTAATTCTCTCATGACAAGAAAATCATTCAAGAGCTGAACATTTAAATTTTCCTGGTAAGAGAGCTCAATGTAATTTATTACAGAGCAATATTTATTTAAGAAAAAAACCAAAGACCGGTTAATTCATGATTATAAATTTATTTTAAATTCTAAATCTCGTCCCCCCTACACTCCACGTGTTTATTCTGGTTTTAAATTTAAATTTTTAAATTTAAATTTAAATTTAGATTTAATTAATTATCCATTGGGTCTGAAGAAGTCCTGTATTAATTTTTTTTTCTTCATGTTTTTGGTTCACACCAGAAACTGAAAATACGGGATCGAAATAAATTTATAACCATGAATTAACCGGTCTTTGGTTTTTTCTTAAAGAAAATATATATATATATATATATATATATATATATATATATATATATATATATATATATATACTCATAGTTACAAGAAACCATAAGACTGAATAGTTTTTATATAAACAGAATATAATTCCATTCCATAGAATGTTTAGTATGTTTTTTTCGTTAAATTTTTTTTACTTTTTTCTGTTTGTTTTGTTTTTCTTTTATTTGTTTTACTGCTTTTAATCAGTTTTTCTCTGTTAATTTTTGACTATTTTCTATCATTTTTCAATTGATTTTCCTATATTTTTCATTAAGTTTTGACTAGTTTCAAGTACTTTATTCTATTAATTTTAACAGGTTTCCATTTTTCTTTATTTGTTTTACTCTTTCCTATTTTTATTTTTCCATCAATTTTTATCTATATTCCATTAGTTTTTTTTTTATGAATTTCTCTATTCAATTAATTTTTTTTTTCAATTAATTTTTGACTCTTTTCTGTTATATTTTCCAATTAATGTTTTACCATTCCTAATTAATTTGTCAAAATTTCTTTTACTGTGTTTTTAGTTTTTAACATTAATTTAATACTATTTTCAACCGTCTTTTTCTGTTAGTTTTTTTTTACTGTTAATTTTTTTACTATTTTCTTCATCTCAATTTTTGATTATATCAGATAAGTTTTTATTTCTATTAATTTTTTTACAGTTCTATAACTAAAATATTTTTCTTGAAACTATTGTTTTCTGTAATTTAAAATAAATAAGATCTTTGTTTCGTGTCTGTTTTAATCTATATAAAAATAATTATATCAATTTTTGATTATTTTCTATTAGAGTTTTTAAAAAAATCTACTCTTGTTTGTTTACACTTTTCTTTTTGTATTGTAATTTTTTCCGCCACTTTCTGAGTCCAGTACTATACCACTAGAATAAGTCACTTGACGTCTAACCAATGTCTCATGAGGTAAAATACCTTCCATAGATTCTCCAAGTCTTCTTTTTATTGTTGATTATTTTTTTCTATGTGAAGACACGTATACATCTAAAAAAAAACTGTCTCTTTTATTGCTGAATCGAGATAGATTATACAAAGAATATCAACAGATAAGGTTTCCTGAAAGATGATCAGATAATTACCTCGTTTTTAGTGTCATTGACAATCCAACATTTTATTGCAATATGAGAATCTCTGTGTCTTTCTCTCGTCTACTTTCACGCAGGCGCATGCGCATGCGCACGCGAACCAGAACATCGACGCTCCTTTAAATGTTTTTCTCTCTTTCTTCCCCCATTTGTTAAGTTATCTGTCTGTTGCCAAATATACGGCAGTGATGGATGATTGTAATTTACAATCACAAGCATTTTATATCTATATTGTTTCTTTGCGGTTATCATCTACTCCAATCATTTTTCACTCGGAGTCCATATTGGATCCGTTTTCACTATGGCCGCTTTTCGTATTATGTTTCCCATTTAGAGTTTTATTAGCAACGGTTTCGACGAACTCTCTTCCACCGGCAGGAGAAATCTTGACTACTGATATGGGCATTTAATTTTGAAACCGGGCTTAAAAGAGAACCCATTTTCGCATTGTGTGCGCTTTCATAAAGCCCCGTTTTCAACTGGAATTGTTTAATAGTCTGGAAAAATGTGATTAAAAAAGAAAAAGAAAACAGATGGGAAGATAAATAAACTAATAATTAGAAAAAAAAATAACTGATTAAATTTTTGGATATATTTTCAACCTCCTTATTATTTTTTCATTGCAATCTTTCCCCCCCCCAAAAAAAAAGGTAGAAAGGTTCAATGTTTATTCTGTTAACAGATATATATATATATATGTGTGTGTGTGTGTGTGTGTGTGTGTGTGTGTGTGTGTGTATGTATGTGTGTATGTGTGTGTTTGAGTAAATCTATTTTAAATTTGTTCGATGTCATTAGCATCTCAGTTTGATCCAACTCTACGATTACGTAATTTTTGCAACAAACCAAAATGGCTTCCGGAGAAATAGATCCACAACCTCACAAATACTGACCATCCGTAGAATCCTGGAAGGCGTTCGGGCCAAAAACTTACAGGCGACATTACTATTTGTCGACTTTAAAAAGGCCTTCGATTCCATACACAGAGGGAAGATGGAGCAAATCCTACTAGCATACGGCCTACCAAAAGAAACCGTAGCAGCGATAATGATTCTCTACAGAAACACCAAAGTAAAAGTACGTTCACCAGATGGAGACACGGAATACTTCGACATTGTTGCAGGAGTACTACAAGGAGACACACTAGCCCCGTACCTCTTTATCATCTGTCTAGACTATGTGCTTAGGACTTCGATCGACAAAATCAGAGAAAATGGCTTCGAGCTGACTAAGAGAAGAAGCAAAAGGTACCCCGCAAAAACAATCACGGACGCTGACTACGCTGATGACTTGGCGATACTAGCGAATACGCCTAATCAAGCAGAGACACTACTGCATAGTCTAGAACGAGCCACAGCTGGCATTGGCCTCCATGTCAATGCAAACAAAACTGAATATATGTGTTACAACCAAACGGGCAACATTGCCACACTAGACGGAGCCTCTCTGAAACTAGACGACAAATTCACCTACCTAGGAAGTAGCATCTCATCAACCGAAAACGACATCGACACACGACTGACGAAGGCATGGACAGCTATCGATAGGCTCTCGATCATATGGAAGTCGGACCTAACTGATAAAATGAAACGCAGTTTCTTCCAGGCAACGGTTGTGTCGATACTGCTATATGGATGCACCACATGGACGCTTACGAAGCGGCTGGAGAGGAGGCTGGACGGAAATTACACAAGAATGTTGAGAGCAGTATTAAACAAGTCCTGGCGACAACACCCCACGAGACTCCAACTATACGGACACTTGCCCCCCATCACGAAAACTATACAAGTACGACGAACCAGACACGCAGGACACTGCTGGAGAAGCAAGGACGAGCTCATAAGCGATGTACTCCTGTGGACCCCCACATATGGATGTGCAAGAGTGGGACGACCAGCACGAACCTACATACAGCAACTATGTGAGGACACAGGATGTAACCCTGAAGACCTGCCGGAGGCGATGAATGATAGGGAGAAATGGCGAGAGAGGGTCAGGGATATCCGCGCTGGCGGCGCGACATGATGATGATGATGATGATAAAAATCCTAAAACCTTAAAAATTTTCAAAAAAAATCAATCCTTACACTTGCGAACAACCCTTGATGATATCCTATGAAAGGTTCGAAAAAGCTCGGGACAATATCAGTAAATTCATCTACCAACTTCAACCTAAAACCAAAACACTTGTCAGGACACTTGAAATGATCCTAAAAAAATTATACAGAAAAAAGAGTCCTTTTTATTAAATCAAATATGCCTAAATGAAGGACGGCTACCCAACTATATACATATATATATACGTGGGTGAGTTAAAAGTTTTGCAATACTTTGGTACGTGCTAGTTTGTGAGGCCTTTATCATTTGACCGAAGCAGTTATAGCCGTATGGGTTACACGCTGAAATGGGTAGTATCATGGTATTTGGTACTCTGACATGTTGTGCATTGCTTCAAAATGTGTTATTTGAAAGCCGTACACGTGAACATGAAACAGAGGCTAATTTGAAAGCTTATTCTTTTACGAGTTGGAACTGGGCCATAACGCCGCGGGAGCAACCCAATATATTTATTGTGTGAAAGATAATGGTGCACTTGATTACAGTATTATAAACAGATGGTTGAAATTTCGCTCGCGTTGTAAGAATCTCGACGATCGGGTAAAGTCAGGTAGGCCTAAAACACCAAATCCTATGGCCATGCTCTAAGCCATACAAGCAAATCAGTCGCGTAGCAAGCAGAGATTATCAGTTGTTTTCGGTATCACCTGTGTTGTATTTTGACCTTCGACTCGGCCAAGAATGCCATTCCAAGGTGATGCACCGGAAGGAGGTGACACATTCTAATGGCAGGTATGAGAGAAAATCGCGTGGGCGGAAATTGGCTGACGAAATGGGACGAGGTAAAAAATTCCCATGGTACACTCATAGACTGATGCACCGGAAGAGAGTGACCTGGGAACTGCATGACAGTTATTTCCGCTTGATGACGATCAAACATGCGATTTCAAAGATCGAGTAGGTGACTGAGTGGACGTTGAACTCAGTCAAGACAGAAGTCAGAGTTCCAGTTACAGTTGCAGACAGAGTTATAGACGAGATGTGGTAGGGAAAGCCACACCAGGCCGAAGGGGCTTGGAATCCCGATGGAGTTTGGGGACCAGAGAAGTTGCAGATAAGATGCAGTAAAGAAAGCCATCATCCAGCAGTGAGCTGGGCCATTGGGCCTCCGGTTGAGCATCTGGAGAACGAGAAAGACACAACATTGACGGCCATAAGAGTGGGGGTCAAAATATTGCAGTTTCTGTTCGATCTCCAGTTCCCTCTCACAGTAAAACCCCACACAACCTTTTCGAACCCTTACAAATAATGTGAGAGGTACATATTTTTGATAAAGAATCTTCACTCGTCTGTTATTCATTGCGTCAGTATGTATCCTGCATGAACATGTATATGAGAATACAACTCATACAGGGAAACACAAAACTAGTCAGGAAAAAAATTAAGTGACAATGATTAGTCATACATATAAACTAAAAAAAACTATAAAATGCCCAGTAGGTTGCAGTTGTAGAATATACCGACTGCACCTCTGCAGAGGGGTAGGACCCCTCCAACGAGCGTCCAAGATATAACACTAAACAATCTGATAGTGAGGTTCCAGTAATGCTGAAGGTTTGGGGAATGCAGAGTACTCTTCATTAACATCGCTCTCAGGTCCACATAGGACCGGAGTGGTAGTACCAGATAGATCCATATCTATAGGTCAAACAGAACTAAACTGCGTAATTATGCTAAACTGAATTGTTTGAAATAGAACTGTTTTGACATCTGTGTGTAGACAAAACTATACTTATACAAAACTGAAATGTTTGAATTAGAACTGTTTGATTAAACTGAATTACTTGAAATAGAAATGTTTTCGACTATTAAACTGTGTACTTTTGCTAAACTGAATTATTTGAAATAGAACTGATTATTTGTATAAAAATTGATTTGGCATTAAATAACCTGCAAATATTGATACCGGTTGGAATTACAGTAAATTAATTTTTTTATTTTTATTTTTTTTTAGATCTAAATACATTTCGACTTAAAACTCCAGATTTAATACTAATTTAGATAAATATAACTTTCTTCAATAACTTTACGTAAGGATACCGTAATACTTGTATTAAATCAATTTCAAAATTTAAAATTAGAATTTTTAATTTCAATTTTATTTTCTTGCCTATTAATTCAGGTACCCCTCCACTGAAGAGTACGTGCACATTTTTTTAATCTATTTTATTTTTATTCATTTACCTTAAATCTCAAATTAATCCTATGTTTTTTTTATTTAAGTATTTTCTATGATAATAAATATATATATATATATATATATATATATATATATATATATATATATCCCTAAAAAGACCTCTTATATGACATGGTATTCGTACAGTGGCTTCACTGTCTAGACATAGAAATGTGCATGTAATATTGAGAGTGGATGGCATACAAAGAAAAGTGACAAAATTACAAAAAGAGTCAAAGATTACATTTATAAAGAGAGATTGGAGAAATTAGTATTTGTCCGATAAAGGCCACGTAGACAGAGCTTCAGTCTCAGGTTGAGTCATACCAAAGACTCAAAAAAAATGGTACTTGATTCATCCTTGCTTAATACTCAGCATTATAAGGTACTATCAAGGGTAAGTGTATCTATCCAAGGAAAGGAATAGCACCCTTCCTGACACCACAGTGCAGTAGCTTTTGAAAACTGAGCCTTCGGTCGCCTTCGGTCGCCTTCGGTCGCCTTCGACTACGGTCGGCAAACTTTACTTGAAAGAGGTCATCAATAAGAATCTTTCAAAATGATTAATGGAATTTCTAATTATGGTAGACATTTTTTTCAATATTTCTCCTCGAACTGGGAATTCACTGTCAAGACAGATTTTCAGAAAAAAGTCTACAAATAAAATGGATTTTTTTTCTGCCAATAGAATAAAATATTTTGGGGACTAATCAGATTGAAAACAGCAGTAGTGTGAGAATTAAGATTAAATTCAATGATTTTTGAATGAATGGTATGAAAAAGAATTCAAAAGGCCAATTTTCGGAATTATTGGATAAATTAAATGAATTTCATTGGTATTCATACATTGTATTTGTTGTGTATATGTTCCACGCAAAGGTGTTTCTTTTTCTCTCGAAAGGTTGATTTAAGAAGCTAAGAAAAATGGTAGATTCCAAAGGAGACAAAACAAAGAAATACTAAAATGTTGTTAAATGTCTCCATGAAATTCATTGACGGTGGCAAAAATCCAAACCAATATCTTATTTATTCATATTTACGTATAACCAAAGATTCACCCTAAGCAAGACTAAACTAATCTGTTAGGAGATAAAGATAATTCTTCCTTTATTGTAAACAATATGCCCTTAACTATCAACTTTTATTGATAATATAGCAGACCAGATTGTTTTTTGTGCGGGTGGGTGCCTTTGTACGACAACCGATGTTGAAGAAATAAGAATGTTAATATACATACACTGCAAAGAAAGATGTTTTACTTGAGAGAGTCTAAAGTTTTGCAATATTTTAGTAATATGAGACAAGACTCGACAGTTCCATAAATGTTTGCCGAGATCTGGAAGGTTACGAACCACACTGGACTGTGAAACGCTGACATCACCTGATCATCCCAGCTGGCTACTCGACTGATTTGTTTCTTTAGCCGCAATATTCACAGTTTTACGCCTAGCCAATTTTACCAGATTGACGAGGTTCTTGGAATACGAGCAAAATTTCTTATGGTCGATTGCTTTTGTTTCATGGCGTACCAATCCTTGTTGGTTATTATTTAATGCTAAATCCAGTTTTATATATGTATATATGGAAGTAAATAATGAAGTGTAATCCGACAATCTATAAAGAACAATTGATAACAACGTAATCCAAGTAGAACCAGAGATTCATTGTGAAGCAAAGTCGACACTATAGTGTTTCGGTTCTAATGAGCCATCATCAGGACTCTGAAGGATGATATTAGTGATGATAAATCAACGATGGATGTTTAAAAATGCATCATAAAAACCTAGGTAAATTTTTATAACAAGAAAAAGTTGGCCATTTATTTAGTGAATCATCGTTTGTTTGTTTTAAATTACGTCATTTGACTCATTAGAAATACTGTAAAGAATTTATGTTCCGTTTGTTTATCGAGAAAGATTTCGAATCAAAAGAGAGGAATAAAAAGAAAGACAAAAAGAAAAAGAGAAAGAATAAAATTATGATATTTGTGGAATATATTAACTAAGGATGGAATATATTGTAGCTATTCAAAATGGATTTGCTCAAGTAAGGAGAAATATTATAAAAGCCAGGACAAGTATTTAGGGAATTATAGAGTGAAATAGCAGCGGCTTCGAAAATTCGTCTTAGTCTTTTATTATGAATGTAAATGAGTATCTTTGCAAATCGAAGTTGGGATTAGATTGAGAAATATATTCAAATAGTTAATTGCTTAAGTAACCAATTCTTATATCTCTTTTGTGTTCTTTCAAGCGACGTGAAGGTTCCAAGATGTTTCACCAATATATTTTAGTTTACAGTTCTTACCAGGGATACAATAAATATTGGCGTCTGAAAATATGTTGCGTTGCGGGCATATATATGCGATTATAAATCTATATGATTTGTAAACAAATAATTTGTAGGGAACAATTTTTAAATGAAGGAGAGGTGATCTATAAGAATCTTTCAAAATGATTAATGGGATTTCTAATTATGGTAACATTTTTTCAATATTTCTCCTCGAACTGAAAATTTACTGTCTAGACAGATTTTAAGAACTTAGTCTACAAATCAATTGGATTTTTTCTTTTTTACTTATTGTTTGCTCGCAGTAAAATGGCTTCAAGTATAGCTCCGTAGCAGAAATAGTTTTATTTGCTCACAGTAAAATAATTTCAAGTATTGCTCCCTAGATTAAATAGTTTTATTTGCCCACAGTAAAAGAGTTTCAAGTATTGCTCCCAAGCAGAAATAGTTTTATTTGCTTACAGTAAAATGGTTTCAAGTATGTATAATTGGTCGTATTGTATTTGTCGCTGCCTCCCACCAGCCAAAAGGCCACGTAAGTATGTATAGTTGGTCGTATCTGCGATGCATTCCCACTCGCAGTACATCAATCTGGACAGTTTATATGCGTCTCGCACCTACTCCGCTGAGACCCATTTGCATGTCTCGTGCAGCTGTGACCAACGGTGTTCTTGGTTGGACGTCCCCGACTAATGTTCTTCCATTCCTTCACAAAGTATTGAAATGTTATATCAATAAGTCAAAGTTTTAGTTATTTGCTGCGCACACTTAAAGGCTTCAAGCATAGAAAATTATTAACAGTTTTATTTGATCCATACAGGGGGCTTCAACAGGTACAATTACTCCAGTTCGGAGTGGACCTGGGATTAATGGCAATAAAGGGGTACTCCACATTATCTAAAGTTCCAGAACTGGAGCCTCATCATCAGATGTTTTATAGTCATATTCCGAACACTCGTTGTGTGGTGGGGCTACCTCTCCGCATAGATGCAGTCGGCATATTTTACTGCTTCAGCGGACTGGGCAACGGAATTTTTTTTAAAGATCTAGTTACTGTACTATGATCAACTGCGCCTTCATATTTCGCTGAAATATTTTTGGTTAAGAAAGTCAGTTTTTCAGCGTGATGCCAAGAATGTCATGTTGGGTGATAAGCGAGATGGGGCATAAGTGACTGTACAACTGCTGTTTTGTGGGGTGTTGCTTTAAGGATTTGTTCAAAACAGTACGTAGCATTTTTTATGTAATTTAAATCTAGCCTTTTCACTATGCTTTTTGTTCGAGTCTAGGTGGTGCATCTATACCTGAGAACTGACCCTGTCACAACTTAGAAAAATTCCTGTTTTATTTTAACGGAGTGATCAGATTTTCATGTGTTCGAGAACCCGTCAATAGTAGGTCACACATTTGCTATGCGTATGCCGATATCACTTTCAGTAGATGAGATGTTGCAGTCAATGTATGTGACCTGGTCAACTAATTTTTGTGAACTGCCACTTAACCTGGAGATGGATCCTTAATTAACTAACATTATGAACAACCCAATTTTGAGGAAAATAACCTTTTTTATTAAAGAATTTTCAAAGATTGTTGAATACTTTCCTTTTTTTATGGCATATCAACTATTGTAGATTATTTCATGCCAAAACCTCTCTCTCTCTCTATATATATATATATATATTGTCAACCACAGACAGACTGTTTTGTAGTATCACAACTCTTCAGTGTGGCTAGACACGTAGGACGCTTGAAGCTGGGATCGAAACCACCCAACTTTACGTTAGACTTAGTATCATCCCGCTCAGACAGCAAGCAAACCACGTCAACTCGAGAATTATAAGGCATTATGTAATAGCTTTCGTTTGTTTACATTTTTGCCTTACCGTATTCCAGAGTGCTCAATTCCTTCGAAGAGTTTTGTATATATATATATATGATTTGGTTTAGTTGGTTTTAACGGCATATCAATCAGTGTAGGCTATTTAATGCCAAATCCTCTTTATACATAGACACTAAATACATATCATTTGTAAACACAAATTTTTGTTTATAATTTTAAACGTGCTAGAGGTAATTTTTTTGTACACATTTAAATGGTTTTAAGTATTATTGCCAATGGTCCGAGAGACCTGGGTTCAATCCCAGGTCGGGTCATACCAAAGACTTTAAAGATGGTACTTGATACCTCCTTGCATAGCACTAAGCGATATAAGGTACGTATCAAGGGTAACATGGAGAAATTCAGGGAAAGGAATGGCGCCCTCCCTTACACCGCGATGTAGTAGCTATTGAAAAGAGAGCCTTCTGGTAGCCCTCGACGACGGTCGCTAACTTTACTTACTATTAATCATTTGTTTGCATAAATTGCATTTGTTTGCATAAATTGAAATATTTAGATGGCTATAGATATGATTTGAAAGAGAATATCTCGTGGGCAATTTCACTTTTAAATGAGTCAGAACTTATTTGTTTGCACACAGTTATTGCTGTTGTTTCTAAACGCTTAAATGTTTTCGGTTATTGCTATCTAACGATTATAATTATATTCAATATTAACCTTTTTTTTGCCTTCAATGAAGTGGTTACAACACTAAATCAACTCAACACCCCTCATTCATTGGCACACAGTCAAATAGCTCCAAGTACTACCATGTAACTTCAGTTTAGGTTCGCTTGTTGTATACTAGATCGCTGGACAAACAACGAAGGACTCGTAGATATATAAACATATAATTTATATTCTTATTCTTCGACGGCGACGTGTGTGAAGTAGGAATACAGTCAAAGACAGTGCGCACATATCTTTCTTCAGGGGCGGGGACCCTTTGCATGTATTGGAGCGAAGGCCAGAGAATACACAGGACATGTTTGCTTGAGTGCCCAGCGGGTCTCTCCCTTCGCTTGAGAGACCAGCAGACCTCTCCACTTTGCTTGAGTGACCAGCGGATCTCTACCTTCAGCACAAAATTATTGTCTTTTCAAGTCCCAAGCGGAAGTATGAGCATGCTCTTTGCCTCACGTATTTTCTATTTATGGCTTGTTATCGGAACTTATATACTTCCGTTTTTGCTTTCCGGTAATTTTTTTACCTTATCTGTGAACGTAAATATCTGTCACTCTATCCATTGGCAATAAATTATATTCTTCGTCATCTTTTATCTTCTCTTCATATGACCCACTTTGTTGATGTTATCTTGCGACTGCATTGAATCTGCTAAGTTCATCGTCGCCAGCTAAGCTAGTATATTACATGCTGTCAAAGAGTTTCAAGCATTGCAATTCAACACAAATAATTCTACTCAACATTTCTCAATCGTTTGCATACATTTAAATAGTTCCAGATATTTCTACGTATCACTAGCAATTCGTTTAGACATCAATCATTTGTTTACACAAAGTTTAGCTTTCAAACATTTCTATTTCTAATAATTCGATTTAACATGAATAATTTGTTTGCACGCAGTCGAAATGTCAAACTGTTCTATTTAACCCATCAATAGGACTCTATCAGTTGCCCTCACTCCTGATGTCAGTAGACCAAGGAGTAATGACAATGAAGGAGTACTCTATATGTCCCATATTTCTAAGACTGGAAGCTCACCATCAAATAATTTAATGCTATGTCCCGGATACTCGTTGGGGGAGTCTTACCCCTCTGCCGTGATAAAGTCGGTGTATTCTCCAGCCCAACCCAACTATACATTTGTATTTCTGTTAAATCCTGAAGAAAAGACTGGTGCTGAAAGGGGCTTTTTTTGCTTTTTTTTTTTGGACATCAGCTGCGTGGATCAAAGAAGGTTACTGCATCGGCAACTGTCTGTCTTCTTCCATATAAACTTAGAGAGGAATATTTCCCGAAGAGAGAGCACTTCATTTAAGTTTCCCTCGAAATAAATATAAGCTTGGACTGAATCTGTAAAAAGGCTCGAACCCACTACCTTGTTTGCTAGACGAGAATACGAACAAAGTCTTCACTAGGTGGCGCCTTCGGAAAAAAATCTCCTTTATCTGCAAATCCATCTCTCAGTTTATGTTTAAACCAATATTCATTTCCGATAACCTTGACTCGACGCTTCCTCTTCCGAGATGAAACGGTCACGTGACAGAAACATTAAAATATTTTTGTGGGATTTTGATACAACCGACATTGCCAAACAAGGAGCTAAAAGCGAGAATGAGAGAGAGAGAGAAAGACACAAAAAAGAGAGAGAAAGACAGCGAGAGTGAGAAAGAGAGCGAGAGAGAGAGAGAGGTGGGAGAGAGAGAGAGAGAGAGGGAGGGAGGGAGATTGAAGTAAAGTATGCTCATCTCCAGCAGGACTTTTCTTTATTTATCGCAAATTTCCGTTTGATAAGTGTGCTTAACTTTGCCTGAGTGATATAACACCAAATTAACATTTAAACCCACCCGCCTCTAAGTTCAAAAGGCTTTCAAACGCATAGCCAAAATTTAATAGATAGAGTCGTGACGATCTCATCCTATGAAACTATTTACTATGCGGATGATATAATTACGTATATCTATCTATCTAGCTGGCAAACTAGTTAGTTCTCTGGTTTTCTTTCTTTCTTTCTTTCTTTCTTTCTTTCTTTCCTTCTTTTACATTCTGGCCATATCTATCTATCTATCTATCTATCTATCTATCTGGTTTTTCAGTCCAACACGGTGTGAATTCCTCCCATATCTATCTATCTATCTATCTATCTATCTATCTATCTATCTCTATATCTATCTCGATTTTGCATTTCAGTCCAACATGGTGTGAGTTCCCTTCTCCTCATCTATCTATCTATCTATCTATCTTTATTTCTTTCTTTCTCGATTTGGCTTTTCAGTTCAACACGGTTTGAGTTCTCCTTATTTCCTCTTTCCCTCTCTCTCTCCCTATCTATCTATCTTCCTAAACGCGTATTCTTTTTAAGCTTCCTTTTCGTTCATGCTGAAGTCTTTTTTTTCTTGCTTTCATATGTTAAATTCTTCCTTTTTTTTTTTTTTTTTTTGGCTTTTTAACCTTTCTTTCATTCATGTTGTCCTTTCATTTTTATAGTTTTGACCTTTTTGTTTTCAGTTTTAGAATACGCCGCTTGAATCAAACGGAAGTGAGTTAAGGCATCCCCATCCGCTCAAAAAAGGGAAGTTCTTTTTGTAAATATGGCAAGTCTAGCGTTGCAGCGTTTACGAGTTTGGCACTCACAAAAATAGCAAATAATGATAATAAGAATTTGACTTCAATGAAAGCCGTTAAGAAGAGAAACAATATCAACACGCTTTATATAATGTTTGATGTTTAAAACTGTTTTAAAAAATATTGATTGTTGATAGAAAAGTGTAGCTATTTACCACATAAAAAAAATTGTCGAAACGATCATTTCATTAGATTTCCTCGTGGCTAAATGGCAAAAGTGCTTGAGTGGAGATTCGCAGTAAATGAGTCCACCAGTCCACCTATTACGGTCACTTTTCGACTAATCCTCTTCAGAAAATTGTTAGGTATCACCTACCTTTTTGGCATAATGAGCCAGTCCCATCTGCTATATATATAGCAGTAGCTTATAGTACCAGCAAGTCCGGTAATAGTTCGCTAAAGTCTGGATAAGTCTTGAAGGTAAACAGCCGCTCCTTATAACGGAAGACAATACTATTGTGAACTGTATTCTTATTCTAGCCACTAATCCTATGTTCTTATAACTAACAGCCTCTCTCTTGTAAATACTTGTTCCTGTAAATATAACTCTTTTTCTTTGTATCTCGTGGTTTGTCTTTTTATTATTACTACCTGCGTTCATTAACCAGAACGCAACAAAAATTATGAATCCCCTAATCTCTCACGACATAGATTACATCGTACCAAAATTATCCTTCGACAATAATGGCTTAAGAATTAATTAATCCACTTTGGTTGATAGAATATTAGGCAAGGAAACCAAACCTTTTATTTATAAAAACAAAGATCTTCTTATTTGTTTATTTGTTTGGGTTCATGGCATATCAACCTTTGTAGGTTCTTTAATATCAAATCGATTTTTATACAAATCATCATCATCATCATGTCGCGCCGCCTGCGCGGATATCCCTGACCGTCTCTCGCCATTTCTCCCTATCATTCATCGCCTCCGGCAGGTCTTCAGGATTACAACCCGTGTCCTCACATAGCTGCTGTATGTAAGTTCGTGCTGGTCGTCCCACTCTTGCACATCCATGAGTGGGGGTCCACAGGAGTACATCGCTTATGAGCTCGTCCTTGCTTCTCCAGCAGTGTCCTGCGTGTCTGGTTCGTCGAACTTGTATAGTTTTTGTGATGGGGGGCAAGTGTCCGTATAGTTGGAGTCTCGTGGGGTGTTGTCGCCAGGACTTGTTTAATACTGCTCTCAACATTCTTGTGTAATTTCCGTCCAGCCTCCTCTCCAGCCGCTTCGTAAGCGTCCATGTGGTGCATCCATATAGCAGTATCGACACAACCGCTGCCTGGAAGAAACTGCGTTTCATTTTATCTGTTAGGTCCGACTTCCATATGATCGAGAGCCTATCGATAGCTGTCCATGCCTTCGTCAGTCGTGTGTCGATGTCCTTCTCGGTTGATGAGACGCTGCTTCCTAGGTAGGTGAATTTGTCGACTAGTTTCAGAGAGGCTCCGTCTAGTGTGGCAATGTTGCCTGTTTGGTTGTAACACATATATTCGGTTTTGTTTGCATTGACATGTAGGCCAATGCCAGCTGCAGCTCGTTCCAGACTATGTAGTAGTGTCTCTGCTTGATTAGGCGTATTCGCTAGTAACGCCAGGTCATCAGCGTAGTCGGCGTCCGTGATTGTTTTTGCGGGGTACCTTTTGCTTCTTCTCTTAGTCAGCTCAAAGCCATTTTCTCTGATTTTGTCGATCGAAGTCCTAAGCACATAGTCTAGACAGATGATAAAGAGGTACGGGGCTAGTGTGTCTCCTTGTAGTACTAAACAGTTTTATTTCAAACAATTCAGTTTAGCATAAGGATACGATTTAATTGACCAAATCATTTCTATTTCAAGCTGTCCAGTTTAGTCAAACAGGTCTAATTCAAACAATTCAGTTTAGTATAATTATTGTTTTTGTTTACATACAGGTAAATGTCAAAATCACTTCAATTTCAAATCATTCAGTTACGTGTAAGTACGGTTTAATGGCCAAAACAGTTCTATTTCAAACAGTTCAGTTTAGCGTTATTAAAGTTGGCTACAATAGTCGAGGGTGACCCGAAGGCTTCTTTTTCAATAGCTACAACACCGACGTGTAGTGAAGGGTGCTACTCCTTTTCCTGGATTCCTCCATTTTACCCTCGATCCATACGTTATAATGCTGAGTGTTAAGCAAGGAGGCATCAAGAATCATTTTTGAGTCTTTGGTATGACTCGACCAGGGACTGAGCTCCCGTCTCCCGGGCCATTGTCGAACACTCTAACCTCTAGGCCAATTAATACACTGTTTAAATGGGAAAACAGTTCTATTTCAAGCTATTTCTGTTTAGCATAAGTATGCAGTTTACTTCTATTTAATCCATAGATAGGACCCTATCTGGTGCTATCACTGCGGATCAGACTAGATTTGGGAGCGATGGCAGTAAATTCGTACTCCGTAAACTCTAAAGCTTCTGCATTACTGTAAGCTCACCATCAGATTGTTTAGTGTCATATGCAGGACACTCGTTGGGGTGGGCTTATCCATCTGCAGAAAAGCAGTTGGTGTATTCAACAGCTCCAGCCGACTGGACATGAAGATGTTCTTGATTTATAACACATAATATTACATCTAAAAAAGAGATGATGATATTTAATGTTTTGGTAAAAAGCGAATATCTCTTTACTTAATTTAAAAAAATGGATATCTTGGAATTAAATAACCTACGAAACAAAGAACCTAATTCTATTCATTTTCGTTCCAGTATCTGCCAACACGAATTAACTTTCCCTTTTTATTTTCAAAAGTCCACTCTGAAATAGGTGTTATGTCATTGAAACTTTGGTCATTATATTTTTCTCCCACTTCAAGGGATTTTTCTCGGGCTCTTTCTCTTGGGCCTCTTGTAAGAGGACAATGAAAATAAAAATTAAAAAAAAAAAGGAAAGATAACTGGTGTATGCCTTAGCTCAAAGCCCTCAGCCACAAGTAGGATGCGACAGAATGACCGTTTTTTAAACGGAATACATACGACTGGTTTTAATTCGAAGTTTTCTTTCCCCAAGAGCAGTTACTATTCTAAAGTTAAAGTGTCTGGTTTGTGCTACAACACACCTTTTTCTATGCAGACGACAATAGTTAGATTCATACCACTCTTTGTGGTGTTAGCGCTATGTGAAATGCAAACAGCTTCCAGTTGGATTTGAACACGATTCTCGCTGTTTATTTCCTTCGACCATAACCATTATGGAGAGGATGTCCTCGTGGTATAATGGTTAAAGCACTGGACTGCGGAATCGTAGTAAGCGAGTTCGAACTACGGTCGCGCTATTACATTCATTTTCGAACAAATACCCTTGGTAAAGTTATGAACTCCCTTATCCTCCCTGCTGTTCTACTAGAAGAATGGCTTTGGCATTAAATAACCCACGAAGGTTGATATGCCATTAAACAAAGAAACCAAGCAAATCATAACCATTATGTCACGTGCGTTTCCTGCTAACTCGTCCACCTGCTCGTTTGAAAGCAGATGTTCATTCAAATTTGCGATAATGCCGTTGGGAAAGGCACGCACTCATCTTTTCTTCTCCGCAAACTGAAATAGGTAAATATTTGGATAGCCTAGGCCGTTTAGACTTGGTGAGTCAAGGAGAACGAAAATTTCAAACCAGTTGTAAGTAAGTAAAGTTGGCGACCGTAGTCGAGGGAAACCAGAAGGCTCCCTTTTCAATAGGTACTACACCGAGGTGTAGGAGAGAGTGCTACTCTTTCCCCTGGATTGCTCCACTTTACCCTCGATACGTACCTTATATTGCTGAGTGTTAAGCAAGGAGGTACAAGTACCATTTTTAATGTCTTTGGAATGACGCGACCTGGGATTGAACCCCGGTCTCCTGGACCATTGGTAAACACTCTACCCACTAGGCCAATGAGTGGGTCATTTACATACAAAAATACTTACATACGTGCATACATATCCCCATTTATTTGTTTTATTATTATTATTATTGAGAGTTTTTCACACCAGCGTTAGATGATAGTTTCTCATTAGTGTTTGTGTAACGGCAAGTCTCCAGGACTCTTCTCAGTAATCCCACCGATCCCAACAACGCAGTAGTTTCGATGGTCTCCACTTGTCCTCTTATTTCCAAGTCCTCCGATTCTTGTACTAATCTTTCGGTGACTGTACCGGGCACACCAATTACAATTGGTATCACCGTCATTATTATTATTATTATTATTATTATTATTATTATTATTATTCACTCATTAGAGCTTTTCACATCAGCGTTAGCCGATGGTTTTTCACTGGAATCTGAGCGACAGCAAGTCGCCTCATGTCTCCAAGACTCTTCTCAGAATTCTGTCCGTTCTCAATAATGCTGTCGTTTGGATGGTCTCCACCCCTCTACCAACTTACAAGTCCTCCAGTCCCTTTAGTAATCTTTTAGTTACTGTTCCAAACGCACCAATTACAATTGGTATAACTGTCACTTGCATTATTATTATTATTATTATTATTATTATTATTATTATTATTATTATGCGATATCTTGGCCTGGTTTTGATTTCCCAATGAAAACTTTGAAACTGGAGACCTAATATCTTTTCCCCACTCTTACAATAAAGGATTGTCTCCCCTTCAACCAACATTTTCGTTTAAATGCAAAATGAATAACAAGATTGAGATACCATATTTGACGGCATAAAAGACGCACGGGTCTATAAGACGCAACTCAATTTCAGCAAGGCAAATCAAGGAAAAAACAAAAAAACAAACAAAAACAAAGAATTAGTATTAAACATGATGAAATTAATATAATGAATATTATGAATGCTAACATTTTTAATTTGTATAAAAGCCTTTTAAATAATAAGTCTATGAAAGTTACTCTAAAGTCTAAGCTAACAGGTGTTGTCATGTTATTAATTTCTACTGAATATCGTCAATTTTAAACCAACACGTATCTCATTTTATTCCCACAGTTAAATGGCTTCATTTATTTTTATCAAATACGAATAATTTTATTGGCTATGAATCATTTGTTTGCACATAATTGAATGTTTTCAAGTACTGCTACTTAAAACTAACAATTCAATTAAACATCAGTCATTTGTTTACACATATTAAAATGACTAAACAGTTCTACTTCAAACAATTCAATTAAGCATAGGTCAAGAACGTTAAATGTTTGTTTGTTTGCATTGGTTTCATGGCATATCAACAATTGTCGGTTATTTAATCCCCAATTAAACAATTTCAATCAATTCAATTTAGCATAAGTACATGTTTTAGTTCTTTTTGACCCATTGATAGGACCCTATCAGGTGCTACCACACCGGGTCAGAGTGGACCAAGGAGTAATAGTAATAAAGGGGTTCTCTGCATTTTCAAAAGTTCCGGCTTACCGGAGCCTCACCATCAGATTGTTTAGTGTCATATCTAGGATACTCGTTGAGAGACTCTTACTTCTCTGCAGAGAAGCAGTCGGTGTATTCTGGTGCCAGAGCCGACTGGGTCAATACTTTCTTTCTGATGTGATATTGTCTTCACCCTATTAGAGAACAGCACGGGGGCATATTTCATTTATATGTGACGTGGAAATGACTGAGTGATGTCATCGTTCTTTGAGTATACACATTGTAAATGAGGTTTCCATAACTTACCGTGCCACGTGGTAGTTTTTCCCACCAAGTCACTTGTTTTTTTCTGGTGTCATCCGAACATTTCCGGAAGTCAATAACATATATAATTTCATGCACATGCTGCTGAAAAAACAACAGCTGCGCTACTAACTAACCCAATATATATATATATATGTGTGTGTGTGTGTGTGTGTGTGTGTGTGTGTGTTATGAAAATAATGGAGCCACATGGTTAATAAAGAAATATGTAAGTAAGATTAGATTTTAAAACCCCCGAATTTTTTTTCTCTCTCTCCTGGAGTTTCCCCGTATTTGATCCTCAGGTGGGTAATAGTACGAACTGAATTACTGAGAAAACAATCACTCAACATGGAGTCTGCGGATCGAATCCTTAAATCTAATGTTGTTGGTGCAACATTTTTCAGTATTAGCATTTAGCATTATATATATATATATATACTCTCTCTCTTTTACTCTCTCTCTCTCTCTCTCTCTCTCTCTCTCTCACACACACACACACACACACACACATATATATATATATATGTTTAATCCAATGAGAAAATCCAGGGGATAGGAATATCCAATTTGAGTACTCAAAGTCAAAGGCTATTGACGTGTAATTAATTTGGGATCAAAACTCAACGTGCAGAGCCAAAAAATTCTTTTTATATAGATTTTTTTTTGTGCAACATCTGATGATCGTCATCACAACCAGATATAGTTTATAATGACACCAAAGAAATGAAATTTTTCTTTTTATCTATATATGAAATATATATATATATATATATATATATATGGATATATTCTCTTTCTCTTACTCTCTCTCCCTCTCTCTCTTACACACATACACACACACACACACATATATGGAGAAATGGTAGATTTTGATATATCTGACGAGGTAATAAAATTTTTTATCACGGTTATATATATACTCTCTCCGAGACACACAGATACACGCATATATATATGTAGTCCCTCTCTCTCTCTCTCTCTCTCTCTCATAGACACACACACACACACACACACACACACACACACACACATATATAGATATTTACCAACCCCTCCGCTCGAGCAGGATATGATACAAGGTCAATTTTTAAGCGGGGTTTAACAGGTAAGAATTCAGAGTTTTCCTTCTCTTAGACTAGTTGCCTCACCAAAGCTGAAGAACCTAGTCTGTCCTACTATTTAGCTGGAGGGAGAATAATTGGATTCATACCTTTCCCAAGGGTATTAGTGCTATATGAAATGCAATCAGTCTCGTCTATGACAATAACCATTACACCACGAACACCTCCAATATATATATATATATATATATATATATATATATATATACATATTTGTATACAGATAAAAGATACATCGATAAAGAGACATAAGTATGAATAGCGTCGACAAAGAGTCAATAGGGGGGTGTCCCCGTGGTGTAATGGTTAAAGCGATTGACAGCAGAATCGTACTACGCGAGTTCGTACTCCAATCGCTCTATTACGTTCACTTTCGGGCAAATACCCTTGGGAAAGGCATGAACCCCCTTATCCTCCCAGCTATGGGTTAAATAGTACCACTACTGTTATTCTAGGAGAATGGCTTTGGCATTAAATAACCTAAAAAGAGTTGATAAGCCATTAAACAAAGGAACCAAACCAAAGAGTCATTAGTGCGTTTTCTCGCTTTTGCAATCATCGCACTAAGTTTTAAACCTAGTAGGCTGTGGGTCAAATGATATCATCATCACCCAGTCGTGCCGCTAGCATGGATATCCCTGACCCTCTCTCGCCACTTTTCCCTATCGTTCATCGCCTCTGGCAGGTCTTCAGGGCTACATTCCGTATCCTCACATAGCTGCTGAATGTATGTTCCAGCTGGTCGTCCTGCTTTTGCTCGGCGATATGTGGGGGTCCATAGGAGTACATCACTTATGACCTCGTGCCTACTTCTCCAGCAGTGTCCTGCATGTCTGTTTCGTCTAACTTGGATAGTTTTCGTGATGGGAGGCAGGTGGCCGTATAGTTGATGCTTTGTGGGGTGTTGCCGTCATGACTTGTTCAATATTGCTCGCAACATTCTTGTGTAATTGCCGTCTAGCTTCTTCTCCAGCTGTTTAGTTAGCTTCCAAGTAGTGCATCCATACAGCAGTATTGATACGACCGCTGCCTGGAAGAAACTGCGTTTCATTGTTGACTTTCCGTGTGTGTTAACTTAGATCTGTTAATGCTCTCTCGGTAATATTTGAGACTATCTTAATGAATATCGCAAACCATAATACTCTATTATTAATGTGTGTGTATGTGTTTAGATACATATATACATATGTGTTTTGTGAGTGTGTGAGAGAGAAAGTATATACATATATATATGTATATGTGTGTGTGTGTGTGTGTATGCGTGAGCACCTATATATATATGTATGTACGTATATATATGTGTGTGTGTGTGCTTGTGAGAAAGAGAGAATATATATATATATATATATGTGTGTGTGTGTGCACGTAAGTGTTTGTGTGTGTGTCTCTGTGTTTGGGTATGTGGATGCTTTTGTGTGTGGATGTCTATGTGTGTACGTGTATTTTTCTGTGCGCCTATGTATGCATGCGTGTGTGTATCTGTGTGTGTGTGAGTGTGTGTTTGCTTGTGTGTGTCTGTCTGTGTGTATATGTGTGTATAGCTGTGTGTGTGTGTGTGTGTGTGCACGTCTCTGTGTCTGTGTATGTCTCTCTGTATCTCTGTATGTGTGCGTAGGCGCGCGTATATCCCTGTGCGAGTGTGCATGTGTCTGAGCTCGTCGATTATGTGTGTGTTACTGTTCGTGCCTTTGTATCCGTGTGTGCGTATGTGCGTCTGTGTCTGATTATGCGTGCGCGTGTCTGTCTGTGTGTGTATCTGTATATGCGTGTCCGTGTGTGTGTGTGTGTGTGTGCGTGTGTGTGAATTTGTGTACTATATGGCATCTGGAGGTGTTTGTAGTGTAATGGGTATCGTCCTATAAAATGCACTCAGCGATCTGAGTTCAATTCTTTGAAAAGACCTTTACCATTTCTTATAGCGCTAATACCATTAGGAAAAGTAGGAATCCCATTATTCTTTTTTTCTGCTACGGGTAATTTTTTGGACAGACGGGTCTCTTTAACCTTGGTACAGTAACCGACCTAGGAGAAGGAAAATACTGAATTCAAAACTGTTAGAACCTGCTTAAAGTTGACCTTGTGTCGCATCCTACTCAAGCGGTGAGGATGGTTAAATATATATATATATATATATATATATATATCAGTTACTTCTGCATTCGATCTTAATTTAAACTCCCTTTTTCGTTCTAAAATTGGCCCATTGGCCAAGTGGGTTACAGAGTTCGCCAATTTCCTGGGAGACCGGTGTTCAATCCACGGTCGAGACATACCAAAGACTCAAAATGGTTCTGGATGTCGCCTTGCTTAACACTCAGCATTATAAGGTACGGATCAAGGGTAAATTAGAGCAATATCAGGAAAGGAGTTGGATCTTTCCTGGCAGTTTGGTGTAGTAGCTATCAAAAAGGGAGCCTTCGGGTCGCCTTCGACAACAGTCCACAAATTTACTTTTATTTTTATATAAATGCATTTGTTTCTGTTCTTTTAAATCAAACATACACATGTAGATATATTCGATAAAGATAAGAAGATCTTAGTTAGGATAGCGTAGAAAAAAGAGTCAACGTTGCTTGGCGTCTGTCAGTTTCTTACCAATGCGATCATCAAACAAAGAACTCTGATGATCGCATAGGTGAGAAACTGGGTTCTCTTCTTGTGTCTTCATTGCAGCACCAAGCGACCCTCATTTGTATTACAAAGTACCTTTTGATTGCTCAAGTAACCGTTTCCAGACGTCACAGTAAAGATGTACAATGACTGTGAGGTGTACGTGAAAGTCTGTTAAGAGACACGCCTGCGTGTAGTTTTGCTGCCAGTAAACAATTTCAAACAGCCAGTGTTGACATATCACGGAGTCAAATTCCCTGTGATCCGTTCTGTCAAGATTATGCTGTCTGTCACAGATTCATATACAGCGCATGAATCTTGGTGTATATATGCCCTATTTGGCCGGTCTACGGGTTTCGGAATATACATTTGACAACTGTTACCAATATCAAAGCACAGCAAATGAGTCACGTCGAACAAGCGCAGAAATTCAGAAAGGATCATACGGTCACTTTAGGAGCCACATCACGACTTACCTCAGGCAGCTCTAAAAAAAAAAAAAAATGAACACATTTGCTGTTCCTGTGGTGTGATTCCTGCTTGCATTAGACTCTTTCAATATACTGAATCCTAAATAATCATGCATTACAGTCTAAAGATCAAATAGAGACGGGGGTGTCCTCGTGGCGATGGACTGCAGAATTGTAGTAAGCGAGTTCGTATTCCAGTCGCGTTATTACGTTCACTTTCGGGCAAATACCCTCGGGAAAGGTATGAACCCCCTTAACCTCCCAGCTATGGGTTAAATAGTACCACTACTGTTCTTCTCGGAGAATGGCTTTGGCATTAAATAACCTACAAAGGTTGTTAAGCCATTAAACAAAGAAACCAAACCAAACCATCAAATAGAGACTCTCGGATGCAGACAGTGCACTGCGATGAAATATTAATACATTTCGAGTAATAGGAAGAATGAGAATCTTATCAGAATATCTACTATTTCTCTTTCTCTCTCTCTATATATATATATATATATATATACTCCTCCTCGTGGGTTTGAACAATTTGGTAAAGGAATTAACGGTTGCCAGATGCATAATGCAAAGCTTTTCTAACAAATTGAGAACTTCTGTCTCCGATAGCGTAAACTGTAAACAAAAGAAGGTTAGTACATATACGTTAAATTCCCGAAATTGCGTTGGGTTTGCGGCTGGCTGTGAGGTTATGTTATCAGGCTGATGTAAAGTTAGTCGGGATTCGATCCCAACTTGAAGCATTTCCTGTGTCCAGCAACATTGATGAGTTGTGATTCAAAGAAACAGTATGTCTGTGGATGACAATACATATATATATTGAGGTGCAGTTATCATTACAGGAAATGGAATCACCGAAATGATTTCAAGTCCTTAATGAGACTGTTTGTGTTTTACTGAGCTCTCAAGAATAGATAATTGGGAACACTGGGTATTTTAACCTTTGTAAATTAACCAATCTACGAAAAGGTACTTAAATCATATTTACTCAATCTTAAGATGGTCTGGTTTGGTTTGTTGGGTTTTATGGCATATCAACCTTTGTAGGTTATTTAACGCCAAATCCATTTTTATGTAAATAATCTGTTCTATTTAAAACAATTCAGTTCAGCATAAGTACACAGTTCAATAGTCAAAAACATTTCCATTTCTAACTATTCAATCAGTTGTATGTAACAATTCGGTTAGGTGTAAATACAGTTTTAATGTCGAAAAACAGTTCTATTTCAAATAATTCAGTTAAGCATAAGCACGCAGTTTAAATATAAGTACGGTTCAATTGTAAAAGTCATTTCTATTTCAAACTATTCAGTTTTACTCAAACAATTCATTTTAGCATAAGTATGCTGTTAATTCTATTTAACCCATAGATAGGACCCTTATCAGGTGCTACCACTCCGGGCCAGAGTGGACCTGGGATCGATGGCAATGAAGGGGTACTCCGCATTCCCCAAAGCTCCAGCACTGCTGGAACCTCACCATCAGATTGTTTAGTGTCATATCCAGGACACTCGTTGGGGGGGGGTCTTACCCCTCTGCAGAGAAGCAGTCAGTGTATTCTGAAGCCCCAGCCGACTGGGCAATCAGTCTTTAGATATTGCCCTTGTATCACATGCTGCCTTGTAAATGGGGAGGTAACTCTTCAGCCCTCTTCTACCCTTCCCTCCCGTGTCTATTCTGTATGTTATTCAATTTATCCATTGGATCTGAAGAATTCCTGTTTTTTTGGTGTTATTGATATTTATCAATACCCATAACAGGATGGAAATTAATTTATAATCCTAATGTGACCGATTTTAGTTTTTCCTAAAGAAAATATATATATATCTATGTATAATAATATAAGGAGAGAAAGAGAGAAAGAGAGAGAGAGAGAGAGGCGAACATTTTTGTGGGGAAGGGAGAGAAGGAGAGAGAGTGAGCCATACTTTTTACAATAAAGATATCTAGGAAAATTTACTTGTAGCCAAGAATCTTCGTGAAGGCAGACTCAATCTGGGTAAACCTTGAAAAAATATTTTAAAAATATCATAAACACTTTCGAAAAACAGATTTTCTTCTGTCGTTCATATAAATTATACGGCGAGTTTATTATATATATATATATATATATATATATATGTGTGTGTGTGTGTGTGTGTGTGTGTGTGTGTGTCCTGGCGCCTTATCGACGTTAAAATGTCTATTGACTCATAGAAGTTCAAGGCATCCATATTCTTCGCCTGGCTGCTTTTTATCTACTTAAAACTTGTTTTTTGGTTTTCCTTTTTCTATGGTAGGCCTTACGTGACATTAATTTGACGCGTGTAATCACTCCTAATGTACATAAAACGCGATGTCCGCAGTAATATAATCACCTAATTACACGGAGTCTGAGTTCGATTCTTACGTACTACGGTCTTTAAATTAAGAAAAAAAAAAGAAGAAATCTTGTTGGTAAAGGGGAAAGCAGTTCAAAATTTAAGATCAGTCGGCAAACGGCGGTCGTTTGAAATCTATCGTCTTACGAAAAACGCCTAGAGAAAATATAAGAGAAAGTTTTTTAAACGGTACATCAGTATTTATAGAGGTTACTTTTTTTTTCCTTTTTTTATTTTATTTTTATTTTTTTTAATTTAATAAGCCGAAACTTACAGTTAAAGAGAAATTAAAAATATGTCTGAAGGATCAAATAATAACTTTTTATAACTATTGGAGTTATGATTTCGCTGACACTCGCCCCTGGGGGGAGAGTCCCCCTTGGAGTAATGGTTAAAGTGAAGGACTTGGACATCATGTAAGAAGGTTCTAACTATTACATTTCATCATCATCATCATCATCATCATCATGTCGTGCTGGTAGCACGGATATCCCTGACCCTCTATCGCCACTTTTCCCTATCGTTCATCGCCCCAGGCAGGTCTTCCGGACAACATCCCGTATACTCGCATAGTTGCTGAATGTATGTTCGTGCTGGCCGTCCTGCTTTTGCCCGGCCATGTGTGGGGGTCCACAAGAGTACATCACTTATGAGTTCGTCCGTGCTTCTCCAGCAGTGTCCTGCATATCTGGTTTGTCTAACTTGAATAGTTTTCATGATAGGAGGCAGGTGGCCGTACAGTTTGTGTCTTGTGGGGTGTTGCTGCCAGGACTTGTTCAATATTGCACGCAGCATTCTTGTGTAATTGCCGTCTAGCTTCTTCTCCAGCCGTTTTGTTAGAGTCCATGTAGTGCATTCATATAGCAGTATCGACACGACCGCTGCCTGGAAGAAACTGCGTTTCATTTTATCGGTCAGGTCTGACTTCTATATAATCGATAGCCTATTGATAGCTGTCCATGCTTTCGTTAACCTCGTGTCAATGTCCTTTTCGGTTGATGCGACGCTGCTTCCTAGGCAAGTGAATTTGTTTACTAGTTTAAGAGGGGTTCCGTCTCGGATTAATACACAAGGGAAAGATATGAACCGTCTTTATCTCCTCAGCTATTGTTGTATAATTTGATGATGTCCGTAATGATTATACAGATACAGATACGAAAACAGGCGAAAACTGGCGACTGGAGTTCGAACCACTTACCACGATTCCGCAGTCCATCACTTTAACGATTCACACCCAGAGGACACACCCAAAGACATTGTAAGAATGTTTGAAGTCTATTCAAACATTCTTACTGCGATAGAGTCCTATCTATATGTCAAATACAAATACAGACACTGTTGTTTCCGATACGAATGGGTTTATTAAGGTCTGACTTCTGTTCATGGCGACAGGAGGAGAGAGACACAATTCTTACAATGCTGACCCCACCCTCAACGTGCGGCATCTTGTGATGTTTAACATCTCAAATCATCTCCGCCGATCGGGACCCGAAAATCTTGACCGCCGCTGCAACGGTAGAAAATTCAGCTCTGAGCCTAAATGGCAGAAACTCAACTCTCAGCCTCTATGGTCCAATCTCAACTGACTCTTTTTCAAAATCCTCAAATTCTCAGGACCATCCCTTTCGGGCATAACGTCATCCCCATTCCAGCCCCATTTTCTGTCTGGGGGTTTATTATGACAATGGTGATTGTCATATCCTTTGCGTACGAGCGTAAACAGCACCATTTGACTATGAACCTGGGCTCTTAACCCAAATAGTTCAAAGCCCAACCAAACTGAATGATAAAATATAATTAACAAAAAATGATTGATATAAAAAAAATTCCTTAATTATATAACACTATGGGTTAAATCGTATCTCTTCAGCTCTTCTACAAGGACAGCTTTGGCATTAGATAACCCACAAAGTTTGATACACACACACACACATTCCATATGTTTCTTTGGCATATTGTCCAAGTTTAAAACAGAATTTTATTGCATATCGTTCTTCTAAAGTGTCTGATTGCATTTTTAAAATTCACCAGGCTTTAGTAGGTTGCATTCCAATTGCTGCTGTAGCAGTTCATTTGAACCTGGAATCATAAAAATTAGTCTGTCATTTCATAAGATGTATAGCAATAACATACTGAATTTTCAAGAGTCCAAGACAATTTCAAATGCCCTTAAGAAAAAGAGTCTGGAAACTTATCGTATGCACCTCATATTTTTTATAAAACTTTTCATGAAAGTTTCTTTATTTCTGAGGTCACTAATAATGCCTGTGGGCTCCTGAAACAGTCTTGAAATATAAAACCTTAATATTTCATGAGCAATAGTGAGGGAGAACTAAATATTTACCACTCAGTATTCAGACTGCCTACTAGTTGTACAAATACTAATCGCTCAGGTTTTAAGGTTAGTAATAAAACGTAAATTTTCTGCAACGGTAAGACAGATTTCTGTCAGGTATATTGACGTCAGTGAAATAAAAACATCACAGTTCACTAGAAAACAAACAAGTGATAAGAAAAGGAAAACTAGAATGAAAGAAAGAACGAAAGTAAGATTAAAGGGAAAAAAGTTTGGGATAACAAAAAGAAAGTAAGAAAGAAAGAAAGAATGAATGAATGAAAAAAAAAAGAAAAAAAAAGCAAGAAACCGAGAGAAGGATGACATTATTGTGAAAAAAAGAAGAGGAAGTCTGATTTCTGTTTGAATGGCATATGAACCTCCTTGGGTTATTTAATACCAAATGCATCCATTCAGAAGGACAGTAGTGCTACTATTTAACCCATTGTTGAGAGGGTTAAAACATTTCCCGATGATATTTGTCTGAAAGTAAGCAGCAATAGCTCAAAGTCAGTTCGAACTCGCTTACGACGATTCCACAGTCCTGCGCTTTGACCATTACACCTTGAGGACAACATCTTAAAAAACAAGGGTAGTCAACAAAAAATCAAAATATAGAAATGAAAACAAGACAAAGAAAGAAAAACTGAAAAGATAGATTGAGAGAGAAAAGTGATAAGAATTAGGAAAGTATCAATCGAGAAATAAATGAAGCACTAATGAATGAATAAAATCAAAAGAACAAAAGTGTTGTTAAGGAGCTGTAAAAGAATGAATGACGATGTTGAAAGAAATCATTCCGAAAGAAAGAAAGAAAGAAGAAAGAATTGTTAAAGAATAAAAGAAAAAAGAGAGAATAAAGAAAGAAAGAAAGAAAGAAAGAAAGTAAACTTCAAAATATCGAAAGAGTTAGCAAAGAAAGAAAGAAAGAAAAAAAAAAGAAAGAAAGAAAACTTCAAATTATTGAAAGAGTTAGCAAAGAAAGAAAGAAAGAAAGAAAGAAAGAAAGAAAGAAAGAAAACAGTGAAAAAATGAGAAAATAGTCAAAGAAAGAAAGAAAGAAAGAAGAGAGAATTGTTAAAGAAAGAAAGAAAAAAGAGAGAATAGGGAAAGAAAGAAAGAAAGAAAGAAAGAAAGAAAGAAAGTAAACTTCAAAATATCGAAAGAGTTAGCAAAGAAAGAAAGAAAGAAAGAAAGGAAACTTCAAATTATTGAAAGAGTCAGCAAAGAAAGACAGAAAGAAAGAAAGAAAGAAGAAAGAAAACAGTGAAAAAATCAGAAAATAGTCTAAGAAAGAAAGAAAGAAAGAAAGAAAGAAAGAAGAGAGAATTGTTAAAGAAAGAAAGAAAAAAGAGAGAATAGGGAAAGAAAGAAAGAAAGAAAGAAAGAAAGTAAACTTCTAAGTATCGAAAGAGTTAGCAAAGAAAGAAAGAAAGAAAGAAAAAAAGAAAGAAAGGAAACTTTAAATTATTGAAAGAGTTAGCAAAGAAAGAAAGAAAGAAGGAAAGAAAGAAAGAAAACAGTGAAAACATGAGAAAATAGTCTAAGAAAGAAAGAAGAGAGAATTGTTAAAGAAAGAAAGAAAGAAAAAAGAGAGAATAGGGAAAGAAAGAAAGAAAGAAAGAAAACTTCAAAGTATCGAAAGAGTTAGCAAAGAAAGAAAGAAAGAAAGAAAGAAAGAAAGAAAGAAAGAAAGAAAACTTTAAATTATTGAAAGAGTTAGCAAAGAAAGAAAGAAAGAAAAAAAGAAAACAGTGAAAAAATGAGAAAATAGTCTAAGAAAGAAAGAAAGAAGAGAGAATTGTTAAAGACAGAAAGAAAAAAGAAAGAAAGAAAGAAAGAAAGAAAGAAAACTTCAAATTATTGAAAGAGTTAGCAAAGAAAGAAAGAAAGAAAGAAAACTGTGAAAAAATGAGAAAATAGTCTAAGAAAGAAAGAAAGAAAGAAAGAAAGAAAAAAGAAAGAAAGAAAGAAAACAGCGAAAAAGAGTGAAAAAAGTCTGAGAAAGAAAGAAAGAACAAGAAAGAAGAGAGAAAACAGTTTCAAAATATTGTAAAAAAACAAAATAAAGAAACGAATGATTGGCAGAAAAACAAAAAAGGAAGAAAGAATGCTTCAAAATGGAGAAAAAAGTCGAAAAACGGAAAGAATAAAAAAAGTAAAGAAAACTAGAATCAGCTGCAAAGAAAAAAAGGAAAAAGCTGTGAAAGAAGGACAAAAGGAAGTTTTCGAAACACAAAGAAAGAAAAAAAAGAAAGAAGTACGTTTAGGAGAAGACAGAAAGAAAGAAAAAATGAAAGAAAGAAAGAAAGAAAGAAAGAAAGAAAGAAAGAAGTTAGTCATATTAACGGAGGAGAAAATCAAAGAAAACAATAATAATGATAAAATAACAACAGCAACAACACAAAACGAAAAAGTAGGCTTATAAAGAATTAAATCTTTTAAAAAGATGGCCGTCCGGCCTTCCGTATTTTCTGTCTGTCAATCAAAGATATGCCATAAAGGCAAGATATCATATCAGGTATTATCTGTTTATTTTTTAATGCTTCCCTAGAGTTTCGATGCTTGATGCCTTTTAAAGTAGGGAGACCACAGGGACAGAGTGGGAAGGGCAACAGAGAACTGCCTTCAACTGACGCACCCCATATTTTTGACGGACGATTAAAGGTGATAATAAGAAGACATTTTGCCTAATTTTACAAGATAAGGCCGACTTTTTCTACAAGTTTTGATAATCTGAGTTCTGTTATGATTAAGCTCTTACGCCTTCAGCATCCGTGTATTTATATAGCTGTTCTTGCATATTAACACGATATATATATATATATATATATATATATATATATATATATATATAATAATATATATATCTCGAAGAGATGTGTTACATTTCCAGTTGATTTTTGGTCGTTTCTCTTATAGCATATCAACTCTTTAAAATATTCTTTTGAAAAGTTACTGAAAAAGTTCCTTCGCAGAGTTAGAGTCGAAACTAGTCGATTTGATCTTAATGGCATGACAAACTATCTAAGTTTGATTTATGCCAAGTGGTTAGGGAATCGCGTTCATTGTACTTTCATATTTACGATTTTTTGTTGTTTCTTAAGACGAACTCAACAGGAAGGAAATTTTCCCTCTCAAAAATTGTTGAAGCACCATTTTCAAGCCCATATTTCTTTCTAAATGTTTTAACAATCATAAAATATTTTGAGAAGTGGCCTAGAGGCTTAGTGCTGATACTCTTATAATTGTTATATAAAATTGATACTCTTGGAATAGTATGAACCTCTTTATAGCTCCAGTTACAGTTTAAAGAGTATTACTTCTCTTCTTCCTCAATAATAACTTTGGCATTAAATGACCCACTATATCAATTTACCTTTTGAGCCTAAGATAACAAAAATCTCTACAAAATTAGATGTCACCACAATAGATCGAACCCCTCTGAAACTAGAAGACAAATTCGCCTACCTAGGAAGCAGCGTCTCATCAACCGAAAAGGACATCGAAACGCGACTAACGAAGGCATGGACAGCTATCGATAAGCTATCGATCATATGGAAATCAGACCTGACAGATAAAATGAAATGCAGTTTCTTCCAGGCAGCGATCGTATCGATATTGCTGTATGGATGCACTACTTGGACGTTAACTAAACGGCTGAGAAGAAGCTTGACGGCAATTACAAAAGAATGTTGCGAGCAATATTGAACAAGTCCTGGCAGCAACAACCCACAAAGCACCAACTATACGGCCACCTGCCTCCCATCACGAAAACTATCCAAGTTAGACGAAACAGACATGCAGGACATTGCTGAAGAAGTAGGGACGAGCTCGTAAGTGATGTATTTCTATGGACCCCCACATATGACCGGGCAAAGCAGGACGACCAGCTCGAACATATATTCAGGAGCTATGTGAGGATACGAGATGTAGACCTGAAGACCAGCCAGAGGCGATGAACGATAAGGAGAAGTAGCGAGAGAGGGTCAGGGATATCCATGCTAGCGGCACGACATGATCATGATATATATATATATATATATATATATATATATATATATATATATATAAAACAATAATTACTTAGTGAGTCAGGAACTAGCCTGCTTAGTTCCTGACTCAGTAAGTAATTATCGTTACAATTTTGCTCTACTTAGTATTGAGCACTTTTTGCATTGTAGCTTAGCAGCCCTAACGGTGTTTTTTTCTTTTGACAAACCAATTGCGTGTCTTTTGATTTTTTTTTAATTAGTATGACAAGGTTAGCCTTTTCTTTTTCAAAATATATTTTTTCCAATTTATATATTTTTTCCCGTTGACAGTGATTCGTTGTATGTTTTCATCTTCAAATCACTTGCCGTTTTTTTTTCTTACCATTAGGGCTATTATTTAATATATATATATATATATATATAATATATATATATATATATATATATATATATTAGATTGGTCATGGTAGGTCAGTTTAATGTATAGATAGATAGATAGATAGATATTAGTTTTTATGTATATTTAATCGCATCGAGGCTTATCTGGGACGA